>CM046353.1:26597714-27133010 GCA_025403435.1 Artocarpus heterophyllus
AACAATCTTGCAAAAATAAATTCCTATAATTATCAAAATAAAGATGGACATCTCCCACTGCTTCCACTGAGACCAAGGATCCATCGCCCATCCGAAGCGTGAAGTCCTCATGTAGCAGACTTCTCGTTTCTTTGAACCCCTATAGAGAAACACAAACATGATTAATTGCATGAAATCTATGACCTAAATGTCACTGGATTTCTCAACCAAACAAGTTTCTAAATACAGAAGATCAAACCTACCTCCTTTGGAAAGGAAGTCCTTGCAATGCTTCTTGATATGCCGACCTTTCCACAGAAGAAGCACTTGTGCTTTTGGGTTCTTCTTCTTCTCTTATTGCTCTAGGTGGTAGCAGGAATAGAAGACTTCCCCATTTTTGGCCCGTTGCTTCTTTCCATTCTTAGAGTTAGGATTGAAACTAGAAGCAGTTACCATGTTGGCCTCACCACCCGCAGGAGACTCTTGATCAGCAGTTCGAACTCCTGTAATGTTTTATTAATTCTGTCAAGGTCATATCCTGTCTATTGCTTAAATTAAAAGTAGCTATAAATGGAATAAATTCCACAGAGTCTCAAAGACCATAGTCATCTAAGTTTCAACATCGATGTCGGCTCCGTTGGTTTAAGCCTCAGCGACGTAACCCAAGACCAACATCATGTGCTCCTTTACAGATGTCCCCGGCCTCTGTCTACAGTTCAAGAGTTTTTGAAGCGCCCCTTGCTGCTTTGTTATTGCTTGGCCTCCAAAATATCCTCAAGATTATCCAAGATCTTTTGTAGTCTCATAATCCTGATGTTGAGCTTGCAGCACGTTGTTCATGCTAGCCATAACATAACAGCGGGCCTGATCATTAGCATCTTTCTAGTTGTCATACGCTTGGAATTGCTCATTAGATGGAGGTCTCCCGTAGGCTCGAAAGGACAAGGGGTTGTCAGTATATATTTCAGTTTCTTAAAGGACAAGACAATATCCAGTTTCGTTTCCAATCATTATAGTTCTCACCGGTTAGTAGGTTTTTGTCAAGTATCAATGATAAAGTATTTTTAGACATTTTAATCTATAATAAAGAGTCATATACCAAATATAAGCAGACATATAATAATTTAGTAGATAACACAATCATGTAAAACATACAAATGTGTTTATGTGTCAAAACCTTGAAAATATCACAACCTTACAACGATAATTCCCAACTCAGAATTTACAAGCTCCTAAGGGAGTCATGCCAAATTCAATCAGGAACACGGATCTCCTCCTGATTAATATATGCCATCCAGGACCCGTATGATCCAGCATCTATTAATAATCGTTCTTTGGCCATTAATTTTATTAACAGAGCTCCTAGGGGAGTTAATAATAAAATTAATGTGAGTGTATACCATCGTTTCAATATTTTATCCATGGTTTATAATCACCACCTAGGGGTGTGCAACCATAAATCATGCTGAAATACCTTATCCTCTCAGAGATCCAATCTGGTACATGATAGAAATCCCTCCTAGGGGTCGGGACCACCATGTTCTGCCTATGGACCAACGATGGAGGCCTTAGGTTCTCTCTTCAAAAACCTTCTCCCACTCAATCTTTTGAAATCAAGGTTTTATTTTAAGAACATGCATGAACAATTTTAATATGAGCGGCACTTCCTATTCTATATGACATGTTATCAATATACATGACAAATCATATTATAATGCAGACAAGCAAAGCTACAAGCAAAATAATAATAACCGTAATATTATGGCTCCACCCTAGAGAATAGAAAACTAAGATTACAAGAGAATAATCGAGACATATATCGATTCTTCATCCTTGAATCCTCAAGTTGTATCCTTCTTCATGTAATTCCCATCTTCAAGTGTTCAATCCCGTATGAATCAAATACTTCATATTTTCGGTCATATCAAAATTTAATGTTTCTCAGAATCATCTCAAAAATAAAATTAAAACTACACCGCAAAAATTACACCTTTTTGAAAAATATGCAGCTCTCGGTCGGCAGTTGATCTGGGAGATAGACCTGCTGGTCATGCTCCATCGGCCTACCGATTAAAAAGATCGGCCTATCGACCCATGAAAGTTTGGCATGCCGAACTGGAAGTTCGGCCTGTCGGCAGAGCCAACCAATTTCTGCCCCACTGACGGTCTGCCAAACCACATGTTCGGCCTGCCGATCTGTGACCATCAGCCTACCGAACTGGAATGTTCGGCATGCCGACCGAACAGAAATCTCCATTCTAGAAAAATACAATTTAATGCAATTCATCAATTTTATTTTCAACAATTCAAAAACATAAAATTAGAGACTCAACAAATACTTGGGTGCGCCATCATCAATCTTCTAGATCCGCCTTCTAGATCTGTCTTCTAGATCTATCCTTTCTGAATAATTATTTAATTACAAAATTCTTACAAATTTAAAATTAAATAACAATTCTTAGACGGAGATGATAGTCCACCATCTAATTACATGAAAAATCTAGATACATATTCCAACCTCTAAGGAACCATAACCAGTATAAATTAATTAATTAATAAATAATTAAATAACAATTTATCAACCATAATTAATTAATGAACATTCACCATATAATCCATGACAACATATAATTATATAGAAACCTAGAGTGCCAACTCTCTATAAAATTAAATTTAAGCATAGGGGAGATTAACATTTCAAAATTTATGCATATAACATGATCACAAACTTGTGAATTTATGTAAAAAACATGGCTCTAATACCAATTGTTGGAAAACAGTTCAAGAGTTTTGAAGCGCCCCTTGCCACTTTGTTATGGCTTGGCCTCCAAAATATCCTCAAGATTATGCAAGATCTGTTTTGTAGTCTCATAATCCTAATGTTGAGCCTGCAGCATGTTGTTCATGCTAGCCATAACATAGCAGCGGGCCTGATCATTAGCATCTTTCTAGTAGTCATACGCTTGGAATTGCTCATTAGATGAGTGTCCCGTAGGCTCGGGAGGACAAGGGGTTGTCAGTACATATTTCAGTTTTTCAAATAACAGGACGATATCTAGGTTCCATTTCCAATCATTATAATTCTCTATGGTTAATAGGTTTTTGTTAAGTATCGATGATAAAGCATTTTTAGACATTTTTAATCTGCAATAAAGAATCATATACCAAACATAAGCAAACATATAATAATAATTTAGTAAGATAACACAATCATGTAAAACATACAAATCAATTTACTTTATGTCCCGATCCAACACATCGTCACCTATGACAATGTGCCAATGTTTCTATTCATTGAGTCCACCTCTGATGGCCAAAACAAACCATCTCCCAATTGGGATATAGACAACATAACAATCTTTACATGAATAAAGTGCCCAACTTTATTCTCTCGATTACGGATCTTATGATTTAGACCATCACCTTAAGAATCATGTCTTCTGAATAATCTGTCCATCATATACCCAATTCTTAAGGTTTAGACCAACAGTCTCAAACTATTGTTTGCTTAACATACACTCAACAAATATTAATGTAAAGAGGACAAGATTTGGTATATAAACAATAAATAAATTCTTTATTGATAAAAATGCCTCCAAAAACTTATTACATTTTTACTCCTTAGGGCATGCATGTCTAATACCTCCAGTATTTGGCGTTGAATCTGGTGTCTCTATTAGATGTGATGGGCAAAGGATTAGGTTAAATGAATATTGACATTAAATAATTTCTAGATTAATATGTGTTATGATATTACTAACTATTTTATGTTAAGTATTATGACAGGTGACGGCCACGTGGAATTGATGTGTTCAAGGAGTTCAAGTCATTTATGTAGTGTGTTTAACAATTTATTTAATGTTTTAAATATGGTAGTTCGGCAGGCCGAATTGTCCTCATGGAACGGCAGGCCAATGCAATTTCATCGGCAGGCCGAACTGTGCAGTCGGCAGGCCGAAGATGGCAACAATCAGCAACGATCTCTCCAAAATTTTGATTAAGATAATTACGATGATTGGTTATGATTAGATGAAGATTTGTGATTGATTGGCTTATTTTTGGATTGATTGCTCTAATTTTGGTAAAAAAAACCTTTGACTTTTGATTAATTGAAATTAATTGATGAAGTTTCCCCTTTGAAAGGTAAAATATGGTAAGATTAGCAAATCGATTTGACTTTCCTATTTTCCCCTCCAATCTCCACATGAATCTTTTCCAAATTTTAATCAGAAATTTCTGAAAAATCATAGAGAAGACACCCCTTCCTTTTATGCCATTTTCAATTTTCACGTATACAAACCTCCTCTTTCTACCATGCTCTCTCTCTCTCTTTATCTCCTTTCTCCTCCACAAAATTTCTTCCTCTTTTCTCCTTTATTTTCTTGCAAATACTTAAAGAAAGATTGAATTTTCGTTGGGATAAATTCAAGGAAGAATTGAAGAATCTTGTTTTGAGGTAAGAGACTCTTTCAGCAATCCTGAAATTTTAAATACTCTATATTGTGACCGCCATATCTTTCTCTAAAAATTTCATTTTACTCTGAATTTTTAATATGTTATTCATGTATGTGTTATGTGCTAACACTCAAATTTCACCTCAATTGGACTTTTCTACACTGAGATATGAATTTTCTTCTCTATGCCACTCACTGCAAATTAATGCTGATCGGTGACGTTGTTTTGTCTTTATGTTCCGACCCCCATAACTTTGTCTAGGAATTTTATTTTGCTCTGAAATTTTATTATGATGTTCACATATGTGTTAGGTGATTTTCCTCCAAGTTTCACATTATTTGATTTTTCTACATTGAGATATGGATTTTCTACTCTCTGCCATTTACAGTAAAATGTTGCTGTTTGGTTATGATGCCTGAAAATATGATTTTTGTACAAGGGGTAAATGTGCTTTGTTTACTACGAAATTTGGGAAATATGTTCACGTATATGTTAAGTTATGAACTGGAAATTTTGGTGATGATTTGATGAAAATTTTATGTGTTATTGAATTTTCATTAAGACTAGGTTTTGAAACTGCTCTATCAGTGAATTATTGAATTCTAGTTGTGTGATGTTTGTGTATGATTAAATGATTTTATTTGGCATTAGGATATTTTTGTGGTATTGTAATATATGCTAATAAGATGTTAGTATAAATTTTTAAAATTAAAATATATGTGTTTTTATTGTTAGAAAATATTTTCAAAAGATTACTCACTGCCTTTCAAACCTAAGATAGTTTTATTACTGATTTTCAAATGTGTGTTTTGACCTCCTCCGATTTTTTTTGAAGCCAATTTTGGATATGTTAGAGTTCTATATGTCTACTGTATATGTTAATTTTTGTAGATTTTTCTATGGTGTCAAAATGTGTTAAACAGACCTAAGTTTAAAGTTGTTCACTGACTAGTTATTGCTGGCAGATTTTTGTGTGCATGATATATGACTTGTTTTTTATACTAAATGTAATTTTTATGACTAAAGAAAAATTATGATAACATGTTTATGTGTTGAATTTATTCCTGCCAAGTGTGGTACTCAAATTATCTATAAATGTTTAGTTATTAAGTCTTTAATTCATGGAGGTCAGTGATGTATTTTGTGTTGACAGTTTTAGTCTAATGTCCTAATAGTGATAAAATGTTTTATGAAATTGATATTTTTAAGAAAAAGAGTTATGCTGACAGAAGAAGAAGACCCTTAGAATTCGCTATAGGCGAATATGTGCTCTTGAAGGTTGCACCAATGAAAGGAGTCACGAGATTTGGTAAGAAAGGCAAGTTGAACCCAAGATTCATCGGTCCTTATGAAATTGTGAAGCGGATAGGTAAAGTAGCTTATCAGCTGAGGTTGCCCTCGGAAATGTCCGCAATGCATGATGTGTTCCATGTTTCGATGCTCAAGAAATATGTTCCAGACTCTACGCATGAGATTGAGCCACAAGTGATCGAGATACGAGAAGACTTAAGTTATGAAGAAAACGAGTGGAGATACTTGATCGGAAAACCAAGACCTTGAGGAACAAAGAAATTCTATTGGTCAAGGTGCTTTGGCGAAATCACCAAGTAGAAGAAGCTACATGGGAACGCGAAGACGATATGAGAACTAAGTATCCGCAACTGTTCTGAGTTTTGAGGACGAAACTCTTAGAAGGTGGGGAGAATTGTAACACCCACCAATTTCTATGTAACGGATTAGGTTAAATGAATATTGACATTCAATAATTTCTATATTAATATGTGTTATGATATTACTAACTATTTTATGTTAAGTATTATGACAGGTGACGGCCACGTGGAATTGATGTGTTCAAGGTGTTCATGTCATTTATGTAGCGTGTTTAACAATTTATTTAATGTTTTAAATATGGCAGTTCGGTAGGCCGAACCTTTAAGTTTGGCAGGCCAAATTGTCCTCATAGAATGGCAGGCCGATGCAATTTCATCGGCAGGCCAGACTCTATGCCTTCGGCAGGCCGAACTGTGCAGTCGGCAGGCCGAAGATGGCTGACGAACAATCAGCAGCGATCTCTCTAAAATTTTGATTGAGATAATTATGATAATTGGTTATGATTGGATGATGATTTGTGATTGATTGGCTTATTTTTGGATTGATTGCTCTAATTTTCGTCAAGAAACCTTTGACTTTTGATTGATTGGAATTAATTGATGAAGTTTCCTCTTTTGAAAAGTAAAATATGGTAAGATTAGCAAATTGATTTGACTTTCCTATTTTCCCCTCCAATCTCCACGTGAATCTCTCCCAAATTTTAATCAGAAATTTTGAAAAATCATAGAGAAGACACCCCTTCCTTTTATGCCATTTTCATTTTTCACGTATACAAACCTCCTCTTTCTACCACTCTTTTTCTCTCTCTTTATCTCCTTTCTCCTCCACGAAATTTCTTCCTCTTCTCTCCTTTATTTTCTTTCAAATACTTAAAAGAAAGATTGAATTTTCATTGTGAGAAATTCAAGGAAGAATTGAAGAATATTGTTTTGAGGTAAGAGACTCTCTCAACAATCCTGAAATTTTAAATACTTTGTATTGTGACTACCCTATCTTTCTCTACAAATTTTGTTTCACTCTGAATTTTTAATATATTATTCATGTATGTGTTATGTGATAACCCTCAAAATTTCACCTCAATTGGACTTTTCTATGCTGAGATATGAATTTTCTTCTCTATGCCACTCACTGCAAATTAATGCTGATCGGTAACATTGTTTTGTCTCTATGTTCCGACCCCCATAACTTTTTCTAGGAATTTTATTTTGCCCTGAAATTTTATTATGATGTTCACTTATGTGTTAGGTGATTTTCCTCCAAGTTTCACATTATTTTATTTTTCTACATTGAGATATGAATTTTCTACTCTCTGCCATTCATAGTAAAATGTTGCTGTTTGGTTATGATGCTTGAAAATATGATTTTTGTTCAAGAGGTAAATGTGCTTTGTTTACTACAAAATTTGGGAAATATTTTCATGTATATGTTAAGTTATGAACTGGAAATTTTGGTGATGATTTGATGAAAATTTTATGTGTTGTTGAATTTTCATTAAGACTAGGTTTTGAAACTGCTCTATAAGTGAATTATTGAATTCTAGTTGTGTGATGTTTTTGTATGATTAAATGATTTTATTTGGCATTAGGATATTTTTGTGTTATTGTAATATATGTTAATAAGATGTTAGTATAAATTTTAAAATTAAAATATATGTGTTTTTATTGTTAGAAAATATTTTCAAAAGATTACTCACTGCCTTTCAAACCTAAGATAGTTTTATTACTGATTTTCAAATGTGTGTTTTGACCTCCTCCAATTTTTTTTGAAGCCAATTTTTGGATATGTTAGAGCTCTATATGTCTACTATCTATGTTAATTTTTGTAGATTTTTCTATGGTGTCAAAATGTCTTAAACAGACCCAAGTTTAAAGTTGTTCACTGACTAGTTATTGCTGGCAGATTTTGTGTGCATGATATATGACTTGTTTTTTATACTAAATGTAATTTTTATGACTAAAGAAAAATTATGATAATATGTTATTTGTTGACTTTATCCCTGCCAAGTGTGGTAGTCGAATTATCTGTAAATGTTTAGTTATTAAGTCTTAAAGTCATGGAGGTCAGTGATGTATTTTGTGTTGACAGTTTTAGTCTAATGTTCTAATAGTGATGAAATGTTTTATGAAATTGATATTTTGAAGAAATGAAAAGGATATATGATGAAACATGTTATTGGAAGAGATTATGAAGTGTTGATGATTTCATGGTTTCTGGAAAATATATGTTAATTGCTATTTTTATTAATGTATGGCATGAACACAATATGAAGCGAGCACATCGAGACCGTGGCGTTGTCACCTACAATATTAAGGTTTAGTAAGCTACATAAGTAAGTACATTCTCACCTGCAACATGATATGTTTTATAGGTTTGAAATTATGTGCATAATGATAATTATTCTATGATGGATTTTATGAAGGTTTCGTTTAAAGTTCTCTTATGAAATATTTTGATATTCATAAAGTTATGCATGTATGATGATGACGTATTTCAAAGCATGAAAGTTTAAATATGTATATATATGTATCACATAAATAAGTGTTGCATACCAATGTTATGATATGTTATGATGTCATGTTTGGTTTAGGATTAGATACCCTTTTCCTCTCATGACGGCGCGCCTACGATGATAATTATGGTGCAACACTTGGGCCCTTAAGATAAAATGGAATAAGTTTTAAATTGGTCAATTTTATGAAAGATATGTTCCTATGAAAATGTGCCTAGTGCACTATGATGATGATGTTCATAAAATGTTTTAAGTTGTGAGATAATAATGTACTTACTAAGCTTTAGCTTAATCAGTTTATATCATGTTGCAAATAAGGGTAAGATAGTCATGGATTAGGTGGAGGGCAAGGAAAGGCGTGTGAGCAAAGGATGATGAATTGCAAATGGAAGAATGCCAAAGAAGGAAGTTTCAGCGATATAAACGATGTTTTAAAATGTTGTGATGTTTCTTTTAAATTATGATTTTATTATTTGGAATCTTTAATTAATTAAAGAATGTTTTTGATCAAGTAAATTATTATTGTTATTATTATGGATTAAGTTATAGAATGTATTAAAAAAAATTATAATAATAATAATAAAAAAAAATGCATGCATGGATCCTGGGTTATGTTTTCAAACGATCTTTTTAATCAAATACTTTATCTTAAATAAAGGTTAAATGAATAAGTGTAACGACATCTGTGACGTCCGTAAAGGGGGCGTTACACACGCAACCTTACTATATTTTGCATGTATAGCTCCCCGAGAACTCTCCTCGAACATGTCAACCTAAAAGGAATAAAATGCGCTAATTTTGTTAACCTGTTGATCACGACCCAAATTGCATTGTGCCTTTACTCTGTTCTCGGTAAACCGGTAAGAAAATCCATCATGATGTGTTCCCATTTCTACCCTGAATAGGAAGTGGCTGAAGCTGACCTGCTAACTCTGGTGCTCGGCCTTCACCTGAAGACAAGTCGCACACTTGGCCACATATTCTTGGATATCCTTCTTCATGCCTCTCCACCAGTATTGCCTCTTCAAATCACGATACATCTTTGTGCTTCTCGGATGAATGGTGAACTGAGACTTGTGGGCTTCATCCATCACGGCCTTTGTCACTTCTAGGATTGCTGGAACTGCTAGACACTCCTTGAAGTACAACGATCCATCGACACGTATCCTTCATTCCTCAAATTGCTCTTCATTCTAAATTCGTGTCTAGATTACCTGTAGATGCTGGTCTCACCACTGATTCTGTTTCAACATCTATAAGAGTTAGGGTCGTCTCCATATGGTACACCGAAACTCGATTATAGTCTTCATAATACTGCAGTCCGTACTCACTTACTATTGCATCCCTTTTTTAATCCTCAAGAGCCAGACAAGTGGTAATCTCTAAAGACTTTTAGCTAAGTGCATCCACGACCACGTTAGCATTCCTAGGATGATACTACAGTGCGAAATCATAATCTTCCATGTATTCCATCCACCTTCACTGCCTCAAGTTTAGATCCCTTTAAGTGAATAGATACTTCAAACTCTTGTGGTCAGAGAAACGCCCAGTGCAAATAACATCTCTAGATCTTCAGCGCGTGAATCACCACTGCGAGCTCTAAGTCGTGAGTAGGGTAGTTCCACTTGTGAGGTCATAGCTGTCTCGATCCATACGCCACCACGCGTCCATGTTGCATCAACATGCATCCTAGTCTGTGTCCTGAAGCATCTGTGTAAACTTCATACGGTTCTTCACTATTCGGAATAATCAACACTAAAGCTATAGTCAACCGATTCTTTAACTCTTGGAAGGTGAGCTCACATTCTTCATCCCACTCAAACCTGGCGTTCTTCCTGATCAATCTTGTTAGTGGCGCTGCTATCTTTGAGAAGTGCTTCACAAATTTCCTATAGTATCTTGTGAGTCCCAAGAAACTATGGATTTCTGCCAGATTCCTTGGTCGTTCTTACTCTTCTATAGCTTCTACCTTGGATGGATCCACTGAGATACCTTGCTCGGAGATACCATGTCTCAAAAACTTAACTTCTGTTAACCAAAACTTGCACTTTTCTTTCTTGGCATACAACTGGTGCTCCCGTAGAGTCTGAAGTGCAATTTTGAGGTACTGCTCATGCTCCTCCCAAGTCTTAGAATAAACCAGAATATCTTCAATGACCACGATCATGAACTGATCCAGATAAGGCTTGAATATTCTGTTCATTAGATCCATAAAAGCTACTAAGCATTCGTCAATCCAAATGGCATCACCAGAAACTCAAAGTATCTATACCAGGTCTTGAAAGCTATTTTAGGGATGTGCTCTTCTTTAATCCTAAGCTGATGGTATCCTAATCGCAAATCTATCTTTGAGAAATACCGTGAACCTCCCAACTGATCAAACAATTCATCGATCCTGGGCAAAAGATACTTCTTCTTCATAGTGACTTGATTTAGCTACTGATAATCTATGCATAGCCTGAGGGTTCCATCATGCTTCTTAGTAAACAAAACTGGTGCTCCTTACAGTGATGTGCTATTCTGGATATATCCCTTGTCAACAAGCTCCTGAAGTTGCTTTCTCAATTCTTTCATCTCTGTCGGTGCCATCCAATAAGGTGCTACAAAAATTGATGCTGTTCCTGGAAGTAGCTCAATGCTGAACTCAATCTCCTGATGTGGTGGCAATCCTGGCAACTCGTCGAGAAAGACATCTTCAAACTCATCCACCACTGGTATTGCTGCATTTCTTCACGAGGCACTGGGCTCTCCTTTGAGGTTCATGAGAAAGGCATAGCAAGCTAGATTCTTCCGTCCTCTAAGACAGGTCTTCATAAGATGCTCACTCATTATTCGATCATTACTACCCTGGTAAGTGATCGTCGTCCCCCCATCGGACACTATGGTCACTCTCTTAAGTTGGCAGTCTACAACCGCATTGTACTTGGATAACCAGCCCATCCCTAATATTACATCATATGAATTTATGGGGATTACAATCAAATCACTCCTCAGAACCTCATCCCTAATCTTTATGTTACAATCTTTACATATACAGTTCACACACACCCACCCCAAGGGTGAAGCAATGACTAAGGATTCACCAAATTCTTCTATCTCTAATCCCAAGGTATGTACAAAAGAGCTTGAAATGAGAGAATGAGTGGCACCACTATCAAATAAGACATGGGCTAAAGTTTGAGAAACTAAGATCGTACCATCGACAACCGCGTTGCTAGTTTGGGCATCCGAACTCCCTGTTGTCATGGTGTGAACCTAAACTGGAGCTTTCCTTTTTCCTCTACTAACATTACTAAGTCTTGGGTTAGTCGACTGATATTACTGTGACAGAGGCGACTACACGCTAGCTGTACTTGGCGCTCGATACTAAGGGGCATTGCGTTGGAAGTTCTGTAGTTGGTATCGTTATGCTGGGTATGGCAGTTGCTAGGGAGAGAACTAATGGAACTGTAGCTAAGGGAATTGTTGAGGCAGAGGTAGAGTCTGAGGCTAAGGTTGACGATTGGCACCTTCTTCAACCTGAAGTCCTAAAAGAGCACTCTTGATCGGGGCAGTTCCTCTTGATATGTCCTGGCTACTGGCAATAGAGGCAATGAAAGCTGTAGGGATTGCTATAGCCGCTACTAGATGAATTGCTGCTACCACTATTCATGCTACCCTGTCTGTTCTTTCCTTGAGTTGGACGGTTGCTGGTGCTCCTCCTAACGTCCTTGCTCAATCCTCACAGTATTGCGTGTAATCATTTTCCACAGATATTGTTGACGACACAAGCTCACCAAAATTCCTGAGTCGCAGGGCAACCACCTCTCATCAAATAGAAGCCTTAAGCCCTTCTTGGAACTTAATACACTTCTCATGCTCCGATGCCACTGTTGATGGAGCAAACTTGGCCAGCTCGTTAAACTTTGCCTCGTACTCCCGAAATGACATTTAGCCCTGCTGCAATCTATAGAATTCAGTCGCCTTCTGGTCTCTATAACCTTGCAAAAAGTAACAGTCATAGAACAACTCCTCGAACATGTCCCAACTAATGTTCCTGTTGTT
This sequence comes from Artocarpus heterophyllus, assembly GCA_025403435.1. Lineage (NCBI taxonomy): Eukaryota > Viridiplantae > Streptophyta > Magnoliopsida > Rosales > Moraceae > Artocarpus > Artocarpus heterophyllus. The sequence continues at coordinate 26,610,313 of CM046353.1, forward strand.
CTCTAGGCGTTTAGCTTGCCTCCACCAAGTATTAGCACCAGCTTCGAATTTATAGGCTGCAAACTCCATGCGATACTCTGTTGGCACGCTAAGGGTATCTAGGTGTTTCACAATCGAATCTAAGCAATATTCAGCCACTTAGGGGTCCTTTTTTCCATTGAAGGTCAAAACAAACGCACGTCAAAATTCCTTAAAGTACGTATGCCAATGACTAGCCTCAGAATAATCTAATCTTGCCCTTGCTGCCATCTATCAGAATGCAGCAAACATAGCCCTCATCATGCCCTCATCATTCCCAGGGTTAGCATCAGCTGTCGAACAGCATCTAGGTGCCATTCTATAACATCCGCCATTTTTCATGTAACGGTTAATGATTAATATATAACGACGTTAAGTAATTTCCTTATGATATAATGTTACTGACCATTTATTTTGAATATGATGACAGGTGACGGTCACGTGGAATTGATGTGCTCAGGATGTTCATGTCAAAAGTGATGATGTGCTTAAAGTATTCATTCTTTTTTTTTTTAGAGTTTCAACTTGCCCTAAATTTATAATCTTTGTAATGCTCTAGAGTTATGTATGCTCTAAAGTTATATTCTTGATGATGACATGAATGTTGTTGCATATTTTCTTATTTTTATTATATTAATGATGTCATAATAATTACATGTGTAGCATTTTTTTTTATTATAATGGCATTAAGAAATTGGATAATATGAAGTGCCTAAAAGAAAAAATTATGAAAATTAATATTTTTGGAGTTATGGGAGTAATATCATTGTTGTATATAAGTTATTATATATTATAATTATATTATATTATATTGTATATAACCTTTAATGTTTACTTTATAACTTATTATATTATATTACATTATTATATTATTTTATATTATAATATATATAACCATACTTAATATTATTGTTATATTATAATATATCATATTATATATATATATATATTAAGTTATTGTTTATGTAAGCAACGAAAAAAGAGAAAACGGCAGTTGCTGTGTAAAGAAAACAAAAAAAAGGCAATAGTTGTGAGAAAAGAAAAGAAAAAAAAAAGAAATCTTATTAGATTAGGATTACACTCATTTAGAAAGGGGAAACATAATTAGACTAAGACTAGGGTTTCTTATCCCTATAAATATGTGGCTTCAAGCACACATATTATTCCTATTCCTTTTTCTTGCCCCCATCTTTCTTATATTCCTCCATGCTTTTATGCTCTCTTTTCTTCCCTAAACCAAACCTCACATGCAATTAGTTTAGAATTTTGTTTTCTTCAAGATTTTCTCTCTCAAAGAATTTATCACTTTTCTTTTCTTTCAAGGTAAAGTAGAAGGAATTTTTTTTAGAGATTTGTATGCAAGCATTCGTCTTTGTTGATGAAAACATAAAAATTAAAGGTATGTTTTAAAGTTTTCATGGTTTTGAATTCTTATGATTGATGTATATTATTTGATGTTTTGGTGTATTGTGTTAGTCTTAGAATTATTACTATCATCACATAGATTCTTTTATTGTATGTATTTCATGTCAATTGGTGATTGAAAAGAGTTGATGATTTGGTTGTTTTGATTAACTTCTCATTAAACCCTAGATTGGAGATATCATATATTTTCATATTTTGTTATGTAGATCTTTATGGGTATATTTTATTATCAATTAGTATCATGTTAATTATGTGTTTACAATTTTAATTGGGGTTTTATTGGGTTATGAATTTTTTGATGCCTTAAGCCTACTTTTCATACAAACACCTGACAACCATTGTATTTCAGTAATTTTTATTCTGTATTGCTCTATTTATGTTTTTTCTTATATTTTTCTCAAATACTAGACATCTTAAGTTTTCTTTTGGCTTTTGAATTGTTTGAATCGGAGTTTTCTTTAAATAGTTATGATTTTTTGAAGTTTTAAAAGCTGTGTAGTTTTACACCAACCCAAAATTTAGACTAAATTTTGAGGACTTTTTCTTTATCTAAATTATTGTCAAAATATGTGTGTAATATATCAAATTCTTTATTTTTTAGTCTAGTTTCTAATGCCACTAGATTTAACTGATTTGGAGTTAAGATAAATTTATTATGAATTTTTAAGTAAATAAAGGTCATTATGCCTACTTTTGGGAATTATGCCCTAGGTTCATAAATTGTGATTTTGTGCTTATTGATGTTATTACATAATGAGGTGATGTTCAATGATAGCATGAGATGTTTATAGGTTGTCATAAAAATGTTAGGGTCAAAGAAATTTTTATTTTAATTATTTGATTATGAAGAACATGTGTTGCTCGCTGCCCTATGTGTTTAAGGTTTATTTTGTCTTTGAATTCTAATGCATGTTTTGAATTATTGAAAATTTATTTGAAGCTAATTTTTGGATATGTTATATTTTAGGTGTCTATTACATGCAGGATCTTTGTGAAATTATTTTGTGAAAAAGATATTTTGTTTTATGAATGTTAGATAGGATTATTCACTGCCCAGCTATTGTTGGCAGATTTTATGCTATGAAGTATGTGACTTGTTTTGGTTATCAAATGTAATTTTTATGACCAACAAAAAATCATGATATTATGTCTAGAGTCTCATGCTTTAATTATGTGTGCATTGTGAGTTATTGAATTATGAATACATAAGGGTCAGGCAGGTATTAGTATTGCAGTTTTTACATGAATATTTATAAGTTAGTAAATTATATGCGCATTTTTGTAATTCTTGATTTAGATGATATCATAAGAATGAAATTTATTTTTATTTGTATATGGATGTATGACATGAACACACCAAGAAGTAAGCATATCGAGACCGCAGCGACATCATCTAAGATGAGGTTTAAGTAAGCAAGTCAAGTAAGGACATTCTCACCTGTAACATGACAAAAGTTTACAAAAAAGTTTTAAGATTATGCTTATCATAATTTTTAAGTTTGTTTTTACATGTTGTTTTCTCATGAAAACTCTTGTTGCAACAAGAAAGTTTAACGAATGTTTCAATGATGAGGTATGTTAAAAGTATATCTATATATATGTATCACTTAATTAAGTGTTGCACACCCTATGTTTATGTTTATGTTTATGATGTCCCAAAGGTTGGACTTGTCATGTTTGGTTTGGGATTAGCTACCCCACTTCTCTCATGACGGCGCGCCTACAATGTTTATGTTTATGGTGCAACACTTGGGCCCCCAACGATAAAATGAATGAAGTTTTTAATATGAATAATCATAATGAAAGATATGTTCTATATAAAACTGTGCCAAGTACACTATTATGTTAATGATGATTATGATTATGATGTTTCATAAAGGTGTTCATAAAATGTTTTATATTGTGAGATAAAAAAGTGTACTTACTAAGCTTTTGCTTACTTAGTTTATAATCATGTTGCAGATAAATATAAAAGGCTTATAGAATAGGTAAATGACGGAGGCGGGTGTGCGTGCTAGGAGTGTTAGATTGAAAACAGAATCACGCCAAAAAAAATTTGATTACTTGAACCATGATTTTATTATTAATTTTATTTTTATTTTCCGCACTGATGTTGATTCAAGACTTGATTTATTTTCCTATAGACTTTTGAGATTGTTGAATATTTCTTTAATTGTAGTTTCTTGAGGACTACACCATGTTTCTTTATTTTGATATAGTTAAAATATTTGGATATATAAGTATTTTTCTCGAAAGACTTAAACATTGTTTGAAGTTTTGTCTATCTATAATTTAGTAAATAATTGTATTGTAAACTAACTGTTTCTACAGGTGATCGATTAGGCGAATACTATGGGTGTTTTGTTAGGCTAATCGAGGCAAGAGAAGCAAATCTAGTAAGTTGTTTCAAAAAAAAAAATTGTATACATGGATCCTAGGATATGTTTATCAAATTGTGTATAAATTTAAATGGTTTATCTTAAAAATAATGATAACAAGAATAAAAGTAACGATTATTGTGACGTTCGTAAGGGGGTGTTACACATTCTCTCACTTCTGAAAACAAAATTTTGACTATCAGTGGTATTTCATTGTTGTACCTATGCGTGCACAATTCCCAAGGTTCATAACCTTGAGCCCTGATACCATTCTGTCATGCCCCAAAGTACGAAAAGTGACATAGCAGATTAATTAAGTTAATTAAGTGAAAATTTAATTAAAACATAGGTTAAAGAATCTAATTAATTAAGAAATAAGTGATAATTTAAAACTCTTTTTAAGCAAGTATTTATAATAATTAACAAATAAGATAAATAGACAGAGATAAAATAGTAAGGAAAGGAAAAATTACGTGTTGTGTCCTACTGACCCACAACTTGTGCACACACACAATATCGACAATATTTAAATTACAACCACAGTCCAAAATAGAAAGAAAAATTAAAATAATACATGCCTTGTTTATGTATACAAATAACCTACTCAGGTCTTCTACTGGTCACAAGTCTGGTCTGCGGACCCTTCGTCAATCCTAAGCTATACTCCACCTGGGGGGAAAGATTTAAAAAGAGATATAAAACATGAGCGAAAGGCTCAGTAGAACTATGTTCTGAAAATAGATAAATAATTTGAATGTAAAATTTCCTTTCAAAGAAATAATTAGAAAATAGAGTTAAATAAATAAATTCATTTGAATAAATCTTATTGAAAATAGTTCATCCAGAAAGTACCTTTTTCTTTCTTGGGCAAACCATAGATAACACCACCGAAGTGGCCTAGCTGGGTTTCAGGACATGCCCCCAAGGTCGCACGTTACACGACCTGATCTTTGATATGGCATCATGCCCGTTTATATATTTCTATTAATTATAAAAATCTCTTTTTACCAAGTATTTTCATTTACATTCATTATGAGGTTTATTATGAAAATTACCTCAATCTACTATGTATGAAAACAATCAATAAAAATTCTTTTTTAACCAATCATTGAAAACATTTTATTAAAAATCCTTTTGACGCAAAAATTGTTTAAAAATTAGGTTACCAAGGAAAGGGTAGAAGTCCTACCTCAATATCTATGCCGATATCCAACACCATAGTCCTAATCCGCTATACGTTAGCTCCATAGAACCACGAACAATCTTAAATAGGTGCTAGGTTTATCAATATTTATCTTACAATATCCTATGTTTTTAAGCTATCTCATGGCATCCTAGTGTGCCATTCATGTTTATAAAATCATATTGAAAGTTTGAAATCTCTATCGGGGTTTAGAAAGGTGGAAACAGGTTAAAAATAACAAATTTCCACTATGCCCGGTCGGTCTGCCAATCTCCCTAGTTCGGCCTACCGAACTATGTGGTTCGGCCTATCGGTAATTCAAGTCTGGCCTACTGGACGTATAAATCCGGCCTGCCAAATTGAGAAATTTTGGAATTTTTTGAAACCTAAGTCTCGGCCTTCCCGAGCTCAATTCCTCATTTCAACCTATTTTTCTCAGTTCTCAGGCATAAAAAACATTTATAGAAAGTAGAAAAATATAACAAAACACTTTTAAACTAGTTTAAACAAAATTTACATAGACAAATCCAAAAAAATCCAAAAATAGAAAAATAGAGGAAAAATGAAAAATCTTGATTCAAATCTGTTTTTCTTCAAACTAAGCTTAGGTTCTAGATGTTTTAAGTTTCTCTAACTTGGATTAAAGGTTTTCTAAGCTTAAACGAACTTAGATTTCCAAATACAAAGAAAATTAAGAAATTTGAAAAGTTTAAGATTTTTAAAACTAACCTTGTTTAAGCTTTAAATTGAAGTTGTGGTTGCTAAATCACATTCCCAAGCTTCCAATTTGACTGAGGATTGAAGTTTAAAGTCAAATTTTTTTTTTTGAAACAAAAGAGAGAAAAGAGAGGGAGAGTGAGGCAGACAGAGATAGTGTGAAAGGAAGAGGAGAGAGAGAGAGAGAGAACGAGAATGAGAAGGAGAGAGTGAGGGAAAGAAATAAATAGGGAGAGGGAGAGTAATAAAAATGAGGAAAAACCATGTGCCACCCACGGTTTTGAAAAAAGACGTGGTTGGCATTTGACAAATTGTTTTGTTCCTAAATTCAAAGTAACAAATAAAAATAATTAAGAGTAATTAAAAATCATTAAAATAATAAAAAAAACATTAATTTAGAAATTTCACAAAATGATCAAATTAAGATTAAAACATTCATCATGGCACAATAATCCACCATTTAATTTACTAAAAATGATTTAATTAATTTTGAGGCGTTACAGTAGAAGTTGAGGTCTCCTTGTTTGCTTAGTTCGCTTCTTTGGGAGTTGTCTTGGTAGCATCTTTTTTGATGGTGGTCAATTCGTCAACACCACCTTTGCGATCTCCTCACTTTCATCTTCTTCATCATCTAGGGAGATTTCCTTTTTAAGCTTTGCAATCTTTTTATCAATGTTAACTCCAAATTAGTTCATTTTGAATTGCTCATATAGTTCAAGTTAGTCTTTGATCTATGCAATCTCATGCATTTCAACAATTTGTTTAGATAGCTCTTTCATTTGCCATCCTTGACTTGGTTTGCTTCAATTTGCTTTTTTAATTTCTCCTTAAAAATGCAAATGGTACTGCCTGATATGATGATTTTCTTGTTGCCGTTATTCATAAAAGCAGACAATGATGAATGTCCTCTTGAGCCCTCGCTAAGGCCTCATCAGCATTCTTCTTCTCTTTTATGGCCTTTGAAACTTTATGTCTTGATCAACTAGAAGCTTCCTCAACCATTTGACCTCCACCAACTTCATATCGAAAGCATTCAGCACCTGGTGCATCTGCTCAACCAAAGGATGAAATCACAATTATAAATTATGATAAGAAATAAAGCTTATGGGAAAAAATTCGACTATACCTGAGCAGCTAAGGCAGAAGCTTCATTATGAAGAGAGTGGATGCTTCGACTCGCTAGCTTTGTTGCATCAACTAGGAAGTTAAAGCTCTTCCCAACCCTTGCAGCAATCTCAAATTCCCTCATGATGCTTATTTCAACATCAACATTAAGATTGACTGGAGGAATTGGTTTGGTATCTTCTTCAGCAGTCTTAGGGACTAGTTCTTTGCTTTTCTTTGACTTCTTCATTGGCATGAGTTGGATTCCGGACTCAGGGATTGGTGTTAAGGGCTTGTGAATGTCAATCTCCTTCGGTTGAGGGCTCTTAGTTTGTTCTTGTACGATCGGGTTGATGAGCTTGCTTTTCTCTTCTTATCCTTGGTGGCTTTCTTCTTTGCCAAGAGTTAAGTTGCATATTGTTTAACAGATGACAGATTGGCAATCTTCATATTTAAAATCACAAGCTCTACAAAAAGAGCATCCTTGTGAGCATGAGACAATAGAGTGATATACTTTGATGGGTCGTACAACCATTGGAGTGCTCCATAGATAATTAAAGACCAAGTTACTCTTTCGAGGAATCAGAAAGGGATACTTGAAGAAATATCTTGGATTTGTCTCTAAATAAAAGAGGCTCCCAAACAATTTGGATGTGAAATCTCAACCCAAGTTCTATGTTCGATCAAGCTGATTTTGTCAAACCTTTCCTTGAATTTCTCGCCCGCTGATGGTGGGTAGTTTAAGCCACGACCTACAAAAAGTACAAAACATGCAAGGATTAGTTAAGACAACTAGAAAAGGCACAATGTAAGTGTTTAACTCCCAAAATTCCCAAATTTAAATGGGAAATTGGCTCGATTAGGAAATTCAAAGAAGTCCCCATTTCTTAACATAAACAAGTATTTATCTCCCCATTCTCTACCCGCATTGATGAAATCTGTAATGATTTGCTTTGTCCTCCTATATACAAAGTAAAATCTACCTGCGTTCTTCTCATTTGGTTTCATTTAATAGCAAGTTAAAAGAATCTATAAAAAAAAGTTAGGTATCTATCTTTTCCATCAGTATGATAACATCTGGGAAAAGTCGCCTTTCATTGGGCATAAGTTAACTTATGGAAACTTGAAAATACGCAAGCACATCGGTTACAAATTGTGGAACTAAAAGTCTTAATTTGAGTTCAAAGAATTTAATGTACATAAAAACCCAGCTGTTATTATGTTTGTTTGCTAGTTCATCGAGGTAAGGAAGTTGAATAGTGACTAATTTTGGCATCCCATATTTGATCTAGACTGAAGATACATCTTCTTCGTTGAAAACTGACTTCGCTTTTTTTTCATGAAGAAATTCACCCTTTTAGTCACTAATGCATAAACACGAGTGGGTTTGTTATGCTTGACCTGACCAAATGGGCTCACAAGTTTGTTTCTTTGATCAATAGTAGTGCAGTGTGGCCTACTTCCATACTATTAGACATAATGCCGTAAGGAGTAAAATGTTGTAATATGTTTTTGTTAGACATGTATGCCCTAAGGAGCGAAAATGTAATAAGTTTTTGGAGACATTTTTACCAATAAAGAATTTATTTGTTGTTTATATACCAAATCTTGTCATCTTTACGTTCATATTTGTTGAATGTATGTTAAGCAAACAATAGTCTGAGACTGTCAGTCTAAACCTTAAGAATTGGGCATATGATGGACAGATTATGCAGAAGATACGATTCTTAAGGTGATGGTCTAAATCATAAGATCCGCAATCAAGGGAATAAAGTTGGGCACTTTATTCATGTAAAGATTGTTATGTTGTCTATATCCCTATTGGGAGACAGTCTGTCTTGACCATCGGAGGTGGACTCCGTGATTAGAAACATTGGCACGTTGTCATAGGTGACGATGTGTTAGATCGGGACATAAAGTGAATTGATTTGGATTAATAATTCTGTCTCGGCAAATCGATTCACTTTAGACAATCATTTATTTTGTATCTCTTAATCTTGAGATGAATAGTGAGCCTGTTGTCTTGACTCGTGTCTTTTGATGTACCAAAGGGTGACACCCACATCTTAACAGTGGTATGCATGCTGGTACGTTGGAGGCATGACTCTTGATAGCGTAAACCTGTTATTCATAGATATTTAATCCATAGCTTCTCTTTAGGAGTAGTGATATCCTCTTATATGCGTTATCTTGTAATTAGAAAACTGGAGTGCTCAACTATTTGGATACATAAGTATAACTAAATGGTATACGGTCTTTGGATGGTAAGTTTTTGAAGGTGAGATAATGGAACGTAAGATAAAAATAATCGGAAAGGTAAGACAGAACTTGTCCTTAAGCCGATTATGGATTATCATATGGGGATACGATACACTATGATATGTCATGGAGACTTAGCTATACGGGCTTCATAATTCTATGTAGTTCAAAACTGCAGCTCTAAGCTTTTAGTGGAGTAGTGCTGGAGTTGATAATTATGAAATGTATATCTGAGATATTAGGTTTCATAATTATCAAGAGGTCCCATTTGCTAGCTCACAACATCCTATAACAATACGGAGTGCTTTTCCAATAATTGGTGACTTATGTCAGATTTATTAGATTGGTTGAAATTTAGAAGAATCAAATAATTCATGTCTATTTATCAGTTGAATTAATTTCGTGATAAAATTAATTCAAGATAAACTTGTTGAATTATTGAGATTGGATAATTCTTGTCTGTTTATCGATTGATTTAATTTTGAATAAATTAGATCAAGATAAACTTGTAGAATTATTAGGAATTCATTTATTTTTCTAGAGATTATCTAGAAAAAGTTGTTTTAATTCGATAACTTTTCTATTGGGTTATTTGAATTAAAACTAAGACTTTATCCTATAGAATATCATGTGAAAAATTAAAGATTTGCTGAGATTTTAATCCGCAGTTTAGCATGCCGATCGTCATGTTCGACCTGCCGATGGGGCCTGTTCGGCTTGCCGATCATCCTGATCGGCCTGCTGATGAACGAAGGATAAGATCACGCATTTTTACATGGATCTAATCAGATATTGATCCGAATTTGATTCTGATTTGAATTTTTGAGACCTAATCTAATAAGGACTGGCCTTAGATCCAACCTCTATAAATAGGGAGTAAGTCACCTAAGTTATTTAGATCAATTAAGAGATTAAGAGTGACACTCTGCTGGTGAGAATTTGGAAAATTCCTGAGAGCTCTTGTTCACAAATCACAAACACTTGCTTTGGGTTCTCTCAATTGGTTAGAAGGAGAGTCACCTGGTGGAAGAGCTGTATGTGTGAGCCCACACTCACTCCGATTGTGGATAGAGAATAGCAAAGAAGACTAGTTGGTTGAGGCTCTTTTGGAACGTTACTTCTCTTCACTAATTGCAGGAGCCTTTCGGCACACAAAGGTTAGTAAGATTTGGTTAATTTATGCATATACATGTCAAACTTGTGTTTTGAAAAAAACGCTGATACAAAAATTTTTAAAATTTTGATGCGCATTATTTTTCCAACAATTGGTATCAGAGCGAGGTTTTTACATAAATTTACGAGTTTGTGATCATATTATATGTATAAATTTTGTGATCTTAATCTCTCCTATGCTTGAATTTAATTTTATAGAGAGTTGGCACTCTAGGTTTCTATATATTATATATATTGTCATGGATTATGTGGTGAATGTTTATTAATTAATTATGGTTGATTAAATGGTTATTTAATTATTTATTAATTAATTAATTATACCAGTTATGGTTCCTTAGAGGTTAGAATGTGTATTTAGGTTTTTCATGTAATTAGATGGCGGACTATCATCTCCGTCTAGGAATTATTATTTATTTTTAAATTTGTAAGAATTTTGTAATTAAATAATCATTCGGAGAAGACGGATCTAGAAGAATGATGATGGCGCTCCCAAGTATTTCCTGAGCCTCTAATTTTATGTTTTTGAATTGTTGAAAATAAAATTGATGAATTGCATTGAAAATTTGTATTTTCTAGAAATGGGAGATTTTTGCTCGGTCGGCATGCCGAACCTCACAGTTCGGCAGGCCGGTGGTCATAGATTGCAAGCCGGGCGTGAGGTTCGGCAGGCCGAACAACAGGGCAAAAATCAAGAGGCTCTGGCGGCAGGCCAAACTTCTAGTTCAATACCGGCCGATCTTTCATGAGTCGGCAGGTCGATCCTCCTGATCGGCAAGCCGTTGGGTCGTGACCTACAGGACGATCACCTAGATCGGTTTGCCGACTGAGAGTTGAAAAATTTCCCAAAAAGGTACAGTTTTCAATGTAGTTTTAATTTTGTTTTTGGGACAAGTCTGAGAAACATTAAATTTGGATATGACCGAAAATATGAAGTATTCGATTCATACGGGATTGAAGACTTGAAAATGGGGATTACATGAAGAAGGATACAGCTTGAGGATTCAAGGATGAAGAATAGATAATATGTCTCTATTATTCTCTTGTAATCTTAGTTTTCTATTCTCTGGGGTGAAACCATAATATTACGATTATTTATTATTTTGCTTGTAGTTTTGCTTGATTGCTTTGCTTGTCTGCATTATAATATAATTTGCCATATATATTGATAACATGTCATATAGAATATGGAGTGCCGCTCATATTAAAATTGTTCATGCATGATCTTAAAATAAAACCTTGATTTCAAAAGATTGAGTGGGAGAAGGTTTTCAAAAAGAGGACCTAAGGCCTCCATCGTTGGTCCATAGGCAGAACATGACGATCCTGACCCCAAGGAAGGGATTTCTATCATGTACCAAATTGGATCTCTGAGAGGATAAGGTATTTTAGCAAGATTTATGGTTACACACCCCTAGGTGGTGATTATAAATCATGGATAAAATATTGAAACGATGGTTATACACTCACGTTGATTTTATTATTAACCTCCCCTAGGAGCTCTATTAATAAAATTAATGGCCAAAGAAATGATTATTAATATATGCTAGATCATACAGGTCCTGGATGTCATATATTAATCAGGAGGGGATCTGTGTTCCTGATTGAATTTGGCATGACTCCCCTAGGAGCTTGTTGAATTTGAGTTGGGAATTATCGTTGTAAGGTTGTGATATTTTCAAGGTTTTGACACATAAACACATTTGCATTTTTTTTTACATGATTGTGTTATCATACTAAATTATTATGATATGTTTGCTTATGTTTGGTATATGATTCTTTGTTGTAGATTGAAAATGTCTAAAATGCTTTATCTTTGATACTTGACAAAAACCTATTAACTGGAGAGAATTATAATGATTGGAAATAAAACCTGGGTATCATCCTCTCTTTTGAGAAACTGAAGTATGTGCTGACAGCCCCTTATCCTCCCAAGCCTACGGGAGACTCAACTAATAAGCAATTCCAAGCATATGATCGTTGGAAAGATACTAATGATCAAGCCCGCTGCTATGTTATGGCTAGCATGAATAACGTGCTGCAGGCTCAACATCAGGATTATGAGACTGCAAAGCAGATCTTGGATAATCTGGAGGATATGTTTGGAGGCCAAGCCATAACAAAGCGGCAAGGGGCGCTTCAAAAAATTCTTAATCGTAAGCCGAGGCTAGGGATCTGTAAAGGAGCACATGATGTTGGTCATGGGTTATCTCGCTGAGGCTCAAACTAGTGGAGCCGACATTGATACTGAAACTCAGACGACTATGGTCTTTGAGACTCTGTCAAATGAATTTATTCCATTTAGAGCTACTTTTAATTTAAGCAATAGACGGGATATGACCTTAACAGAATTAATGAAATAGTTACAGGAGTTTGAACTGCTGATCAGTGAGTCTCCTGCAGGTGAAGAGGCCAACATGGTAGTTGCTTTTGGTTCCAATCCTAACTCTGGGAATGGAAAGAAGGAATGGGCTAAGAATGAGAAGTCTTCTATTCCTGCTAGCACCAAGAGCAAGAAGAAGAAGAAGAAGAAGAACCCAAAGAAGATTAAGTGCTTCTTCTGTGGAAAGGTTGGGCACATAAAGAAGCATTGCATGGACTTCTTTTACAAAGGAGGTAGGTGTGATCTTCTGTGTTTAGAAATCTTATTGGGTTGAGGAATCCAGTGACATTTGGGTCATAGATTCTGGTGCAAGTAATCATGTTTGTGTTTCTCTATAGGGGTTCAAAGAAACGAGAAGTCTGCTACATGAAGACTTCATGCTTCGAATGGGTGATGGATTCTTGGTCTCAACGGAAGCAGTGGGAGATGTCCATCTTTATTTTGATAATTATAGGAATTTATTTTTGCAAGATTACTTTTATGTTCCTAAATTTAAAAGGAATTTAATTTCTGTAGCTTGCTTATTCTAAGACTCCTATTTGGTTTCTTTTAATGATAAAGTGATGATTCATAAAAACAAATATTTTATCTGTTTTGGATGGATGCAAAATAATCTATATTTTATCAATCCTAAGATGGACTTATTGCTTAATGATGAGATGAATGATAATAACTCTAAAAGACTTAAAACTTCTCGCTCTAATAAGACTTATCTTTGGCATTTGCACCTTGGTCATATTAACTTGAATAGGATTCAAAGGTTGGTAAGGGATGGACCTTTAAGTCACTTAAAGGTAGAATCTATACCTCAATGTGACTCTTGTTTGGAGGGTAAAATAACCAAAAGACCATTCAGGTCTAAGGGCAATAGGGCTAAAGGGGTTCTAGAACTTGTGCATAGTGATGTTTGTGTACTGATGAACATCCAAGCACGAGAAGGGTATAAGTACTTCGTCACTTTTGTTGACGATTACTCAAAATATGTGTATGTGTACCTGAAGCGCCACAAAAGCGAAACTTTTGACAAGTTCAGGGAGTTTTGTGCTGAAGTGGAAAAGCAATTGGGTAGACCCATAAAGGCACTTCGATCTGATCGAGGTGGAGAATACCTTTCTGATGAGTTCTTGGGACACTTAGTAGAGAATAGGATTTTATCCCATTTGACTACGCCAGGCACTCCGCAGCAAAATAGCGTAGTAGAAGAGAAGGAATAGGACTTTGTTGGATATGGTCAGGTCCATGATGAGCTATTCATCATTGCCATTATCCTTTTGGAGATATGCACTACAAACCGCATGTTATCTTTTGAACAATGTGCCTTCAAAATCGGTCCCTAAAACTCCTCACGAGTTGTGGATGGGTAGGAAGACATCCTTAAACCATATTTGCATATGGGGATGTCCAGCTCATGTCCTGTTTAAGGATCCGAATAAGTTGGAAGCACGTTCGAAAGTTTGCGTGTTCATAGGATATCCAAAAGGGACTAAAGGGGGTTATTTCTATAACCCAAAGGAAAATAAAGTCATGGTTTCAACTAATGCAATTCCTTGAGGAGAGTTACATGGGTGACTTTAAACCTCGAAGCAAAGTGGTGCTTGAGGACTTAAAGAGTGATCCGATCACTCTAGAGGTTCCGAATGAAACCGTTCCGATCAGTGTAGAAAAACCAAATAAACCTGAATAACAACCTAAGGGGCTTTGGCCTAGTGGAAGGATCGGGCATCAACCTAAGAGGTATATGTTCAATGGGGAGGTCTTTTGGGCTGAACCGGATGAACATGGCAGGGATCCTTATACTTTCTCAAAAGCTCTGGAGGATGTTGATTCAAAACTCTAGACAGAGGCCATGAATATTGAGATGAAGTCTACGGAGACTAATTAGGTATGGGAGCTTGTGGATCTTCCCGAAGGGGTAAAACCCATAGGGTGTAAGTGGATCTAAAGAGGAAAAGAGGAGTGGATGGAAAGGTAGAAGCCTTTAAGGCTTAGACTAGTAGCTAAGAGTTATACGCAAAAGGAAGAAATCGGTTATGAGGAAACCTTTTTGCCTGTAGCCATGCTTAAGTCCATCCATATTCTCTTGTCCATAGCTGCCACTCTCGACTACGAGATTTGGCAAATGGATGTCAAGATGGCTTTTCTAAATGGACTATCTTGATGAGTCCATTTATATGGCACAACCAGACAGGTTCAAGGTCAAGGGTAAAGAGGGTAAGGTTTGTAAGCTACCAAAGTCAATTTATGGACTTAAGCAGGCTTCCCGTTCTTGAAACATAAGATTTGATCAGGTGTTCAAGACTTATGGGTTCTCACAAAATGTGGATGAGCCATGTGTTTACAAACACATTAAGGATGGGAAGGTAGTTCTTTTACTGCTCTATGTAGATGACATTCTGCTAATTGGCAATGACATTGGGGCATTGTCATTGGTCAAATTATTGTTGACCAAGTAGTTTGACATGAAGGACTTGGGTGAGGCTAATTTTGTTCTTGGTATCTAGATCTTTTGAGATAGGAAGAACAAAATGATAGCTTTGTCCCAGGGCAGCTACATAGATAAAATTCTCAAGAGGTTTGCAATGTAGGATTCCAAGAAAGGTAGGCAACCATCTAGGTCTAGAATTACTCTTTTTAAGAAAGACTCTCCAAAGTCTTACGAAGAAAGAGAATACATGAAGAAGGTGCCTTATGATTCAACAGTGGGTAGTCTCATGTATGCCATGCTTTGCGCACGACTGGATATTAGTTATGCGGTCAGGATTGTAAGTCGATTTCAGGCAGATCCAGGACCGAACCATTGGGTTGCAGTAAAGCATATTTTCAAGTACCTGAGAAGGACTCGAGGGTATATGCTTGTGTATTTGGGTGAGGACTTGACTCCTCTAGGATATACTGACTAAGATTTTCAATCCTGTCTAGATTCTAGGAAATCGACTTTGGGTTTTGTGTTTACTCTGGGCGGCGGTGCCATCAGTTGGAGAAGTGTGAAGCAATATTGTGCTTCAGATTCAACGATGGAGGCCGAGTATGTGGCAGCTAGTGATGCTTCGAAAGAAGCAGTGTGGCTCCGTAAGTTCCTTGGGGATCTTGAGGTAGTTCCTAGTATGGATAAGATGGTGTCACTATACTGTGATAACAGTGCGGCGGTAGCTAACGCTAAGAAACCAAGATTTCACAAGAATAGTAAGCATATTGATCGGAAGTATCATGTGATAAAGGACTTCGTTGAGGGCGGGCATGTCACGGTGTGCAAGATCACGTCAGAGGATAATTTAGCTTATCCATTTACGAAGGCACTTACTTGGAGAGTCTTCGAGAGGCATGTGGAAGCTATGGGGATGCGGGATTTGTCATATTTGTTGGAAATGCGATGTGCAGCGGAATTTTAAAATTTTCATCAGAGTAATTTCCAATACACAAGTTTTGACATGTTATATGTATAAATTAAACAGATCTTACTAACCTTTGTGTGAAGAACCTCCGCAGCTTGTGAAGAGCAGTAACGTTCCAGAAGAGCCTCAACCAACTGGTCTTCTTTGCTATTCTCTATCCACAACCGGAGTGAGTGTGGGCTCACACGTACAGCTCTTCCACCGTTGACTCTCCTTCCAACCAAGAGAGAGAACCCAAAGCTATTGTTCATAATTTGTGAATAAAAGTTCTCAAGGAGTTTTCCAAATACTCACTAGAAGAGTATCACTCTTAATCTCTCAGTTGATCTCTATATTAATCTGAGTAAATCATGAGACTCACTCCCTTTATATAGTCATTTGTCCTGGGGTCAGTCCTTATCAGATTAGGTCTTAAAAACTTGTAACAGAATCAAGTTCGAATCAACATCTGATAAGATTCACGTGAAAACATGTAATCTTATCTCTCGCCAATTGGCAGGCCGAACAGGCCCCATCGACAGGCCGAACACCTCATTCGGCAAGCCGAACTCCCGAGAAAAAATCTCCGCGAATCTTTTATTTTTCACCCGAGATTCTAAAGGATAAAGTCTCAGTTTTGATTCAAATAACTCAATAGCGAAGATATCTGATCAAAACAAACTTTATCAAGATAATCTCTAAGAAAATAAATCAATTCACAATAATTCTACAAGTTCATCTTGATCTAATTTATCCAAAATTAAATCAACCAACAAACAGACAAGAATTATCTGATCCAATAATTTGACAAGTTTATCTTAAATTAATTTTATTACAAAATTAATTCAACCAATAAAAAGACATGAATTTTTTGATTCTTACAAATTTTAAACCAATCCAATAAATTTGACATAAGTCACCAATTATTGGAAAAACACGCCGTGTTGTTATAGGATTTTGTGAGCTTGTAAAGGGGACCAAAATAGACCTATAAAGTTCAAGCTCATGATAATTATGAAACCCAATATCCCAGATATATATTTCACAATTATCAACTCCAACGCTACTCCACTAAAAGCTTGGAGCTGCACTCTCGAACTTTATAGAATTACGAAGCTTGTGTAGCTAAGTCTCCATGACATATCAAAGTGTATCGTATGCCCATATGATAATCCATAATCGGCTTAGGGACAAGTTCTGTCTTACCTTCCCGATTGTTTTTATCTTACGTTCCATTGTCTCACCATTAGAAAACTTACCATCCAAAGATAGTATACCATTCGGTTACACCTATTTATCCAAATGGTTGAGCGCTCCAGTTTTCCAATTACAGGGCAACGCATATAAGAGGATATTATTACTCCTTAAGAGGAGCTATGGATTCCATATCTATGAATAACACGTCTACGCTATCAAGAGTCATGCCTCCAATGTACCGGCATGCATACCGCTATAGAGATGTGGGAGTCACCTATTGGTACATCAAAAGACACAAGTCGAGACAACGGGCCTACTATTCATCTCAGGATTAAGATACAATACAAGTGATTATCTAAAGTGAATTGATTTGCCAAGACATAATTATTAATCCAAATCAATTCACTTTATGTCCTGATCCAACACATCGTCATCTATGACAATGCGCCAATGTTTCTAGTCATGGAGTCCAACTCCGATGGCCAAGACAAACCATCTCCCAAAGGGGATATAGACAACATAACAATCTTTCCATGAATAAAGCACCCAACTTTATTCCCTCGATTGCAGATCATATGCTTTAGACCGTCACCTTAAGAATCGTGTCTTCCGCATAATCAGTCCATCATATGCCCAATTCTTAAGGTTTAGACTGACAGTCTCAGACTACTGTTTGCTTATCATACATTCAACAAATATGAACGTAAAGAGGACAAGATTTGGTATATATAAATGAATAAATTCTTTATTGATAAAAATGTCTCCAAAAACATATCACATTTTTACTTCTTAGGCATACATGTCTAACAATCTCCCACTTGCACTAAGTGAGTAAATACAACAAATTTCGCATCACCATAGCTTCCACATGCCTCTCTAAGACTCTCCCAGTAAGTGTCTTCGTAATTGGATCAGCTAAATTGTCCTCTGACGTGATCTTGCACACCGTGACATGCCTGCCCTCAATGAAGTCCTTTATCACATGATACTTCCGATCAATATGCTTACTCTTCTTGTGAAATCTTTGTTCCTTAGCATTAGCTACCGCCGTACTGTTATCATAGTACAGTGATACCGCTTTATCCATACCAGGAACTTCCTCAAGATTCCCAAGGAACTTGCGGAGCCACACTGCTTCTTTCGAAGCATCACTAGCCGCCACATACTTGGCCTCCATCGTTGAATTCGAAGTGCAATCTTGCTTCGCACTTCTCCAACTGATGGCACTGCCACCCAGAGTAAAGACAAACCCCGAAGTCAATTTCCTAGAATCCAGACAGGATTGAAAATTTGAATCAGTGTATCCTAGAGGAGTTAAATCCTTGCTCGAATACACAAGCATATACCCTCGAGTACTTCTCAAGTATTTGAAAATATGCTTTACCGCAACCCAATGGTTTGGTCCTGGATTCGCCTGAAATCGACTTACAATCCCAACCGCATAGCTAATATCTGGTCGTGTGCAAAGCATGGCATACATGAGACTACCCACTACGGAAGCATAAGGCACCTTCTTCATGTATTCTCTTTCTTCATAAGACTTTGGAGAGTCTTTCTTAGAAAGTGTAATTCTAGACCTAGGTGGTTGCCCACCTTTCTTTGAATCCTGCATTGCAAACCTCCTAAGAATTTTATCTATGTAGGTGGCCTGTGACAAAGCTGTCATTTTGTTCTTCCTATTTTGAAAGATCTGGATACCGAGAACAAAATTAGCCTCACCCAAGTCCTTCATGTCAAACTGCTTGGTCAACCATAATTTGACCGATGACAATGCCCCAACGTCATTGCCAATTAGCAGAATGTCATCCACATAGAGCAGTAGAAAAACCACCTTCTCATCCTTAATGTGTTTTTAAACACATGGTTCATCTACATTTTGTGAGAACCCATAAGTCTTGATCACTTGATCAAATCTTATGTTCCAAGAACAGGAAGCTTGCTTAAGTCCATAAATTGACTTCAACAGCTTACAAACCTTACCCTCTTGACCCGCGACCTTGAAACCGTCTGGTTGTTCCATATAAATGGACTCATCAAGATAGCCATTCAGAAAAGCCGTCTTGACATCCATCTGCCAAATCTCGTAGTCGAGAGTGGCAGTTATGGACAAGAGAATCCAGATGGACTTAAGCATGGCTACAGGCGAAAAGGTTTCCTCATAATTGATTCCTTCCTTTTGCGTATAACCCTTAGCTACCAGTCTAGCCTAAAGGTTTCGACCTTTCCATCCACTCCACTTTTCCTCTTGTAAATCCACTTACACCCTATGGGTTTTACCCCTTCAGGAAGATTCACAAGCTCCCAGACCCGATTAGTCTCCATAGACTTCATCTCTATGTTCATGGCCTGCGTCCAGAGTCTTGAATCAACATCCTCCATACCTTCTGCATAAGTATAAGGATCCTTGTCATGTTCATCTAGTTCAGCCAAGAAGACCTCCCCATTGAACATATACCTCTCAAGTTGACGCCCAATCCTCCCACTACACCGAAGCCCCTGAGATTGTTGCTCAGGTTTGTTTGGTATTTCTACACCGATCTGAATGGTTTCGTTTGGAACCTCCAGAGTGAACGGATCACCCCTTAACTCCTCAAGCACCACTTTGCTTTGAGGTTTAAAGTCGTCCATGTAACTCTCCTCAAGGAAAGTTGTATTAGTTGAAACCACGACTTTATTTTCCTTTGGGTTATAAAAATGACCCCCTTTAGTCCCTTTTGGATATCCTACAAACATGCAAACTTCCGAATGTGCTTCTAACTTATTCGGATCCTTAAACAGAACATGAGACGGACATCCCCATATGCGAATATGGTTTAAGGATGTCTTCCTTCTTGTCCACAACTCATGAGGAGTTTTAGGGACCGATTTTGAAGGCACATTGTTCAAAAGATAACATGTAGTTTGTAATGCATATCCCCAAAAGGATAAAGGCAATGATGAATAACTCATCATGGACTTAATCATGTCCAACAAAGTCCTATTCCTTCTCTCTGCTGCGGAGTGCCCGGCGCAGTCAAATGGGATAAAATTCCATTCTCTAACAAGTGTCCCAAGAACTCATCAGAAAGGTATTCCCCACCTCGATCAGATCGAAGTGCCTTTATGGGTCTACCCAATTGCTTTTCCACTTTAGCCTGAAACTCCTTGAACTTATCATAAGTTTTGCTTTTGTGGTGGATTAGGTACATATACCCATATCTTGAGTAATCGTCAATAAAAGTGACGAAGTACTCATACCCTCCTCGTGCCCGGATGTTCATCGGTCCGCAAACATCACTATGCACAAGTTCTAGAACCCCTTCGGCCCTATTGCCCTTAGACCCGTATGGTCTTTTGGTCATTTTACCCTCCAAACAAGATTCACATTGAGGTATAGATTCCACCTTTAAGTGACTTCAAGGTCCATCCCTTACCAACCTTTGAATCCTATTCAGGTTAATATGGCCAAGGCGCAAATGCCAAGGATAAGTCTTATTAGAGTGAGAAGTTTTAAGTCTTTTTGAGTCATTATCATTTATCTCAGCATTAAGCAATAAGTCTATCTTAGGTTTGATCAAATATAGATTATTTTGCATCCATCCAAAACAGATAAAAGATTTGATTTTATGAATCACCACTTTTTCATTAAAAGATACCACGTAGGAGTCTTTAAATAAAGAAGATATAGAAATTAAATTCCTTTTAAATTTAGAAACATAAAGACAATCTCGCAAAATTAAATTCCTATAATTATCAAAGTTAAGATGGACATCTCCCACTGCTTTTACTGAGACCAAGGATCCATCGCCCATCCGAAGCGTTAAGTCTTCACGTAGCAGACTTCTTGTTTCTTTGAATCCCAATAGAGAAACGCAAACATGATTAGTTGCACCGGAATCTATGACCCAGATGTCACTGGATTCCTCAACCAAACAAGTTTCTAAATATAGAAGATCATACCTACCTCCCTTGGAAAGGAAGTCCTTGCAATGCTTCTTTGTATGCCCGACCTTACCACAGAAGAAGCACTTAAGCTTCTTTGGGTTCTTCTTCTTCTTCTTCTTGCTCTTGGTAGCAGCAGGAATAGAAGACCTCCCGTTCTTGGCCCGTTGCTTCTTTCCATTCCCTGAGTTAGGATTGGAACCAGAAGCAGCTACCATGTTGGCCTCACCACCAACAGGAGACTCCCTGATCAGCAGTTCGAACTCCTATAACTATTTCATTAGTTCTATCAAGGTCATATCCCGTCTATTACTTAAATTAAAAGTAGCTCTAAATGGAATAAATTCCTTAGACAGAGTCTCAATGACCATAGTCATCTGAGTTTCAGCATCGATGTTGGCTCCATTGGTTTGAGCCTTAGCGAGGTAAAACATGACCAACATCATGTGCTCCTTTATAGATGTCCCCGGTCTCTGTCTACAGTTTAAGAGTTTTTGAAGCGCCCCTTGCTACTTCGTTATGGCCTAGCCTTCGAACATATCCTCAAGATTATCCAAGATCTGTTTTGCAGTCTCATAATCCTAATGTTGAGCCTGTAGCACGTTGTTCATGCTAGCCATAACATAGCAGCGAGCCTGATCAGTAGCATCTTTCCAGTGATCGTACACTTGGAATTGCTCATTACTTGAGTCTCCCGTAGGCTCGGGAGGACAAGGGGTTGTCAGTACATATTTCAGTTTCTCAAAGGATAGGACGATGTCCAGGTTCCGTTTCCAATCGTTATAATTCTCACCGGTTAATTGGTTTTTGTCAAGTATTGATAATAAAGCGTTTTTAGACATTTTCAATCTACAATAAAGAATCATATACCATACATAAGCAAACATGTATAATAATTTAGTAATATAACACAATCATGTAAAACCATACAAATGTGTTTATGTGTCAAACCCTTGAAAATATCACAACCTTACAACGATAATTCCCAACTCAGAATTCAACAAGCTCCTAGGGGAGTCATGCCAAATTCAATCAGGAACACGGATCCCCTTTTGATTAATATATGCCATCCAGGACTCGTATTATCCAACATATACTAATAATCGTTTCTTAGGTCATTAATTTTGTTAACAGAGCTCCTAGGGGAGGTTAATAATAAAATTAACGTGAGTGTATAATCATCGTTTCAATATTTTATCCATGATTTATAATCACCACCTAGGGGTATGCAACCATAAATCACACTAAAATACCTTATCCTTTCTGAGATCCAATCTAGTACATGATAGAAATCTCTTCCTAGGGGTCAGGACCACCATGTTCTTCCTATGGACCAACGATGGAGGCCTTAGGTCCTCTCTTCGAAAACCTTCTCCCACTCAATCTTTTGAAGTCAAGGTTTTATTTTAAAATTATGCATGAACAATTTTAATATGAGCGGCACTCCCTATCCTATATGACATGTTATCAATATACATGGTAAATTATATTATAATGCAGACAAGCAAAATAATAATAACCGTAATATTATGGTTCCACCCTAGAGAATAGAAAAACTAAGATTACAAGAGAATAATCGAGACATTTATCGATTCTTCATCCTTGAATCCTCAAGTTGTATCCTTCTTCATGCAATACCCATCTTCAAGTCTTCAATCCCATTATGAATAAAAAAAAACTTCATATTTTTGGTCATATCCAAATTTAATGTTTCTCAGAATCGTCTCAAAAATAAAATTAAAACTGCACCGAAAAAATTACACCTTTTTTGGACATTTGGTAGCTCTCGGTCGGCAGGCTGATCTGGCTGATCGGCCTACTGGTCATGCTTCATTGACAGGCCGACAGTGGGGCAAAAATTGGGGTGCTCTGCCGGTAGGCCAAACTTTCAGTTCGGCAGGCCGAACCTTCATGGATCGGACAATTTCCAAAACACAAGTTTTGACATGTTATATGTATAAATTAAACGGATCTTACTAACCTTTGTGTGAAGAACCTCCGCAGCCTATGAAGAGAAGTAACGTTCTAGAAGAGCCTTAACCAACTGGTCCTCTTTGCTATTCTCTATCCACAAATGGATTGAGTGTGGGCTCACACGTACAGCTCTTCCACCGGTGACTCTCCTTCCAACCAAGAGAGAGAACCCAAAGTTAGTGTTCGTGATTTGTGAATAAAAGCTCTCAGGGAGTTTTCCAGATGCTCACTAGAAGAGTATCACTCTTAATCTCTTAGTTGATCTCTATATTAATCTGAGTAAATCATGAGACTCACTCCCTTTATATAGCCATTGGTCTTGGGGTCAGTCCTTATCAGATTAGGTCTTAAAAACTCAAAACAGAATCAAGTTCGGATCAACATCTGATAAGATTCGCGTGAAAAATGTGTAATCTTATCTCCCGCTGATCGGTAGGCCGAACAGGCCCCATCAGTAGGCCAAACTCCCGAGAAAAAATCTCTACGAATCTTTTATTTTCCACCCAAGATTCTAAAGGATAAAGTCTCAGTTTTGATTCAAATAACCCAATAGAGAAGATATCTTATCAAAACAAACTTTATCAAGGTAATCTCTAAGAAAATAAATCAATTCACAATAATTCTACAAGTTTATCTTGATCTAATTTATCCAAAATTAAATCAACCGATAAACAGACAAGAATTATCTGATCCAATAATTCAACAAGTTTGTCTTAAATTAATTTTATTACAAAATTAATTCAACCAATAAACAGACATGAATTATTTGATTCTTACAAATTTTAAACCAATCCGATAAATCCGACATAAGTCACCAATTATTGAAAAAACACGCCGTGTCATTACAGGATTTTGTGAGCTAACAAAGGGGACCAAAATGGACCTATAAAGTTCAAGCTCATGATAATTATGAAACCCAATATCCCAGATATACATTTCACAATTATCAACTCCAACGCTACTCCACTAAAAGCTTGGAGTGACACTCTCGAACTTTATAGAATTACGAAGCTCGTGTAGCAAAATCTCCATGACATATCAAAGTGTATCGTATCCCCATATGATAATCCATAATCGACTTAAGGACAAGTTCTGTCTTACCTTCCTGATTATTTTTATCTTACGTTCTATTGTCTCACCATTAGAAAACTTACCATCAAAAGATAGTATACCATTCGGTTACACCTATGTATCCAAATGGTTGAGCGCTCCAGTTTTTCAATTACAGGACAACGCATGTAAGAGGATATCATTACTCCTTAAGAGGAGCTATGGATTCCATATCTATGAATAACACGTCTACGCTATCAAGAGTCATCCCTCCAACGTAACGGCATGCATACCACTATAGAGATGTGGGAGTCACCCATTGGTACACCAAAAGACACAAGTCAAGACAACGGGCCCACTATTCATCTCAGGATTAAGATACAATACAAGTGATTGTCTAAAGTGAATCGATTTGCTAAGATAGAATTATTAATCCAAATCAATTCACTTTATGTCTCGATCCAACACATCGTCACCTATGACAACGCGCCAATATTTCTATTCATGGAGTCCAACTCCGATGGCCAAGACAAACCATCTCCCAAAGGGGATATAGACAACATAACAATCTTTACATGAATAAAGCGCCCAACTTTATTCCCTCGATTGCGGATCATATGCTTTAGACCGTCACCTTAAGAATCATGTCTTCCGCATAATCAGTCCATCATATGCCCAATTCTTAAGGTTTAGACTGACAGTCTCAGACTACTGTTTGCTTATCATACATTCAACAAATATAAACGTAAAGAGGACAAGATTTGGTATATATAAATGAATAAATTCTTTATTGATAAAAATGTCTCCAAAAACATATCACATTTTTACTCCTTAGGGCAAACATTTCTAACAATATTTACTCACTTAGTGCAAGTGGGAGATTGTTAGACATGTATGCCCTAAGGAGTAAAAATGTGATAAGTTTTTGGAGACATTTTTATCAATAAAGAATTTATTTATTGTTTATATATCAAATCTTATCCTCTTTATGTTCATATTTTTTGAATGTGTGTTAAACAAATAATAGTCTGAGACTGTTGGTCTAAACCTTAAGTATTGGGCATGTAATGGACATATTATGCAAAAGACATGATTCTTAAGGTGATGGTCTAAATCTTTAGATCTGCAATCAAAGGAATAAAGTTGGGTGCTTTATTCATGTAAAGATTATTATGTTGTCTATATCCCTGTTGGGAGATAGTTCATCTTGACCATTGGAGGTGGGCTCTATGAATAAAAACATTGGCACATTGTCATAAGTGACGATGTGTTGGATCAGAACATAAAGTAAATTGATTTGAATTAATAATTCTGTCTCGGCAAATTGATTCACTTTAGACAATCATTTGAATTGTATCTTAATCCTAAGATGAATAATGGGTCTGTTGTCTTGACTTGTGTCTTTTGATGTACCAAAGGGTGACACAACATCTTAATAGTGGTATGTATGCTGGTACGTTGGAGGCATGACTCTTAATAGCGTAGACCTGTTATTCATAGATATGGAATCCATAGTTCCTTTTTAGGAGTAGTGATATCCTCTTATATGTGTTATCCTATAATTGAAAAACTGGAGCGCTCAACAATTTGGATACATAGGTGTAACCAAATGGTATATTGTCTTTGGATGGTAAGTTTTTCAATGGTGAGATAATAGAACGTAAGATAAAAATAATCAGGAAGGTAAGACAGAACTTGTCCTTAAGCCGATTATGGATTATCATATGGGGATATGACACACTATGATTGTCATGGAGACTTAGCTATACGGACTTCGTAATTCTATGTAGTTTGATAGTGCAGCTCCAAGCTTTTAGTAGAGTAGCGTTGGAGTTGATAATTATGAAATGTGTATCTGGGATATTGGGTTTCATAATTATCGAGAGCTTGAACTATATAGGTCCATTTGGTCCCCTTTGCTAGCTCACAACATCCTGTAACGATACGGCATGTTTTTTCAATAACTGGTGACTTATGTCAGATTTATTATATTAGTTGAAAGTCGAAAGAATCAAATAATTCATGTCTGTTTATCGGTTGAATTAATTTTGTGATAAAATTAATTCAAGATAAACTTGTTGAATTATTGAGATCTGATAATTCTTGTCTGTTTATCGGTTGATTTAATTTGAATAAATTAGATCAAGATCAACTTATAGAATTATTAAGAATTCATTTATTTTCCTAGAGATTATCTAGATAAAGTTGTTTTAACCATATAGCTTTTCTATTGGGTCATTTGAATTAAAACTGAGACTTTATCCTATAGAATATCAGGTGAAAAATAAAAGATTTGCTGAGATTTTAATCGACAGTTTGACATGCCGATCGTCATGTTCGGCCTGCCGATCATCCTGATCGGCCTACCGATGAACGAAGGATTAGATCACGTGTTTTTATGTAGATCTTATCAGATATTGATCCGAATTTGATTCTGATTCAAATTTTTGAGACCAAAAAAGATAAGGACTGACCCTTGACCCAACCTCTATAAATAAGGAGTGAGTCACATAAGTTATTTAGATCAATTGAGAGATTAAGAGTGATACTCTACTAGTGAGAATCTAGAAACTCCCTGAGAGCTCTTGTTCACAAATCACGAACACTTGCTTTGGGTTATCTCAATTGGTTGGAAGGAGAGTCACCTGGTGGAAGAGCTGTACATGTGAGCCCACACTCACTCCGATCGTGGATAGAGAATAGCAAAGAAGACCAATTGGTTGAGGCTCTTCTAGAACGTTACTTCTCTTCACTGATTACCGGAGCTTTTCGACAAACAAAGGTCAGTAAGATCTGGTTAATTTTTGCATATAGCATGTCAAACTTGTGTTTTTGAAAAAACTATGATATAAAAATTTTTAAAATTCCACTGCGTACTATTTTTTCAACAGTTTTTTGAAGACATTTTATCAATAAAGAGTTTATTTATTATTCATATACCAAATATTGTCCTCTTTACATTCATATCTGTCGAATGTATGATAATCAAACAAAGTCTGAGACTATCCATCTAAACCTTTAAGAATCATGCATATGATGGACAAATTAAGTAGAAGACATAATTTTAAAGGTGATGGTCTAAATCATAAGATCTGCAATTGAGGGAAAAAAGTTAGGCGCTTCATTCATGCTAAGATTATTATGTTGTCTATATCCCTAACAAGAGATGACTTGTCTTAGCCATCGAGTGGGATTTTACAAGTAGAAACATTGGTACATTGTCATAGGTGACAATGTATTGGATCAAGACATAAAGTTGAATAGATTTGGATCAATAATTCCATCTGTGCAAATCAATTTGCTTTAGACAATCCTATGTGTTGTGTCTCAATCTTCAAATGACTAATGGGCCCATTATCTTAACTTATGTCTTTTGATGTACCAAAGGATAGCATCCTAACTTTATGATGGTACACATACTGGTACGTTGGAGACATGACTCTTGATTAAACCTATTATTCATACACATGAAATCCATAGCTCTCTTTGTAGAGTTAATGATATTCTCTTATATGCATTATCCTATAAATAAAAGATTGGAGGGCACAACCATTTAGATATATAGGTGTAACCAAATGGTATACTATCTTTGGATAGTAAGTTTTTTGATGGTGAGATAACGGAACGTAAGATAAAAATAATCAAGAAGACAAGACGAAATTTATCTTTAAGCCGATTATAAATATCCTATGGGGACACGGCATATTATGATATGTCATAGACATTTAGCTTATTAGGAGCTTTGTAATTTTATATAGTTCGAGAGTGCAGCACTAAGCTTTTAATGGAGTAGCATTAGAGCTGGTAATTATAAAATATATATCTAGGATATTGTATTTTATAATTATCAGAGCTTGAACTATATAGGTCTATCAGGTCTTGTTTGCTAGCTCAAAATAAATCCTGCAATAATACGGCATGGTTTTCTAACAAATCGGTGACTAACGTTAAATTTTTAGATTGGTTGAAATTTGATAGGATCAGATAATTCATGTCTGTTTATCAGTTGAATTGACTTTGTGAATTAATTCAAGATAAACATGTTGAATTATTGAGATAATATTTATTTTTTATGAGATTATCCAGATATGATTGTTTTGATCAGATAACTTCTCTATTGGGTTATTTAAATTAAAAATAAGGCTATATCTAAAGAATTATAGATGAAAAATAAAAGATTCTCAAGGATATATTATTGCAAATTCGACCTGCCGATGAGGTCAGTTTGGCAGGCCGATAGATAAGTTTAGACTACCAATCTAATGATAATTTGATTACGCGTATCAAATGCAATTTTCATTAGAAGTTGATCTAGATTCAAATTTTGAGGCTTTATTTGATAATGATTAACTCCAGTCCAACTTCTATAAATAGGGCTGAGTTTTTTCAATTATTCAAATTAGTTGAGAAGTTTAGAGTGAGCATTATACTGTGAGAAACTCAAAAACTATCTAAGAGCTATTGTTCACAATCAAGAACCTGAGCTCTAGGCCTTTTTAATTGGTTGGAAGGAGAGTGTTAGACATGTATGCTCTAAGGAGTAAAAATGTAATACGTTTTTTGGAGACATTTTTATCAATAAAGAATTTATTCATTTATATATACCAAATATTGTCCTCTTTACGTTCATATTCGTTGAATGTATGATAAGCAAACAGTAGTCTGAGACTGTCAGTCTAAACCTTAAGAGTTGGGCATATGATGGGATGATTATGCGGTAGACACGACTCTTAAGGTGATGGTCTAAAATATATGATCCGCAATCGAGGGAATAAAGTTGGGCGCTTTATTCATGTAAAGATTGTTATGTTGTCTATATCCCTTTTGGGAGATGGTTTGTCTTGGCCATCGGAGTTGGACTCCGTGAATAGAAACATTGGCGCGTTGTCGTAGGTGACGATGTGTTGGATCGGGACATAAAGTGAATTGATTTGGATTAATAATTCTGTCTTGGCAAATCGATTCACTTTAGACAGTCGTTTGTATTGTATCTTAATCCTGAGATGAATAATGGGCCCGTTGTCTCGACTTGTGTCTTTTGATGTACCAATGGGTGACTCCCACATCTCTATAGTGGCATGCATGCCGGTACGTTGGAGGCATGACTCTTGATAGCGTAGACTTGTTATTCATAGATATGGAATCCATAGCTCCTCTTTAGGAGTAATGATATCCTCTTATATGCGTTGTCCTGTAATTGGAAAACTGGAGCGCTCAACCATTTGGATACATAGGTGTAACCGAATGGTATACTATCTTTGGATGGTAAGTTTTCTAATGGTGAGACAATGGAACGTAAGATAAAAATAATCGGGAAGGTAAGACAGAACTTGTCCTTAAGCCGATTATGGATGATCATATGGGGATGCGATACACTATGATATGTCATGGAGACTTAGCTACATGAGCTTCGTAATTCTGTAAAGTTCGAGAGTGCAGCTCCAAGCTTTTAGTGGAGTAGCGTTGGAGTTGATAATTGTGAAATGTATATCTGGGATATTGGGTTTCATAATTATCATGAGCTTGAACTTTATAGGTCCATTTTGGTCCCCTTTGCTAGCTCACAAAGTCCTGTAACGACACGGCGTGCTTTTCCAATAATTGGTGACTTATGTCGGATTTATCAGATTGGTTTAAAATTTATAAGAATCAAATAATTCATGTCTGTTTATCGGTTGAATTAATTTTGTAAGAAATTAGTTCAAGATGAACTTGTTGAATTATGGCGTTCGGATAATTCTTGTCTGTTTATCGGTTGTTTTAATTTTGGACAATTAGAACAAGATAAACTTGTAGAATTATTTGAATTGATTTATTTTCTTAGAGATTATCTTGATAGAGTTTGTTTTGATCAGATATCTTTTCTATTGGGCTATTTGAATCAAAACTGAGACTTTATCCTTTAGAATCTCGGGTGGAAAATAAAAGATTCGCGGAGATTTTTTCTCGGCAGTTCGGCCTGCCGAACTGGCCAGTTCGGCCTGCCTATCTCACAGTTCGGCATGCCGACCGCGACAGCTAAGATTACGCGTTTTTCACGCGTATCTTATCAGATATTGATCCGAACTTGATTCTGTTTCGATTTTTGAGACCTAATCTGATATGGACTGACCCCAAGGACCAATAGGTATAAAAAGGGAGTGAGTCTAATGATTTACTCAGATCAATTTGAGAGATTAAGAGTGATACTCTTCTAGTGAGCATCTGAAAACTCCCTGAGAGCTTTTGTTCACAAATCACGAACACTAGCTTTGGGTTCTCTCTATTGGTTGGAAGGAGAGTCACCGGTGGAAGAGCTGTACGTGTGAGCCCACACTCACTCCGGTTGTGGATAGAGAATAGCAAAGAAGACCAGTTGGTTGAGGCTCTTCTGGAACGTTACTTCTCTACACAGGTCGCGGAGGTTCTTCGACATACTGAGGTTAGTAAGATCTGTTTAATTTATACATATAACATGTCATACTTGTATTTTGGAAAATACTCTGATGAAATTTTTTTTTAAAATTCCGCTGCGCACTTTGTTTCCAACAATTGGTATCAGAGCCGAGGTTTTTACATAAATTTGCAAGTTTGTGATCATGTTATATGCATAAATTTTGTGATCTTAATCTCTCCTATGCTTGAATTGAATTTTATAGAGAGATGGCACTCTAGGTTTCTATATAATATATATGTTGTCATGGATTATGTGGTGAATGTTTATTAATTAATTATGGTTGATTAAATTGTTGTTTAATTATTTATTAATTAATTAATACCGGTTATGGTTCCTTAGAGGTTAGAATGTGTATCTAGGTTTTTCATGTAATTAGATGGCGGACTATCATCTCCGTCTAGGAATTATTATTTAATTTGTAAGAATTTTGTAATTAAATAATTATTCGGAGAAGACGGAACGAGAAGTCGGATCTTGAAGATAGATGATGGCGCCTCCAGGTATTTCCTGAGTCTCTAATTTTATGTTTTTGAATTGTTGAAAATAAAATTGATGAATTGCATTAAAATTGTATTTTCTGGATTGAGGGTTTTCTGCTCGGTCGGCATGCCGAACCTCACAGTTCGGCAGGCCGAAGGTCACAGATCGGCAGGCCGGACGTACGGTCCGGCAGGCCGACAGTGGGGCAGAAATTTTGGTGCTCTGCCGGCAGGCCGAACCTTCATGTTCGGCAGGCCGAACCACCATGATCGGCAGACCGATCACTTAGATCGGCCTGCCGACAGAGAGCATCCAAGTGTCCAGAAAAGGTGCAATTTTTGGTGCAGTTTTAATTTTATTTTTGGGACGATTCTGAGAAACATTAAATTTGGATACGACCGGAAATATGAAGTGTTCGATTCATACGGGATTGAGGACTTGAAGATGGATATTACATGAAGAAGGATACAGCTTGAGTTTTCAAGGATGAAGAATCGATAAATGTCTCGATTATTCTCTTGTAATCTTAGTTTTTCTATTCTCTAGGGTGGAACCATAATATTACGGTTATTATTATTATGCTTGTAGCTTTGCTTGATTGCTTTGCTTGTCTGCATTATAATATGATTTACCATGTATATTGATAACATGTCATATAGAATAGGGAGTGCCGCTCATATTAAAATTGTTCATGCATAATTTTAAAATAAAACCTTGACTTCAAAAGATTGAGTGGGAGAAGGTTTTCGAAGAGAGAACCTAAGGCCTCCATCGTTGGTCCATAGGAAGAACATGATGGTCCCAACCCCTAGGAAGGGATTTCTATTATGTACCAGATTGGATCTCTAAAAGGATAAGGTATTTTAGTATGATTTATGGTTGCACACCCCTAGGTGGTGATTATAAATCATGGATAAAATATTGAAACGGTGGTTATACACTCACGTTAATTTTATTATTAACCTCCCCTAGGAGCTCTGTTAATAAAATTAATGGCCAAAGAAACGATTATTAGTATATGCTGGATCATACGGGTCCTGGATGGCATATATTAATCAGGAGGGGATCCGTGTTCCTGATTGAATTTGGCATGACTCCCCTAGGAGCTTGTTGAATTCTGAGTTGGGAATTATCGTTGTAAGGTTGTGATATTTTCAAGGTTTTGACACATAAACACATTTGTATGATTTTACATGATTGTGTTATCTTACTAAATTATTAAATATGTTTGCTTATGTTTGGTATATGATTCTTTATTGTAGATTGAAAATGTCTAAAAACGCTTTATCATCGATACTTGACAAAAACCAATTAACCGGTGAGAACTATAATGATTGGAAACGGAACCTGGACATCGTCCTATCCTTTGAGAAACTGAAATATGTACTGACAACTCCTTGTCCTCCCGAGCCTACGGGAGACTCAAGTAATGAGCAATTCCAAGCGTACGACCGCTGGAAAGATGCTAATGATCAGGCCCGCTGCTATGTTATGGCTAGCATGAATAACGTGCTGCAGGCTCAACATCAGGATTATGAGACTGCGAAGCAGATCTTGGATAATCTTGAGGATATGTTTGGAGGCCAGGCCATAACAAAGCGGCAAGGGGCGCTTCGGAAACTCTTAAACTGTAGACAGAGACCGGGGACATCTGTAAAGGAGCACATGATGTTGGTCATGGGTTACCTCGCTGAGGCTCAAACCAATGGAGCCGACATCGATGCTGAAACTCAGATGACTATGGTCTTTGAGACTCTGTCTAAGGAATTTATTCCGTTTAGAGCCACTTTTAATCTAAGCAATAGACGGGATATGACCTTGACAGAACTGATGAAACAGTTACAGGAGTTTGAACTGCTGATCAGGGAGTCTCCTGCTGGTGGAGAGGCCAATATGGTAGCTGCTTCTGGTTCCAATCCTAACTCTGGGAATGGAAAGAAGCAACGGGCCAAGAGTGGTAAGTCTTCTATTCCTATTGCTACCAAGAGCAAGAAGAAAAAGAAGAAGAACCCAAAGAAGCTTAAGTGCTTCTTCTGTGGTAAGGTCGGGCATATAAAGAAGCATTGCAAGGACTTCCTTTCCAAAGGAGGTAGGTGTGATCTTCTATATTTAGAAACTTGTTTGGTTGAGGAATCCAGTGACATTTGGGTCATAGATTCCGGTGCAACTAATCATGTTTGTGTTTCTCTGCAGGGATTCAAAGAAACGAGAAGTCTACTTCGTGAAGACTTAACGCTTCGGATGGGCGATGGATCCTTGGTCTCAGCGGAAGCAGTGGGAGATGTCCATCTTTGTTTTGATAATTATAGGAGTTTAATTTTGCGAGATTGTTTTTATGTTCCTAAATTTAAAAGGAATTTAATTTCTGTATCTTCTTTATTTAAAGACTCCTACGTGGTATCTTTTAATGAAAAAGTGGTGATTCGTAAAAACAAATCTTTTATCTGTTCTGGATGGATGCAAAATAATCTATATTTTATCAAACCTAAGATGGACTTGTTGCTTAATGCTGAGATAAATGATAATAACTCAAAAAGACTTAAAACTTCTCACTCTAATAAGACTTATCTTTGGCATTTGCGCCTTGGCCATATTAACCTGAATAGGATTCAAAGGTTGGTAAGGGATGGACCTTTAAGTCACTTAAAGGTGGAATCTATACCTCAATGTGAGTCTTGTTTGGAGGGTAAAATGACCAAAAGACCATACGGGTCTAAGGGCAATAGGGCCGAAGGGGTTCTAGAACTTGTGCATAGTGATGTTTGCGGACCGATGAACATCCGGGCACGAGGAGGGTATGAGTACTTCGTCACTTTTATTGACGATCACTCAAGATATGGGTATGTGTACCTAATGCACCACAAAAGCGAAACTTATGATAAGTTCAGGGAGTTTCGGGCTGAAGTGGAAAAGCAATTGGGTAGACCCATAAAGGCACTTCGATCTGATCGAGGTGGGGAATACCTTTCTGATGAGTTCTTGGGACACTTGTTAGAGAATGGGATTTTATCCCATTTGACTGCGCCGGGCACTCCGCAGCAGAATGGCGTAGCGGAGAGAAGGAATAGGACTTTGTTGGACATGATTCGGTCCATGATGAGTTATTCATCATTGCCTTTATCCTTTTGGGGATATGCACTACAAACCGCATGTTATCTTTTGAACAATGTGCCTTCAAAATCGGTCCCTAAAACTCCTCACGAGTTGTGGACAAGACGGAAGACATCCTTAAACCATATTCGCATATGGGGATGTCCAGCTCATGTCCTGTTTAAGGATCCGAATAAGTTGGAAGCACGTTCAGAAGTTTGCGTGTTTGTAGGATATCCAAAAGGGACTAAAGGGGGTTATTTTTATAACCCAAAGGAAAATAAAGTCGTGGTTTCAACTAATGCAACTTTCCTTGAGGAGAGTTACATGAACGACTTTAAACCTCAAAGCAAAGTGGTGCTTGAGGAGTTGAGGGGTAATCCGTTTACTCCGGAGGTTCCGAACGAAACCATTCCGATCGGTGTAGAAAAACCAAACAAACCTGAACAACAACCACAGGGGCTTCGGCGTAGTGGGAGGATCGGGCGTCAACCTGAGAGGTATATGTTCAATGGGGAGGTCTTTTTGGCTGAACCGGATGAACATGACAGGGATCCTTATACTTACGCAGAAGCTATGGAGGATGTTGATTCAAGACTCTGGACAGAGGCCATGAACATTGAGATGAAGTCTATGGAGACTAATCGGGTCTGGGAGCTTGTGGATCTTCCCGAAGGGGTAAAACCCATAGGGTGTAAGTGGATCTACAAGAGGAAAAGAGGAGTGGATGGAAAGGTCGAAACCTTTAAGGCTAGACTGGTAGCTAAGGGTTATACGCAAAAGGAAGGAATCGATTATGAGGAAACCTTTTCGCCTGTAGCCATGCTTAAGTCCATCCGGATTCTCTTGTCCATAGCTGCCGCTCTCGACTACGAGATTTGGCAGATGGATGTCAAGACGGCTTTTCTGAATGGCTATCTTGATGAGTCCATTTATATGGAACAACCAGACGGGTTCAAGGTCACGGGTCAAGAGGGTAAGGTTTGTAAGTTGCTAAAGTCTATTTATGGACTTAAGCAGGCTTCTCGTTCTTGGAACATAAGATTTGATCAAGTGATCAAGACTTATGGGTTCTCACAAAATGTGGATGAACCATGTGTTTACAAACACATTAAGAATGGGAAGGTGGTTTTTCTACTACTCTATGTAGATGACATTCTGCTAATTGGCAATGACGTTGGGGCGTTGTCATCGGTCAAATTATGGTTGACCAAGCAGTTTGACATGAAGGACTTGGGTGAGGCTAATTTTGTTCTCGGTATCCAGATCTTGCGGGATAGGAAGAACAAAATGATAGCTTTGTCACAGGCCAGCTACATAGATAAAATTCTCAGGAGGTTTGCAATGCAGGATTCCAAGAAAGGTGGGCAACCATCTAGGTCTGGAATTACTCTTTCTAAGAAAGACTCTCCAAAGTCTTATGAAGAAAGAGAATACATGAAGAAGGTGCCTTATGCTTCGGCAGTGGGTAGTCTCATGTATGCCATGCTTTGCACTCGACCGGATATTAGCTATGCGGTCGGGATTGTGAGTCGATTTCAGGCGGATCCAGGACCGAACCATTGGGTTGCGGTAAAGCATATTTTCAAGTACCTGAGAAGGACTCGAGGGTATATGCTTGTGTATTCAGGTGAGGATTTAACTCCTCTAGGATACACTGATTCGGATTTTCAATCCTGCCTGGATTCTAGGAAATCGACTTCAGGGTTTGTGTTTACTCTGGCTGGCGGTGCCATCAGTTGGAGAAGTGCGAAGCAAGATTGCACTTCGGATTCAACGATGGAGGCCGAGTATGTGGCGGCTAGTGATGCTTCGAAAGAAGCAGTGTGGCTCCGCAAGTTCCTTGGGGATCTTGAGGTAGTTCCTGGTATGGATAAAGCGGTATCACTGTACTGTGATAACAGTGCGGCGGTAGCTAATGCTAAGGAACCAAGATTTCACAAGAAGAGTAAGCATATTGATCGGAAGTATCATGTGATAAAGGACTTCGTTGAGAGCGGGCATGTCACGGTGTGCAAAATCGCGTCAGAGGACAATTTAGCTGATCCATTTACGAAGACACTTTCTGGGAGAGTCTTCGAAAGGCATGTGGAAGCTATGGGGATGCGAAATTTGCAGTATTTACTCACTTAGTGCAAGTGGGAGATTGTTAGACATGTATGCTCTAAGGAGTAAAAATGTAATACGTTTTTTGGAGACATTTTTATCAATAAAGAATTTATTCATTTATATATACCAAATATTGTCCTCTTTACGTTCATATTCGTTGAATGTATGATAAGCAAACAGTAGTCTGAGACTGTCAGTCTAAACCTTAAGAGTTGGGCATATGATGGGATGATTATGCGGTAGACACGACTCTTAAGGTGATGGTCTAAAATATATGATCCGCAATCGAGGGAATAAAGTTGGGCGCTTTATTCATGTAAAGATTGTTATGTTGTCTATATCCCTTTTGGGAGATGGTTTGTCTTGGCCATCGGAGTTGGACTCCGTGAATAGAAACATTGGCGCGTTGTCGTAGGTGACGATGTGTTGGATCGGGACATAAAGTGAATTGATTTGGATTAATAATTCTGTCTTGGCAAATCGATTCACTTTAGACAGTCGTTTGTATTGTATCTTAATCCTGAGATGAATAATGGGCCCGTTGTCTCGACTTGTGTCTTTTGATGTACCAATGGGTGACTCCCACATCTCTATAGTGGCATGCATGCCGGTACGTTGGAGGCATGACTCTTGATAGCGTAGACTTGTTATTCATAGATATGGAATCCATAGCTCCTCTTTAGGAGTAATGATATCCTCTTATATGCGTTGTCCTGTAATTGGAAAACTGGAGCGCTCAACCATTTGGATACATAGGTGTAACCGAATGGTATACTATCTTTGGATGGTAAGTTTTCTAATGGTGAGACAATGGAACGTAAGATAAAAATAATCGGGAAGGTAAGACAGAACTTGTCCTTAAGCCGATTATGGATGATCATATGGGGATGCGATACACTATGATATGTCATGGAGACTTAGCTACATGAGCTTCGTAATTCTGTAAAGTTCGAGAGTGCAGCTCCAAGCTTTTAGTGGAGTAGCGTTGGAGTTGATAATTGTGAAATGTATATCTGGGATATTGGGTTTCATAATTATCATGAGCTTGAACTTTATAGGTCCATTTTGGTCCCCTTTGCTAGCTCACAAAGTCCTGTAACGACACGGCGTGCTTTTCCAATAATTGGTGACTTATGTCGGATTTATCAGATTGGTTTAAAATTTATAAGAATCAAATAATTCATGTCTGTTTATCGGTTGAATTAATTTTGTAAGAAATTAGTTCAAGATGAACTTGTTGAATTATGGCGTTCGGATAATTCTTGTCTGTTTATCGGTTGTTTTAATTTTGGACAATTAGAACAAGATAAACTTGTAGAATTATTTGAATTGATTTATTTTCTTAGAGATTATCTTGATAGAGTTTGTTTTGATCAGATATCTTTTCTATTGGGCTATTTGAATCAAAACTGAGACTTTATCCTTTAGAATCTCGGGTGGAAAATAAAAGATTCGCGGAGATTTTTTCTCGGCAGTTCGGCCTGCCGATCAGAAAGTTCGGCCTGCCGAACTGGCCAGTTCGGCCTGCCTATCTCACAGTTCGGCATGCCGACCGCGACAGCTAAGATTACGCGTTTTTCACGCGTATCTTATCAGATATTGATCCGAACTTGATTCTGTTTCGATTTTTGAGACCTAATCTGATATGGACTGACCCCAAGGACCAATAGGTATAAAAAGGGAGTGAGTCTAATGATTTACTCAGATCAATTTGAGAGATTAAGAGTGATACTCTTCTAGTGAGCATCTGAAAACTCCCTGAGAGCTTTTGTTCACAAATCACGAACACTAGCTTTGGGTTCTCTCTATTGGTTGGAAGGAGAGTCACCGGTGGAAGAGCTGTACGTGTGAGCCCACACTCACTCCGGTTGTGGATAGAGAATAGCAAAGAAGACCAGTTGGTTGAGGCTCTTCTGGAACGTTACTTCTCTACACAGGTCGCGGAGGTTCTTCGACATACTGAGGTTAGTAAGATCTGTTTAATTTATACATATAACATGTCATCCTTGTATTTTGGAAAATACTCTGATGAAATTTTTTTTTAAAATTCCGCTGCGCACTTTGTTTCCAACAGAGAGTCACTAGTGGAAGAGCTGTATGAACTGTGCCCGCTCACACTCCTATCGTGGATAGAGAATTGCAAAGAAGACTAGTTAGTTGAGACTCTTCTAGGACATCTATCTCTTCAATGATCGTTAGTGCTCTTCGACATACAAAGGTTAGTAAGATCTGTGATTAATTTATGTATATAGCATATCAAACTTCTGTTTTAGAAAATACTCTGATTCAAAAATTTTTAAAATTCCACTGTGTGCTCGTTTTCCAACACCTACTACTCCCAGCACCACCAATTCCTAAGCTTTACTCGAGGCTTAGAGGATCCCTTCATCATCATCTCTATCATCGTTGTTGTTCTAGGGATCAACACTCTTGCTCAAACTAGAACTGATATTGATTGGTTTCTTCGACATATTTTATGACAAACAAGGTTCTTAAGGGAAATTTAGGGCTAGGAAATTAAAGGGCCTAAAGAATTAGGAATTGAAGAACTTCAAAGGGGTTCTTGGAAGTTTTGAAAACCCAAAAACCAAACAGCCCTAAAAACTATAGATTTTCTTGGAAAAAGGGGCGAAAATAATAATAAAGCACATGAAAAGGAAGGAAAGAAAATTAGGATTACGAAATCAAAATTGTAAGAAAAATAGAAAATGGAAGGAAATCTTGCCTGGAAAGTGTGAGAAAGCTCAGGAAAATCTTGCAAAATGCTTGAAACTTCAAGGAGAAGAAGAAGTAATAAAGAAGGAAAGAGAAATGTTCCTTTTATAATGTCTGAAAACTTGATTAAACGATTAAGATATGGTTTTTAGGAAATAATCTAACGACTAAGATTAGGCATCTTTTTGAATTTCTGCTCAAACCAAGTCCTTATCTCATCAATCTGTTACTGACGTCAACAAAACAAGGATATTTCAAAATACACCAATCAAGTTATGCCACATGCACAAGGATAAATGACACTCACATTTTCTCAAGGGAGGGTCATGATGGTTGCGTTAAAGGTGGCTTTTCATGTAGAGGAAGCAATTAGTTGGTAAATCGACAAGTTGATTATTCGGTTCGTTCGATTCACTCCTATAGTCGATTTTATCGCCTAACGAGTAGGGGCTTAGCTTTGAGGTATGATTTGGTTAGGCCCAAATCCTAGGTCGAAGCTTAGCATTGGAAGCATAGTTCATGTTTAGAATGAATTGAACCCAACAAAGATGATCGATTCGAGCCCATTAACACTTTTGGGTTTGTTAACTCATTATTTGATTAGGGGGCTCAATTGGTTTGATGACTTTTGGATCGATAGGGAAGTATCTACTGTGTTTGCTTGGAAGGGATTCACGTATTGTCTACTATTGTGAACCTATTAAGTATGGGTTTGTTGGGATCAATGGAATGGTTTTGAGCTCAATATATATAAGGGACGACCACTAAATCACAGAGCACATACAATTATGGTATGAAACTTATGCCCAATTAGAGACTGACATGTGTCCCACTACTTTGAGCATTACTAGAC
Source organism: Artocarpus heterophyllus (assembly GCA_025403435.1). Lineage (NCBI taxonomy): Eukaryota > Viridiplantae > Streptophyta > Magnoliopsida > Rosales > Moraceae > Artocarpus > Artocarpus heterophyllus. The sequence goes on from CM046353.1 coordinate 26,650,146, forward strand.
CCACTTCTTCCACCATATTGAAGCCCATGTTCTCATTAGATACCTCTATAAATAGAGGTTGCAGGCATCATTCAAGGATCGATCCAAATTCTCTCATACCTACATTTACTCTATAGAAATACTAAAAAATCTCTCATTTTTATTTATCAAAACATTTGTACCCTATACTAAACTTATCATCATAAGAAAGAACAATTGACGTAGCTCTCTTTATAGAGTGTACTGCTATAAAAACCTTGTGTGATTTTACAGCACTTATCATTTCATGCTTTTGATTTGATTTTATTAATCTTGTTTGCAAAGCTTGTTTGGACCTAATAACAGTGGTTTAAGGACCCAATCCTTCTTAAAATGAATAACAAATTTTGTTTTAATCTGTTTATATTTAATTTTAGATCCATCATCTACACAAACGGTAATGTTAAAGGCAGAAAATATATTATTGGAAAGCACAAAAGTTTTAGTCCTCATCAGAATAAGGAACTTTCGTAAAAGTAAACTTTTATTTAAAATTGTCTTTGACATACAGTTTATGGAGACTTTCAAAAATAACAAAAAAATAATATTTTGATGCTAGTTTCGAAACAAAACACCTATTAAGTAGTAGAATCACTACTTACAATCAATAAAAGAATTGTAGCACTTGAAAAGTCATAAGAGTATACAATTCACAGCTTTATCAAAATTCAAACTCCAATTTAAGATAAGACTTTTGGTAACAACTTTACACATATAGTTTTCAGAGGTTATCAAAAAAAAAAGAAAAGAAAATCATAGAAAATATAAGTTGTTGACCTCATTGTTATAATAGCAATTACGGGTCCAACACCCGCACACCTTTAAAAGCCAATATCATATCCAAATTTCTAATAGTTAATGTTCAAATATCATAAAACACATTTAGTTTCAGAGGCCATATTGTGCCTAATGAATTGAGTAGTAACCAAACATGTGCTTATGGGCCCAATAATACCATTCATATTCAAATGAGTAAATTATAGGTAATGCCCCCAATACACATTGCTTATCAAAAGTGCCCTCGTATTCTTGTATTTTCAAAACTTCCTCTTTTCTTATTTTTATTTTTTAATATAATATTATTTATTTACCCTTTTTCCCATGACAATATATTTTTCTACATTTGATTTTTTTCCTACTCTCTCTCCTCTCTCTCTATGCCTTTCTGTCTGTTCTCTCTCTTCACTGCTCTACCTCGTCTCTTTGTGTCTCTTCACCCACTCTATCTCCTCCTTTATCTTTGTCTTTCTCTCTCTTTTCTTTCTCTCCTAGAAGTCATCGTCATCAATGATGGTCGTCGCCAAAATGGTCAAGGAAAGCTTTACCTCAGCGACAATGGCTCCATAGATCCTAATCTGCCTGCTTCTTCTCCATCAGCACTGTCGCCTCTACTGTCACCATCATTGCCTTCCCTGTCCTCCGATCTTGATGACTTCCTCAACTGCAACTACCAAGAGGACCGGTTGCCACTCGTTTGCAATTTATCTTCGATGTCATTGCCACTCGAGACAACCACAACACCGCCAATCTCAAAAGCCAAAGCCAGATCTCTATTCTTTCTCTCTCTACAAAGGTGATCTTTCTACAATGATGAGGAACAAAAGCCATTTCTTCCCATGCCATTCGCGATCGAGCCGTCGTGGTCAATCTGCCTTCTGAAGTTTGACAATGCCAAATATGGTGCCAACGCCGATGGCTCTCCCAATGGATTTTGACTCTGAGGCGTCGGTGGCATCGAACTCCCCTTGCCTCTAAAGCAAGGTATAATTTCACTTTTTTCTCAACATCAAATTCAATGTTTCTTTTTTGTTGTTTTCTTGTTTGGATTTTTCTCAACATCAAATTCAGCATTTTGATGTGAAGCTTTGGAATTGTATTTATGCAAATTTGAATATGTTTTGTTTTTTTTTTATGAGATTTAGATCGATAGTAGAGTGAGTTAAGCGAGGAACTATGCGGCCAAAGACATCAATTTTGGTGTGGAAGCTTATGGTTTGACGCTTAGGGGCATTGAAGAGCTTGCTGATGCTGTTCAAGTGACAACTGACTGTAAGTCTATTTTGTAATGGTATTATTTTGTAATGATTTTGGAAAAACAATTGTAATACGGCAGTATTTGTTAGGAAAAAATTAGTTTGTTATATTATGATTTGGAATCTGGTAGGTTCCGACAAAATTTGATGGTTCTAGTGACTTTTTGGACTGAATCTGGCAGGTTGTATATTGGTACTCAATGGCTTCTAGGATAGAATCTAGTGGGTTCTAGCTAGTTCAGAGACAAAACCAATAGGTTTTGTCTCAAAACCTGGTAGGTTCAAAAAAACATATGTTGGAACTAGGTCGATTCCAAGTTAAAACTTTGTAGGTTACAATTAAGTATCTTGCTTTAGTGGCCGAAGGCGGGTTCTAGCAGGTTCTATAATAGAACTTGGCGGGTTCCACAATAGAACCTGGCAGGTTTCGGTGGGTACCGTGACGCAAACTGGCAGGTTTCATTTTAGGAGGAAGGGTAAGTTAGACGTTTAATAAATTACCTTTTTTTATTAAAGGGGTATTTTTGAAAAGAGCTTCTCAAGAGAGCAATCTTAAGAAGGTGTTCCTTGAGAGGGCATTCTTGTAAGTTCTATTCAAATGGACCTATAGTATGCTAATGAGCCCAATATATGTAATATGAGAGATTAGTAATTCAAATTATAATAAAAACATAACTAATTAATTGATTATTAATGTTAAGTGGGCTATACAAAAACCGCCCTGCACTCGTCGCTTGCTCGTTACCCACCCCGCCTGCCCGAAACAAGTGGGTCCATGTCAACAACCCGCTCGTAGGTGGGTTTAACCCACCTACCAATATATACAGGTGAGAGGGTTTGGTTTTGAAATTTAGGACCCGACCTACCCACCAATATAGGTTTTTTTTTTTAAAAAAAAAAACCCTAATTCTAATGTGCCCTAAACTCCATAATTGCATCTGCTTCTACCCCAGCCCACCCCCAAAGTTTCCTCTTTTCTTTTCTTCTTCCCTTGTCCGAGTAATGCTGTCCTAAATCAGGCAAAGGCAATGCTTCCCCTTTGGTGTATTGTCTTCCCCTCCCGTCCACCAGCGTCCTCCGACGATCTTTGCTTCTTGCCCACTCCCCTCTCATCAGTGGCAGTTCTTTTCTCGTTTGTAAGTTTTTTTTTTTTTTTTTTTTTTTTTTTTTGTCTTCAAAGTTCAATCTTCTTTCCTTCTGTTTTGTGAATATATAATCTAATTTCTCGTAATTCTGCACATATATATTGTTTATATTTTATAATCTGCAAGTATATATTGTGTGAATTTGTAAAAATGCAGTTATGGTTGGCAGGGCCTCTAATAGCTGTGAGTATGTTACGGTACTGCTTACTGATGACTTCCGTGATGTGCGTTGGTTACCTTGGCTGAGTTATCTCTCTCTGGTGCTTCCATGGCCACTTTCTTTGCTGCAGTTACTGGTTTTAGCTTTTTGGTGAGTTGGGTATGGTTTTATTTAAACCAATTGTCAAAGCCAAAACAAGATTAGATATCTGATTACATTTCAGATAGTAGTTTTGAGTTGACTTTTTAAGCTCTGATTATTGACTGAATAGATGGGAATGGCAAGTGCTTTGGAGAACTTATCTGGGCAGTCATGTGGAGCAAAGTAATATCGTATGTTGGGAATACATACACAAAGATCCATGTTCGTTTCAGTTCTCTATCTGGAATCTTCAACAGTGTATTATAAGGAGCAGAAAAAGTTCTTTGGCTTAGTGAAGATATAGCCATTAATGATGACATTTTGAAACATTTTGTACAGCTTAGAAATGTGGTCATTTGAAATGGTGGTTCTTTTATCAGGCCTTCTTCCAAATCCAGAGCTAGAGACCTCTGTTCTCTCTATTAGGTTTGTCGTGACAAATGTTTTCTTTGGGTTGAACAATTGCAAAGTTTTGGCTATGTGTTTTTGATTCTCAAATTTTAATTGCATACCTTATATGCATTAACAGCCTAAACACAGCTTCAACTGTAAGGATGATCCCTTTGGGACTAAGTGCTGCGGTGAGGTAAGATCAAAAGCAAAGAACACGTTATCTTGGTAAGCTTTAATTCCATTTTTCATCCTAGCTTACAACTTTTTTCACTATTTGCAACCTGATCGGTGCTTCTATAGAATGTTGGTATAATTCACCCTTGCTTACAGTTTTTGGTGTTTACATAAACTGAGACTTCTTGAACATGTGTAAAGGTTTGATTTTGGTTGGTTACTTTAATTTAAACATATAATATTTTAGAAATGCAAATTTATTTTTGGTCGTTAGTGTTTTCCACAACTTCGGAGATTTTTTCTCGAGTGTTTTCCACAACCTTGAGTGTTTTTAGTCATATATATATTTTACAAAAGGCTCAAAAAACTACATTAGGTAATAGTATAGGCCCAAACCGCCTCAACTTGCCCGCAAGCGCTCGTACCTGCCTAAAACTGAACCGAAACTGCCCACTGTTCCACAGGTGGTCTGCGGGTTGGTTAACCGTCAACCCACCATCTAAAAAACCTAAATCGCACCCGCCCGAAAATCGTCAAACCGCCCAATGTTTATCCCTAATGTTAATACGATTTGGTTAAAGACAAATAAGGAAAATAAATTAGACAAAAATTATAAGTTATGAGGATTAAATTTAATTTATTCTTTTTAACTACCTAAATAGCTAGTAAGTTAACAAAGGAAAGTTCTAATTTATTTTTCTTTGATATGCTAAAATAATTAGAATAAAACAAGTTAAACTCATACTCTTACTAGGTGTTTTTCCTTAAACTCTAGAAATAGTGAATAAGTACATGGTGAGTTGGCATATCCTATCGCTGAAAACCCAGTAAGTATAAATCTTGCCTATAGCATGAAAACTACAGTTTCCAATTTAAAGTGTTTTCCCATGTTTTACAAAACTACATCATCCATATGCTATGTTAGGTCTTGCTAGATTAGGATATTGTTAGTGATGTGCCCTAGACCAATTATATAATGACCACATTTTGATTTCGTTACATTTGCATTTTATTAATAAAGAGACATTTTTATTATTTTTTTTTATTCTAACTCCATGAATAGTTAATTCTACCAAAGGTCATCAAGTATGTGACTTGATAGTAAAACTCTTAGGTGAAAATTGAATTCTATTCTAAATTATCCCTAGTTGGTCATTATTATTGGGATGATAATGAAGGAAGATTAGTATGAAGTTTGGCTGATGATTATGTTTTACTAGTCATGTGTATGAGATACTAAGTCAACTCATAGATACATATTTGAGAAATGATGTATTGGATCGACCCTCTACGAGAATATTGCATGGATAATTGTCATAAGTTATTCACATCACAATAGTATTATCCTAGTTCTCTGACATGAAATCACCATTGTTTCCTACATGACAAGTTCTCTATTTTGACACATTCTAATATTATCTTTAACAGGATGATAGAATGGATTGTTGTTGGATATAGAGTGAATCATGTGAGGAATGTGAGTGATTAAGAAGGAATTTGTCCCTCATTTATTATGAGAAAGATATCTATGGGCCCTTCGATAAGTTAAACTGAAGAAAAATGAATAGACATATTGGAATGAATTCATAAGGGTTATCAATATTAGTCTACTTAAGATCAAGAAATACTATGATTGAATAGTATAAGGATGACATAAATCATGCCTTATGTTCAATCAAGGTATCTAGTGACAAAAGGACTTTAATACTTATTGTGGATTAGATTTTGTCAGATTATTAACATTTGCATAACTTGGATAATCATAATATCTTGCAAGAGGCTGCTTATGATTTGTGGGACAGAAACAGAATTTCAAGCCCACTGCCAATGTTATGTGAATCTACAGGGTCACACAGTTAGAACAGACCAAAAAAATGAATTTTGGGTTTACTGTGTCTAGGTTCAATGAACCTGATCATGTCCAGATTCGATGTACTAGATATGTCTAGGTTCATTGAATCTGATATTGCCTAGATTCTATGAATCATACTCGAATTACAGTTTACCCTAGTTAAAATCTGACTCTTTCTCGAAGTCCATATATATATATATGTTTTGGTTTCATGTGGAATTAAGAAGAAAAAACGCATTCTCTCATTCTAAAAGGCCAAAACATTAAAACCCTAAAAATTAAAGAAAGTCATTAATTCAAGGAGAGGATGCTAGCACACCAATTCATTTTTGAAAGAGTTTGTTCATGTGGATACCTACAAAGGGCATTGCTCTAATTAACAACGTTTGAATCAAGCTCGAATACGAAAAGCTCGAGTTAGGGTGTCACCGGAGTGAACCAGCTCTCTTCCTTCTAGAAATCTTGCCCATTTTGTCATCCTGGTAAGATTCTATGACTTTCTTATCAATCTAATCGAATTACATAGATCCTGCGAGAGTTTTGTGAGAATTAATTTTTAATTTTTTGCTGCTTATTTGAATCACAAAATCCAACAAAACCTAACAGATATGTCATATTATACTATGCTTATGTTATCAAGTGTATTGTAAGTGATGTATGCTGTATAAAATTATATTGTATATTCAGCTCATGTTAAGAATAGTTATAATTTATGTTATATGATGATATGCAGTAACATGCTATACTGCATACATGTAATAAGAAAAATATAATAGTTAAGTTAAGAGTGTCATACCAATCCCACGACCTACGAGAAGGTATTAAATTTAGTTTCTTTTTATGGTCTAGGGTCATTGAGGATGTTCATGAACCCTAACTTCTCGATAGTCACGCACAATGGATATGTACAAATTAGGGCCCATTAAGTATGATAGGTTAAATACATAAGATATATTCATAATGAAGCATAATATGCTCATGTATGTTTTTAATAAATGTTTTAAGCTTCATTTTACAAGTATATGTTTCCTACTTATTGAGCAAAAACATATTCAGATATGTTCATGCTGTAGATAAATTACCTATTACTAACTTGTGATGGACAATGGTGAGCAGCGAATGGATAGCAGAGATGGGTATGGATACTACTTACTAATGTATCTTCAGCAATAGTTTTAAAATAAATATGCATGTATATATTAGTAGTGTTACACATGTATGGTTTTAAACTGAGGTTGTAACTATACAGCTTTTTGTCTAGATTACTTTAAAACAACTATGTTGCAACATATACAAATGAAAAGTTTAAACAAGTGAATTAGAGTAATGTTCAAATTTAGAAATGTTTTTTAAAAAAGATGTATTTCAAATTAAGGAATATTTTTAAGAAACAAATTTAAGTAATTAGTATTATATTTAAAAAAATATTTGCAAATTAAGTACTTAACAATAAATTATGATTAAGTATATGACGATATAGTTAAGTAATGGCCACGTAGGTAGAGTCGTTACATGCGATAAGAAGTTTAGTGTATGTCATGTTATGTACAAGACCTAACATCTGTTATGTAGTGGGTATAGTTAGCTGGTATCAATCCAATCCAGGATGAGATCATTGATTGCCGGTTAAACACATCCTCAAGTATCTTAAGAGAACGAAAAGCTATGTGCTGATATATTTTAGTGAGAATTTGATTCCTATTAAATACATTGATTCTAATGTTCAATTAGATGAAGACACATAAACTTACGTCTGTGTTAATGTTTTCTCATAATGGTGGAGCCTAGAAAGATTAAACAATCTTATATTGCTGCTTGTGAAGCAACTAAAGAAGTTGTTTGGCTCGGTATGTTCTTAACTGATTTGAAAGTCGATCTAAACATGGATATGCTAAACATGTATGTCTTAAGGAGTAAATGTTATAATATGTTTTTGGAGACATTTTATCATTAAAGAATTTATTCATTGTTCATACACCAAATGTTGTCCTCTTGATATTCATATTTATTGAATGTATGATAAGTAAACAAAAGTCTGAGACTATTGGTCTAAACCTTTAAGAATTAGGCATATGATAGACAAATTATGTGAAAGACATGATTCTAAAGGTGACGGTCTAAATTATAAGATCTACAATTGAGGGAATAAAGTTAGGTGCTTTATTTTATGCTAAGATTGTTGTTGTTGTGAGAAATATACAAGTGCATAGAATCATAGACAAGTAATAAAGAATGAGTAGAGTATCATTCCTATAAGGATTACGTTAAACTAGCTAAGTACCAAAATTGGTTAACTCTAAAATTATTTGAATAATCAAGTATAAATAGAAAAATAACAAAACAAAACAAAAAAATAAATGAAAACCTAAATAATCAAAGTCTAGGGCATCCGATTTCACCTAAATTAATCCTATTTGAATTATTTAATTCAATCAACTAGTGATTACTCCTATTTCTGTTAGGTAATCTCTAATCTTTCTCAAGCATTAACAATTAATCCCAGTTAGCAAATTTCTTACATCTTTGTGAAAATTGTAAACTTACTAAGATTCATTAAGAACAAGAAATTCACAACATCACGCAAGTCTCATAGATATCTCTATCTAATGACAATCTCATGGTGTTCAATCATGGTCCAATTTAATTATCGCTTCTTAGCCTCAAATTAAATCACAAATCATGCGTAAGGTGTGTAAACTTTTACAAGCATTAAGTTCAGATTAAACACTCAGTATAGATAATGAATAAGCATCAAATTGAATTAAATTAAAAAAGTGGACATTCATAATCCGGCTACATCATAGCCCAAGAAAAAGGAAAATTAGCTTTTAATGAAACTAAAAACAATCCAAAATAATATCTTAAATATAATGAGTGAAAGAAAAAAAATCTGTTTGGATGTAAATATGATTTTCGTCTCTAGGTTGCACCAGTTTTTTTTCTTTATGGCAATGAGTTCTTCCTTCTTTTTTGTAGTTTTCTCTATTAAAAAAATTCGTCCTTCAAGCCTCCATATTGTTCTATTTATAGGATAGGGTTTGAAAGGACAATTTTGAAACGAAATTAAACTGAAAATTGAATTGAGATCGTATCAGCGCCTAGGCTGGCGTTTTTTGGCGCTTAGGCTCAATTTCTGGTGCATAGGCTTCTTAGTGGCACCTAGGCGCTACACTGCCTTGTAGACACTTTTTCAAACTTGCCCCTAGGCGCCATGACTGTGGCATCTAGGCTTCGAAGTAGCGCTTAGGCGCAAGGATTTTAGCGCCTAGGCGCTATGCTCTTAGGTTTTTGTATGAGATTTCTTTTGCAGCAGTGCCTAGGCACCCATAAGCTAGCGTCTAGGCTCCACTTTGTCATCGAGTCCACTTTTGCTCATTTTTTCGATCCGTTTTGCTCCGCACTTTGCCATTATGCATCTGTTTTCCTCAAAACCTATAAAAGAGCATAAAACACTATCAAATTCTTATAAATTGCTCAAAACTAAGAAAAATATTAAGTGTGAATCATCTAATTAATTAGCCTAAAACTAACTTATCAAATACCCCAAACTTAAGATTTTGCTAGTCATCGAACAAAAGACACAAAAGAAGAACAAAGAACGAGACAAAAAGACGGGACTGACACTAACACACAACATAGTTTGAGCATTAATTTAACTTTTCATCATACTTGGCCTCAAAGATTGCATAAAATCTATGACTCAAAGGAAACTCTAGCCATTGCGATCATGTAAAAAAAATCAATTTAAATTCCAATTTTACCATACTCATAATTCCTTGAGTGTATGTGTGATGCCTCCAGCACTTATAAAACTACACTCGGATTAGTTTATGTCAACAAGCTTGTTATGAAAGATCTCTAGATTAGTGAAATTTATGAACTCTATAGGCCTATTTTCAAACCCACTCCACTAACATAGACTACTGCAACATCAAAGATCATTAAGACTTTATTCGGCTTGAAATGCATGGCTAAGGTAAAAAGGTGAGATAAAGGATATAATATGGCTCAAAATTCAACCATAAACACACAATTTGTCTCAGAACCTCATGAGAACATCATTTCTTCTTCTAAGTACACCCCCAAACTTATGTTGCACTCCCTTTGTCATTCACATTTATTTGATGTATGTATTTTTTTTCTTTTTTTTGTAATGAATAAACATGAATACGTAATCCATTGATAACATTACACAAAACTCCTCCTAGGAATGAATAATAGGAAAATATATTCCCTTGATAAGTTCCTCAAAACTTTACTCATCCTCTTGTAAAACTAGCTACCTTTAAATAATTTCCTAAACAAACTAGTCACACTTATGGGTGAGGTACTAAGTAGGATAAAATTATTCAAAGGCCAGGCTAATTCTATGGGTAACAAACAAAATGGATAATAAGGCTTGACGGGCAACTAGTGATTAAATGATGTCAATGGTAGGCTTGAAAGGCTTAAATGGTCTAAAAATGGGTAAATCATGTCCTTATTGTTGTGTAGCTTAGGATTTCACCTCTAGTGGTTATCAAATAGGTTATAGTGTTCATTTGAGATAAAAAAATATCACTTAAACAACATAAAATTCCTCTAAGTATAGAATACTTAGGTGATCAACGCGTGAGTGCTCAAAGTGCTCAAAGAATCATAGCATGACAAACTAATCACAAGAAAAACAAGCATAGACTAACAACAATTATTATCCCCTAAGAGCCATATTTAATTTCAACCATCGTCTTATCATTGGTCTCCTCTGATTCAAGTTAAACAGTGCTCAAACGACACAACTTTACTATCATAATTACTATCAAATATAAAAGAAAAAAAAACAAAACCTAAACTTAAGCCTAATTAAATCATAACGACTGAATGACACAAACAAGACATAAAACAACACACCACCCCCAAACTTGAACAATACATTATCCTCGATGTAAAAATAATAATAATAATAAGAAAGGAAATAACACTTCCTAAACCGAAGGTTGTGGCAGCCTATTCCTCCTCGTCCTCATTCTCTTCCTTATATTTATTAAAGGCAGAGACTGTGGGAAAGTTGTTTAAGTTAATGTTCAGATGCATGGCCATGTGGTTCATCATCTGTGTCAGGTTGCAACTATGGTTTTAATTTTTGAGTTTTTTTTTTTGGGAAACTGAGCGCCTTGATGTCTCTCGAAAGCCTTAAATCGCCACAAACAAGACTTACATCATGATTAAGTTGTAAAATTGACTGAAACTAAAAGAAACAACTAACAAACTAAATAACATGATGAAAATTAAAATAGAAAAGGATAGAGAACTTAGGTTGCCTCCTAAGAAGCATTTGTTTTATAGTCATCAGCCTGACTCTCAAAAAAGCGCTCGTCAAAGAGCAGCTTTCGCCCATAATAAGTGTCAAATAACACTATATATGGGTCTTGGTTATAGATGCCCTCAAGCTTGGTAAGATTTAGAAATGATTCACACGTAGTACCAACAACACATATCTTTAAATGATGTGCTTTTGATGTGAATTTCATTATTGGCTCAAGCTTGAACATGGTGAGATGTGATGGCAGTGATGTCCCTGGCCAACACGAATCAGTTTGTGATCTATATATTGGAACAATCGATGAGCTCAAATCAATGGTCTTATGCACTTCTATATCCTCCAACGACCCTCGTGGCTTCTCCTAATATAGGAATTCCTCTAACAACCCTTCTATTTGTTCTTCCCTTTCCTTTTAGCTATCCATAAGCATGCTTGTTATTTGATCATCATAAAAGTCATGGTTTTGGATATATTCCTCTTGATTTAGCAAGTGTAGATCGTTGTTGATCGAATAAGAGCCCAACTCAACAAGTGGTTGAGCTAACACAACTTCAAAGGGTTCTTCTTCTTCGTCTTAAGGTTCTATTTTCTCTAGAGGCTCAAATTCCCGAGATTTCACACAATCATCCTCAAACAAAACTATATCATTTATCGTTTTATGGTCACCATAAGGATTTAATGTTGTAATTTTCTCCTCTAGATGACTCTCTAAAATTATGCTCTTTAAATAGATTTGTTTGTTAAGATATCGCCTAGAGTTGGAGATTTCATGACTTCCCTCAAGAGTGGCCTTTAGACAGTCTAAAGCAACTTCCAAAGGTGTCTTCTCTTCTTAATATTGGCTACAAGATTGTTACATCATGTTTGGGTGGATATTCCATGAAAGATTTTGGTGCCTCTCCCAACAAGAATTATGCATTGAAGAATTCAAATGCCAATGATAATTAAAGGCTATCCTTCAATAAGTAGTAAGCTTCATCAACAGTTCTTGAAAAGAAAGAATGAGCATCGAAAACTGTGCCTTTTTCTACCCAATCTCTAGCTTCAAAATGCAATCCTTCAATAAATATTTGGAGAAAAGCCCACTCTAGCAGGTTGTGATGTAGGTACTGCTCAAGCATATCTTTCAATCACTCCCAAGCCACATAAAATGGTTCCATATGTTGTTGGACAAAAAATGCAAGGATATTCTGATGAAACATCATGAAGTTCCTTAGAAAGCAAATGACTTAAAGAAAAAAATTAGAACAATTAAAAACAAACACTATTAAAAACTTGAGATTATACAACCCTTATGTAACAACATTTTTTCAAAACCCGTCGTGGTAAGGAGAGGTAAAAACGTAGAGAGTATGCTTGACAATATGAAAACCGTCATGTTAGTGATGCAGGACCTTTCATGACAGTTTTTAGTAAAAACCATTATGGTAGGTGTAATTTTACATGGCGGTGTTTGCTAAAAACCATTGTGTAAGATTCAACCATTCACGATGGTTTTCAGCAAAATAGTCATGTAAGATTCAACCTTCCACGACGGTTTTTACTAAAAACTGTCATGAAAGGTCTTGCATCACTAGCATAACGGTTTTTGTATTTTTAGGCATACTCTCTGCATATTGGCGCACTCTTAAATTTGGGCAGGGGACCAAAAATTATGAATGTGTAGAAACTTCCACGACAGTTTTTATAAAAACCGTCGTGAAAGGTTCCGCATATTGGTGCATGCTAAAATTTAGGAAGGGGACTATAAATTTTGAATATACAGAACCTTCCACGATGGTTTTTATAAAAACCACCATGAAAGGCTCGCCGTATCACATGCTTAAATTTGGGTCAGGGACTAAAAATTTTGAATATGCGGAACCTTCCATTATGATTTTTATAAAAACTGTCGTGAAAGGTTTGCATATTGGCATGTGCTTAAATTTGGGCGGGGGACTAAAAATTACAAATATGTGGAACCTTCCACAATGGTTTTTATAAAAACTGTCATGAAAGGATTCGTATATTGGCGCGTGCTTAAATTTGGGTGGGGGACTAAAAATTTTGAATATGTGGAGCCATCCATGATAGTTTTTATAAAAACCATCGTGAAAGGTTTGTCATATGGCGTGCTTAAATTTGGGCTAAGGACTAAAAATTTTGAATATGTGAACCTTCCATGATAGGTTTTATAAAAACCGTCATGAAAGGTTCCATATATTGGTGCATCCTTAAATTTGGGCAGGGGACTAAAAATTTCAAATATGCGAAACCTTTCATGACGGTTTTTATATAAACCGTCATGAAAAGTTTGCCATATCGCGTGCTTAAATTTAGGCAGGGGACTAAAAATTTTGAATATGCAGAACCTTCCACAACAATTTTTATAAAAACCACCGTGAAAGGTGCCGTATATTGGTGCGTAATTAAATTTGAGTAGGGGACTAAAAATTTCAAATATGCAGAACTTTCTACCACTAGTAGAAATTATAGATTACATGACGGTTTAAAACCGTCGTGGTATGTTTTCATGACTGTTTAAAAACTATCGTGTAATCATCTATCGTAATACCAACGATACTTTTTACGACGGTTTTTTACCATCGTGGATTCCTTATTTTGGTGGGTTATAGGATCTTAGGACGAGGCTATCACGACGGTTTTCACTAAAAACTATCGTGAAAAGCTAAGCTTACATGACGGTTTTTATGAAAACCATTGTGTAAGGCCCTGAGGCTTCCACGACGGTTTTTGTAAAAATTGTCGTGGAAGCCCTTTCAAGACAGTTTTTATGAAAACCGTTGTGTAAGACTCTTATTTCATGACCGTTTTACTAAAAACCGTCGTGAAAAAGTTGGTCTGAAGCAAAAAAAATAACCAGAATTTTTGGTTTCCCATGAGATGAATGGTCTTGTGTTTACACCATTAATACAACGACCTAACTTCATAATCACATAATTATATTGAACTATAAAATTTTGGCAAAATCATATATATATTTACATTGTAAAGTCATATACTCTTCATGCTTGCACAACAGTTGATGGATTTTTAGTGTCTAAGTCCATGCATGCTATCATGTGTGAGGTAAAGAAAGGAAAACAAAAATAAATATAATTAACAAAAATAATGAAAATAAAATTAATTAACTAAAACACAAATACAAATACAAACACACACTCATAGAAGCTTTTCATCAAACACGTGGTGGGCATCACAATAATACTTAGACATCACAAACGTATAAAAAGTAACCTATTCTCACACCAATATGCTAAATGTTGTTCAAAGTTCTTTCAAACACCAAATACAAGTAATACATACTAAATGGCAAATAAAAAATTAATATAACTAATATTAAAACTAAAACTAAAGCTAAATAACACTAAAATAACTAAATAATACTAAGTTTAGAACTAACAATAATGCTAAAACTAAAAGTAAAGGTTTGAAATTTACCAATGGTGGTGGAGTCGGTGGAACGGTAAAGGACGAGTCAAACGATGGTGGAGTCGGTAGAATGTCAAGGGATGAGGATGAACGGTGGTGAATGGCGTCGGGTTTGTTAGGTGGTTCATGAAGAGAGTGATAGAGGAATGTCAAAGTTGGTGGAATGCCGTGGGGGTTGGTTTCGTTGGTGGCTAGGTCATGGGGGGAGGAGTTAGAGAGAGAAAGGGGTTTGAAAGTGAGTGGGTTTGAGTTAGAGAAATTTCGAATAAATAGGAAAGGCCATGTCATTGGCGCTGGATTAAATTTCGATGGGATACTAAATATTTTGAACATGCAGAACATTCACGACGGTTTTTAGTAAAATCATCGTGAAAGGTCTCCTTCCATGACGGTTTTTATAAAAACCATCGTGAAAGGCCTTCCACGAAAGGTTTAATTAGGCAAGATACTAAAAATTTCAAACATCTAAACCTTCCATGATGGTTTTTATAAAAACCATCGTGAAAGATTAAATTTTCTAAAGATTTTAAAACCTTCCATGACGGTTTTTATAAAAACCATTGTGAAAAGCCCTGTGGCTTCCACGACGATTTTTGTAAAAATCGTCGTGAAAGGCCTTTCATGACGGTGGTTACAAAAACTATAATGGAAGGTCCTCATGTTTGAATTTTTTAGAATGTCTCCAAATTTAACCTTTCATGGCAGTTTTTATAAAAACCGTCGTGAAAGGTTTGTATGTTTGAAATTTTTATTTTCCCGCCTAAATTTAACCTTCGTGAAAGATTAAATTTTCTTAAGATTTTAAAACCTTTAACGACAATTTTTATAAAAACTGTCGTGAAAGGTTTAATTTTAGATGACGATTTTTTAAAAAACCGTCGTGGTAGCTCCCACCAATACCACGACGGTTTTCGTCTTCGCAAGCATAACTCGCCTCATTTTTTTCCTTATTACAATAGTTTTTGAGAAGCAGTCGTTAAATAAAGGTCATATAATCTTGAATTTGTTGTAGTGTATGACCGTTTTTATAAAAACCGTCGTGAAAGACCTTTCACGATGGTTTTTATAAAATCGTCATGAAAGTTTCTACATATTGGCTCGTGCTTAAATTTGGCAAGGGGACTAAAAATTTTGAATATACAGAACCTTCCGCAAAGGTTTTTATAAAAACCATCGTGAAAGGTTTGCCATATCGAGTGCTTGAATTTGGTCGAGGGACTAAAATTTCGAATATGTAGAACCTTCCACGATGGTTTTTATAAAAACCATCATGAAAGGTGCTGCATATTGGCGCGTGCTTAAATTTGGATAGGGGACTAAAATTTTCAAATATTCAGAACCTTCCACGACGGTCATGAAAGGTTCCGCATATTGACGCGTGCTTAAATTTGGGCGGGTGACTAAAAATTCACGATGGTTTTTATAAAAACTACCGTAAAATGTCATGCGGGATACCTTCCACCATGGTTCTTTTAAAAATCGTCATGGAAGGTAACCTTCGATGACCTTCCATGATGGTTTTTATAAAAACAGTCGTGAAAGGTTCTTTCACGATGGTTGTTTTAAAAAGTATCGTGAAAGGTTCTACAAATTTGAAATTTTTAGTCTCTCGCCCAAATTTAACCACGCGCCAATACCATAACCTTCTCTATTTATTTAAAATTTCTCCAACTCAAGCCCTCTCTAACTCTCAAACCCTCTTTTCTTTCTAACTCCAGCCATCGGCGAACCCAACCATCCATGACATTCCACGGACTTTGACATTCTTCTGTCACTCTCTTCACGACCCCACCATCGTTCAACCTAACCCCCAACAAATTCGATGCTGTTCATTGCCGTTCGTCTTTGTCCTTTAACATTCCACTGACTCCATCGTCGTTTGACTTGTCCCTTGATGTCCTACCAACTCCACCACTGTTGATAAATTTCAAACTATTAGTTTTAGTTTTAGTGTTATTGTTAGTTCTAAACTTAGCATTATTTGCTTATTTTAGTGTTATTTAGCTTTAGGTTTTAATACTAGTTATATTACTTTATTATTTGCCATTACTTTTATTTGGTGTTTGAAAGAACTTTGAACAACATTTAGCATTTTGGCGTGAGAGTAGGTTAGTTTCTATGTGTTTGTGATGCCTAAGTATTATTGTGATGCCCACCACATGTTTGATGAAAAGCTTCTATGATTGTGTGTTTGTGTTTTAGTTAATTAGTTTTATTTTCAATATTTTAGTTAATTCTATTTATTTTTATTATCGTTTCTTTACCTCACACATGACATCATTGACTTACACACCAAGATAAAGATTTCACGATAGTAAAGAACCGTCGTGAAAAGTTTTGTTAATACCATGACGGACAATTACATGATGGTTTTTTAACTGTCGTGAAAACATACCACGACGGTTTTAAACTATCGTGTAATCTACAGTTTCTACTAGTGAAAATAAAACAAATAAAAAAATGTTCAAATTAATCCTAGAGCTAATTGGCATCGATATTAACTAAATTAAATAACAATCCCTAGCAACGGTGCCAAAAACTTATTGTGAGAAATCTGCAAGTGCGCAGAATCGTAGACAAGTAATAAAAAATGAGTAGAGTATCGTCCCATAAGGATTACGTTAATCTAGCTAAGTACTGAAATTGGTTAACTCTAAAATTATTTGAACAATCAAATATAAATAGAAAAATAACAAAACAAAACAAAACAAAATGAAAACCTAAATAATCAAAGACTAGGTCATCCAATTTCACCTAAATCAATCCTATTCAAATTATCCAATTTAACCAACTGGTGTTTACTCCTATGCCGATAATGAATTTCTCTTTGGTAATCGCTAATCTTTCTTAAGCATTAACAATTTATCCCAGTTAGCAAATTTTCTATATCTCTGTGAAAATTCTAAACTTACCAAGATTCATTAAGAAAAGGAAATTCACAACATTACACAAGTCTCATAGATATCTCATCCTATGACAATCTCATGGCATTCAATTATGGTCCAAGTTAATTATCGCTTCTCAACCTCAAATTAAATCACAAATCATGCAAAAGGTATGCAAACTTTTACAAACATTAAGATCAGATTAAACACTCAGCATAGATAATAAATAAACACCAAATTGAATTAAATTAAAAAAAGTGGATATTCATAATCTGGCTACATCATAGCCCAAGAAAAGGAGAAATTAGTTCCTAATGAAGCTAAAAACAATCCTAAATAATATCTTAAACATGATGAGTGAAAGAAAAGAATTCTGTTTGGATGTGAAGATGATTGCTGTCTCTAGATTGCTCTGTTCTTCTTCTTTATGGCAGTGAGTTCTCCGTTCCTTTCTATAGATTTTCTCTATTAAAAAAATACATCCTTCAACCCTTCATAATGTTCTAATTTTAGACTAGGATTTGAAAGGACAATTCTAGAATGAAATTAAGCTGAAAATTGAATTGAAATCACAACGGCACCTAGGCTCGATTTTCTAGCGCCTAGGCTTCGTAGTGGCGCCTAGGCACCATGATTGTAGTGCCTAGGCACTACGCTGCCTTGTAGACACTTTTTCGAACTAGCACTTAGGCGCCATGATTGTGGCACCTAGGCGCCATGATTGTGGCACCTAGGCTTCGAAGTAGCACCTAGGCGCCAGGACTGTAGCGCCATTGCTTTTCCAAATGGTGCCTAGGCTCCCAAGTTGTGGCGCCTAGGTGCTATGCTCTCATGTTTTTGTATGAGATTTCTTCTACAGCAGCACATAGCTGCCCAAAAGCTAGCCTCTTAGCTCCATTTCATCCCGAGTCTACTTTTGCTCATTTTTTGATTTGTTTTGCTCTATAATTTGCCATTATGCATCTTTTTTCCTTAAAACCTATGAAAGAGCTTAAAACACTATCAAATTCTTATAAATTGCTCAAAACTAATAAAAATATTAAGTGAGAATCATCTAATTAATTAGCTTAAGACTAACTTATTAGTTGTCTACATCCCTAATAGGAGCTAACTTGTCTTGGTCATCAGAGTTGGACTACTGTTGGGGTACAATTTAGTTGGGCCCAAATTGCCGACGGGCCCAGACAGTCCAATGATGAAGATGAATGAATGAATTGAACAAAACCAGCCCAATTGAATTAACCGTTCGTATGATTCGATTAGTTCGATTATTTCTCTAGGAGGTCATTCGTTTGAGATAATTCGTACTCTTTTCGAAGTCTTCATTTGATTGGATCAATTGTCTCGACACGACAGTTAATAGCATGTACAGACGGTTGAAGCATGTCTGGTTATGGGCAAAAACGTGGGTTGGCATGATTCTTGCAGCCTATCACTAATCGACACATGTCCCACTATTGCGGTTACTTATGGTGCTTTATTGCACTCCGTCAGACGGTTGGAAGCCATGATTCTTCCTCATCTTCTATATTAGTAGGAGGTTGCTTTGTTGTACGATACACAAAAAAGCAAATACAAAAACCCTATCAATTTGCTTTCTCATTTATTTTTAGTCTCTTGTAAATTTGTACTCAAAACACTATAGTGAATTATAATGGACGTAGCTCTTTATTAACAGAGTGAACCACTATAAATTCTATGTGTTATTCTTATTACAGCTTTATTTTGTTCATTTTGCTCTAATCTTGCACATAAACTTGAGTTAACAGGCCTATTTAACGGTGATTTGAGGACCCAAGTTCTTACCAAGTTCCTAAATAACTCAATCCAGAATTCCAACATTTAATTGTAGATTCACTATCTACAGTTTGGCACCCACTATGGAGCCTTTAAGTCATCAACTTCAGGATCTTAGACTCATATTCAAATGGTAGACAACGTCCACAACCAACATACTCTAAAAACCACAATGGAAGGGACTGAATCAATTCCCCAAGATAGTGAACAAATGGAAGCCCTTGCAGCAGAAGTCGAGGGCCTTAAAAAAATGCTCCAAGAGTAGGCGGCTCATTCTCAGGAATGTGACAGAAGGTTGGAGCAACTCAGCAGCGAGAATTTGGCTTGGAGAAGCCAAATTAGTTATCAAAACTCCCAGATGGCTTCACAATCTTACTACTATTCGTACTATGGATATTCGACTACCCTAGTATCGTCAATAGCACAATGGCAATCTCAAACGCCATAGTAGGGAACCCGACAACCCTACAATCCAATTGGGAGGATGCAACCCTTGTACACACCTTTAACTCCAGCACCAGCAACAACACTACAGCTTTTATGGCCACAACCACCTCTGCAATGACAACTACCACGATGGCGAGTACTCATGTGGAATTCAGTCGAAGTGATGATACAATTGAAAGAAACGTAGGGACAAAACTGATCGCTTGATCAGAAGAAGCACTAGCTATCGCTTTGATGACCCTTGAGTCGATCCAATTGATGATGAGAGAGATGCTCAAGCAAAATTCCAAACTCATTAAAGAGAAAATCAAGCAGAAGGTTTCGAAAGCCACGAGCAAGGCCCCTGCGCTGGATGACATCTCGAAGAACATTGAGATACCCCACTCACAAAGAGAATCACTTCGGTTGTACCGCTAAAGTATGGAAACCTCGTGTTCGCTCGGTTTGATGGAACTTTAGATCCAAAAGACCACCTACTACAATACACGAATGTGGTCAGTGCCACAAACATCCCATACTCTATTCTTGATGAGATGATGTGCAAGTTGTTTGCGCAGTCGCTCAAAGGTCCAGCACTTTGATGGTTCAGTAACTTGCCAACTGAATCGATCGACAACTTTGAAGACTTGGTGGACTCATTTATCAAGGCGTATTCGGTACATATCAAGAACGAAAAGATGACCAAAGATTTATGGTCTATCATTCAGAGCCTGGGCGAATCGCTAAGGGCTTATATCAAAAGATTAAACAAAGCACTCTCAGAGATCTTGGACTTGGAAGATGGAACAACTAGAGAGGCATTAAAAAAAGGACTCTTTTACAAGTCCCCCTTTAAGAATATTATACACTCAGACTACCCACAGACGATCCAAGAAGCCTTAAATAGAGCTAAAGGGTGGATCGACCTGGAGGAAGAAAGTGAAGACTGCAAGCGAGAGTTCACGAGAACAAAAGATCAAAGCATGTGGAGTCAGAAGCAACAGCAACAACTGAATCGATGAGGACGAATGAGGACACCGCCAAAAAGGGAGTGGAGGCGGAAAGAAGATAGGCCTCGATCCACCATGAGACCATTGTCACCCCCAAAATATGCCATCAGCATATCGCCATCTGAACTAGTTATTCAGCTTGAAGGAAAAGATTATGTTTGATGGCCAGGAAAAATGACCCCAAGCCGTTTACGTGAACTGTCGAAATATTATGAAATTCATCGAGATACAGGGCACTTAACGATCTATTGCAAAGCCTTATGATCCGAGATCATAGAGCTTTTCAAGAAAGGGCACTCAAGAGAGTACCTCTCTGTAAAGGGGGAGAAAAATATATGGGCTCGACAAAGACTGAGGAGGTTGAAGAGACAACCAAGCCCATGAGAAGACACCATCACCACCACCACCAGTTAGGAAGATAATTGGAACCATTTTTGGAGGCTCAGTTTTCAGCGATGATTCTGTCAATCAGATGAAGGCGCATCCCAGGAAAGTGAATCAAGCGACTGTCAATTCATTTCACGGTGAACACTATGAGCATATAATTTTGTTTTACAATGAAGAGGCGTTTAGGCTCGACACTCCCCATGACGATGCCCTTGTTGTCAAACTCAACATTGCAAACTACGAGATCAGCAGAATACTAGTAGACAATGGAAGTTCTACCAATATCTTGTTCCTTTCAACGCTGAGAGAGATGGAAATCGGAGAAGAGGAAATAAAAAAAAACTCGACGTCATTGGTAGGTTTCAATGGTGAGATGACAACAGTCATTGGGAGAATCAAGCTTCTATTATATGCAGCGGGGGAGAACAAGTTGACCAATTTCCTAGTCCTGGATTGCCCATCTAGGTATAATATCATTCTGGGAAGGCCTTGGATACATGCCATGAAGGCAATCCCTTCGACGTGCCATCAAACAATAAGGTTTTCGACGAAGTAAGGTCTTCAGGAGATTCGTGGAAGCCAAGAAGCAGCAAGGAGCTGTTATGTCACGGCTATGAAGTAGAAAAAGGCTTTATAGCAATTACAGATGACCCAGCAGAATGAAATGAGCAACCAAAGCTACGTCGAATCGAATCTAGAGCAACTTGATGAAGTCCAAATCAACCCGCAGGATGAAAGGCATACAGTGAAGATTGGATCGCAGCTTGATGAGGGTATAAAATCCCAAATAATTGATTTTCTTAAAGCTAATGTTGATTGTTTTTCATGGTTCCATGTAGATATGCTTGGAATCGACCCGAGCATAATCTCTCATCAACTAAACGTCAATCCAAACCACAAACCCGTCTGGTAGAAGAGGAGAAAGCTTGGGATCGAACGAAACAATGTAGTCAAAGATGACGTGAGGAGATTACTCGAGGCCGGCTTTATACGCCCTGTCCAATATCCCGATTGGCACCCTAATGTGTAATAGTAAGGTAAAAGAATGAAAAGTAGCACATGTGCGTTGATTTCACTTACTTGAACAAAGCCTGCCCAAAGGACAGTTACCCGTTGCCGCACATCGATCAACTCATCGACGCAACAACTGGTCATGAGATTTTAAGTTTTCTTGATGCATTCTTTAGCTACAATCAAATCCTTCTACATGTTGATGACCAAGAGAAGACTACTTTTATAATAAAGCAGGGGATCTTTTGCTTCAAGGTCATGCCCTTCGGGTTGAAGAACGTGGGAGCAACTTACCAACGACTTGTCAATATGATGTTCCAGCAACAAATTGGTAAGAATATGGAGGTTTACATTGATGACATGTTGGTTAAGTCCTTGCAGGCTCATCTCCATGTTTAGCACTTGCAAGAATGCTTCAACGTTCTTCAAAAATATGGCATGAAGTTGAATCTAGAGAAGCATACTTTCAGAGTGGCGAGCGACATGTTCTTGGGATGTCTTGTCACGGAGCGAGGAATCGAGGCAAATCCTGATCAGGTTAAAGCATTTCAATTGATGCCTTCTCTAAGAACCAAACGAGAAATTCAAAAACTAATTGGTCGAGTAGCTGCAATAAGTTGATTCATAGCCAGATCCGCCGACAAATGTCTTCCTTTTTTCCAGCTGCTCAAGAAGAATACAAAATTTGAGTAGAACAAGCGATGTGAATCGACTTTCCAGGAATTGAAAAGCTCCTTGACAACTCCGTCGATCCTATTGAAGCTGAAAGATGGCAAACCTCTCTACCTATACTTGGCGATTTCAAAAACGACAGTGAGTTTAGCCCTTGTTCGAGAAGAAGATACGATCCAAAAACTAGTATTCTTTGTGAGCCACACCATGTTGGATGTAGAGACAAGGTATTCTATGATCGAAAAGCTGGCCCTTGCACTAGTCGTATCAGCCTAGAACCTCCATCTGTACTTTCAAGGCCACACTATTGTCGTGCTATCATCTTTCCCGATGTGTGTGATTCTGCATAAGCCAGACGTCTCTGGCAGAATGACAAAATGGGTAGTTGAGCTGACGGAGTTTGACATAGAGTACAGACCATGGACAACACTAAAGGCTCAAGTGCTCGCGGATTTTGTCACTGAATTGACATGTAGACCTGAAGGACATGGATAAGAGACATGGATTTTGCAAGTCAATGGATCGAGCAATGAGAAAGGATTTGGAATAGGAGTGGTATTGAAGTCCCCAAGTGGTGAAGAAATCGAGCAAAGTTTTCGATTGGGATTTAAGGCTACTAACAATGTAGCCGAATATGAAGCTTTAATTACCGGTATGAAGCTCGCTGCTGCACTGGGGGCTACTAAACTCGTTCTAGAAAGTGATTCCACATTGGTCGTTACCAAGTTAATGGAGAGTTCGAGGCATGAGATGAAAAGATGCTTTTGTACCTAAGATTAGTTGCAAAGCTCAAGTCTCAGTTCGACCAGTTTGAAGTAAAGCATGTCCCGCTAGAACAAAATTCTAGAGCCAATGCACTCGCAAGGTTGGGATCTTTGGTCGAAGTCAGCGAAAGGAGAATAATCAACTTAGAACAGATTGATAGACTAAGTATAGAGCTGGTTGAAAAGACAAATTTTGTCAACCCAAGGGATGATTGGAGGACGCCCATCCAAATGTACATCAGTGATGGCTGGCTCCTTGAAGACAAGCAAATTGCAAGAAAGATCAAAGTACAAGCTGCAAGATACTGTTTGATCGATGAGAAACTCCATAGGTGTTCTTTCACAAGACCTTATCTTTGATGTCTTAGGGAAGACGAGGTCGAGAAAGTCATTCAAGAAGTCCATGAAGGATCGTGCGGCAATCATTCAGGTGGAAGATCACTATGTAACAAGGTTAAGAGACAAGGATTCTACTAGCTGACGATGCAAAGTGACTACAAGAACTTCGCTTGCAAATGCGATAGCTGCTAGAGGCATGCTCCCATTATGCACCAACCAGCTGAAGAGCTTTCCTCGGTCAGTTCGCCATCTCCTTTCATGAAGTACTCGATGGACGTGGTCAGACCATTTCCTTCAGCTCCTGGACAAGTCAAGTATTTGCTCATTCTAATGATTATTTCACCAAATGGGTCAAAGTCGAAGCATTTGAGGACGTTAAAGAGCTCAATGTTGAACGATTCATTTGGAGGAATATCATCTGTCAGTTTGGAGTTCCTAAGAAGATCATCACTGATAATGGTTCTTAATTCATCTCTTCATCCTTCAAGAAGTTCTGTCATGATTGGGTCATTATTCTAAGCTTTTCAACACCGAGGTACCCACAAGGAAACGGCCAAGCAGAAGCAACGAATAAGATGATTGTGAAGATTATAAAGAAGAAACTTGAGGCAAGAAAAGGACAATGGGTCGAGGAACTTTCAATGGTGCTATGGGCCTATCAAACAACTCCGAGAAGGACGACTGGTGAATCCCACTGCTTGTACATGGAATAGAAGTCGTTATTCCTACTGAGATAGTCGCCTAAGATCTTCGAGTCGATTATTTTCTCTTGAACGAAGCAAACAACGATGAGATGATGCAGAATGCATTGGACTTGATAGATGAGAAAAGGGACAAGGCTTTCTATCACCTAGGTTGCTACCAACAAGCCACGGCCAGATATTACAACCACAAGGTCAAGCTTAGAAAGTTCCAGGAAGGAGAGCTTGTGCTCAGAAAAGTCTTTTAGAATATGAAAGAATCTAACGTTGGAAAATTGGCAGCTAATTGAGAAGGGCCTTATTGAATACGATCAGTTGTTCAAGACGGAGTATACAAATTAGAAAAGCCAGATGGATCCCTTATTACCAAGAGCTGGAACACGAATCATTTGAGGAAGTACTACGTGTAACCTCCACTTTACTTTGTTATGTAATCGAACTACATTTGGCTTGATCCCCTACACATGGGGGTAAGTAGGCAGCTCATGTATAAGAGTGCAGCCGCTTTATTAATTTGAATTTTATTCCTCAAGATAATTAACAAGTTCTTTCCTCAAGAAACACGGTTAAACTTTCTAATCAGACTCGATTAGCTCAATCTGAACTCTCACATTGCCATCTTCATAGCTCAACTTCAGGCTTGACCAACTCAATCTGAACTCTTGCATTGCCATCTTCATGGCTCAACTTTGGACTCGACCAGCTCGATCTGAACTCTTGCAATGCCATCTTCATGGCTACAGACTCAACTAGCTTGATCTGAACTCTTGCATTGCCATCTTCATGGCTCAACTTCAGACTGGACCAACTCGATCCAAACTCTCGCAATGCCATCTTCATGGCTTTGGACTCAACCAGCTCGATCCGAACTCTTGCATTGTCATCTTCATGGCTAACTTCAGAATCGAGTAGCTTGGTCTGAACTCTCACAATGCCATCTTCATGGCTCAACTTTGGACTCGACCAGCTCGATCCGAACTCTTGCATTGCCATCTTCATGGCTAACTTCAAACTCGATCAGCTCAGGTCGAACTCTCGCAATGCCATCGTCATGGCTCAAGTTCAGACTCGACCAATTCCATATGCTTTTGCTTTGCCATTTTCATAGCTTGACTATGGGTCCAACCAGCTCGATCCATTTGCCTTCACCTTGCCATCTTAATGGCTCAACTTTGGATTCGACTGTATCGATCCAACCATTCTCTATGCCCATTTTCATGGCTAACTTTTGGACTCGACTAGTTCAATTAGTATGACCCACGTTGCCCTAATCATGTCTCAAACTCGATCAATTTGATCCAAAATGTTCCTGCTAATTGGTTTTGTAATCAGGACTTATAAGATTAAGAAAACTTGATCAACTCCCAGAGTTTGATTTTACATTTTTGTTGTTGATTATAACCTAATTCAAGCTCTCGGTCTTAAGTATCTTTCTTGACTGAAGGCCATGCTTAGTTTGATCGATTCTAAAAGAGTCTAATATCATAACGTCATCTATGTGGCTCTATAACTATGATGATTCCTCTAGATTGAATACTTCCATTCATCATGTTATTGGTCTGATTGCTTTTCAATTAATTAGAGATTAATCGATGTATAAGGTATAAAACCGTTGTTAATCTAGTGCTAAATTCAAAAGTTGAATTTCAATTTGAAGTTCCGTTCATTAGAATAAAATGTTTGATACAAACAAAGTAAAAATGATAGTTCAAATAGAAAACAAAAAAATCTTTCAAGAATCTCCTCCCTCTGCAAGTTGAGCATTTTTAGCCTCAGTTGACTCAATGATCGGAGGCTCAACGACTTCACCAGTTGGAATCGAAGTAGCAACGGACTCAAGGGCAGGGGACTTGATAGAAATTTCTTGACGGACCGATTCGCTGTGGACATTCTGGTCGTCCGTTGATAGCAATTCTTAGAGCTCTTTAATTTCTTCATCGATTATTTCGATGTTGAGCTGTTCTGACTTGAATTCTAACAAGGTCTCAAGTTGTGCCTTGAAAGAAGAAGTGTCGTGGACCTCGAGCAGCTGTTCCTTGATTTCTTTGATGTCCTTGTCTTTCGCGATCACGGTCTTCTTTAGGATGTCGACTTCTTCTTTGGAAAGTCGAAGACAACTAGACAGGCTCAACACCTTCTCGTTCGACCTGTTTAATGCATCGATCGTGTCATTAAGCTCTTTTTACTTGTTGTCTCTCTCGGTTCTCATTTTCTTCAACTCTTTTTCAAGATTTTTATTTCTCAGTAGCTCTTGCTCGTACTTGTGAGCAGCCTTGTTCACGAAGAGGTTGTGAAGCAAAAGAGCCTGCATGACGGAATTTCAGTATGGAATGATACAATCGAAGTTAACAAGATTGAACATTTGGAGTTTTACCTACCCTATTACTACAGCCGATTCATTGTAGAACCAAGAAAACGGCTTCCCTCTGAGAAGCTCCTCATCTTTGTCAAAGTAAAAATTTATTGCCGCTCTAGTCGACGCCTCCTTATCTTCCAATATACTGACGTCTTCTAAAACATCTAGGGTCTTTTCGTGAACTCTTTATTCAATGTCCCTAATCGAAGCTGAAGTCTCACCACTCTTCCTTTTCTTTGATGGCAGGGGCTGTATGTCAAAAGGGGGAGGTGGAGGAAGATCTGATGAAGTGGCTAGAGGAGTAACTTCTGTTTGAACTGATGGTTCACCTATATTGCTCCTCTTTTTCTTCGCCGCTTTGTCAGCAATTCTCTTCTTTCGCATCTCTCCTATTGAGGGCAGTGTTACCTTCATGGCTAACAATGCGGCTTTTGCGAGATAAACTGTTGGAAAAAAAAAATGTGAGGTGCGCAGCGAAAATTTTATAAATTTTAACATCAGAGTATTTTTCCAAAACACAAGTTAGACATGCTATATGTATAAATTAAACAGATCTTACTAACCTTTATGTGCTGAAGAACTTCTGCGACCCGTGAAGAGAAGTAACATTCCAGAAGAGCCTCAACCAACTAGTCTTCTTTGATATTCTCTATCCACGATCAGAGTGAGTGTGGGCTCACATGCACCACTCTTCCACCGGTGACTCTCCTTCTAACCAATCGAGAGAACCCAAAGCTAGTGTTCGTGATTTGTGAACAAAAGCTCTCAGGGAGTTTTCAGATGCTCACAAGAAGAGTATCACTCTTAATCTCTTAATTGATCTGAGTAACTCATGAGACTTACTCCCTTTATATAGCGATTGGTCCTGGGGTCAGTCCTTATCAGATTAGGTCTCAAAAACTCAAAACAAAACCAAGTTCGGATCAATATCTGATAAGATCCGTGTGAAAATGTGTAATCTTATCTCTCGCTGATCGACAGGCCATACAGGCCCCATTGGTAGGCCGAACACGTAGATCGACAAGCCGAACTGCCGTGTAAATATCCCCATGAATCTTTTATTTTCCACCCGAGATTCTATAGGATAAAGTCTCAATTTTGATTCAAATAACCCAATATAGAAGTTATCTAATCAAAACAAACTTTATCAAGATAATCTCTAAGAAAATAAATCAATTCACAATAATTCTACAAGTTTATCTTGATTTAATTTATCCAATTAAATCAACCGATAAACAGACAAGAATTATCCGATCCCAATAATTCAACAAGTTTATCTTAAATTAATTCTATTACAAAATTAATTTAACCAATAAACAGACATGAATTATTTGATTCTTTCAAATTTTAAACCAATTTGATAAATTCGACATAAGTTACCAATTTTTGAAAAAGCACGCCGTATCGTTATAGGATTTTGTGAGCTAGCAAAGGGGACCAAAATGGACCTATAAAGTTCAAGCTTTCGATAATTATGAAACCCAATATTCCAAATATACATTTCACAATTATCAACTCTAATGCTACTCCATTAAAACCTTGGAGCTGCACTCTCGAACTTTATAGAATTACGAAGCCCGTATATCTAAGTCTCCATGACATACCAAAGTGTATCATATCCCCATATGATAATCCATAATTAGCTTAAGGACAAGTTCTGTCTTACCTTCCTGATTAATTTTATCTTACGTTCCATTATCTCACCATTAGAAAACTTACCATCCAAAGATAGTATGCCATTTGGTTACACCTATGTATCCAAATGGTTGAGCGCTCTAGTTTTCCAATTACAAAATAACGCATATAAGAGGATATCATTACTCCTAAAGAGGAGCTATGGATTCCATATCTATGAATAACAAGTCTACGCTATCAAGAGTCATGCCTACAACGTATCGGCATGCATACCACTATTGAGATGTGGGAGTCACCCTTTGGTACATCAAAAGACACAAGTTGAGACAGCGGGCCCACTATCCATCTCAGGATTAAGATACAATACAAATGATTGTCTAAAGTGAATCGATTTGCCAAGACAGAACTATTAATCCAAATCAATTCACTTTGTGTCTTGATCCAACACATCGTCACCTATGACAACGTGCCAATGTTTCTATTCACGAAGTCTAACTCCGATGGTCAAGACAAACCATCTCCCAATAGGGATATAGACAACAAAACAATCTTTGCATGAATAAATCGCCCAACTTTATTCCCTCGATTGCGAATCATATGTTTTAGACCGTCACCTTAAGAATCGTGTCTTCCGCATAATTAGTCCATCATATGCCCAATTCTTAAAGGTTTAAACCGACAGTCTCAGACTATTGTTTGCTTAACATACATTCAACAAATATGAACGTAAAGAGGACAGGCTTTGGTATATATAAATGAATAAATTCTTTATTGATAAAAAATGTCTCAAAAACTGTATTACATTTTTACTCCTTAGGGCATACATATCTAACATAAACGTCCTCGTCAGATAGAGGAGTAATATATTTGGATGGACAGTACAGTCGTTGAAGTGCACCGCGGCATATAAAGACCCAATCGACTCATTTTGGAAATCGAATAGGAATACCTGTTAGGATTTCTTTAAATTATTTCCAAATCGAGGACTTCCGGAGTCGATCGGGTTGTGAGATTTATGCCCAAGTCCGTCCCTTTAGAGCTAGTAATGCATCCAACCTCACTTGGAACCTTTCGCCAATGGGAGCCAGATGATTCAATTCATAATCTACAAGGAAAGAGATTGTTTATGATTAGTTAGAATTACTGCTTGAAATATGAGAAGTCATGATACTTACCAATATGACCAAAAGTGAATGGAAAAGGAAATCGAGCAGTTAGTTTGAAGGAGTCGCGGTTAATCGACATAAAAAAGTATCGCTCCTCCCAATACCTATCAGTGTTTACAAACTCTGTTATGAGCTGCTTTGACTGTTTATACATGAAGTAGAAGCGGCCCAAATTCTTGCTATTCGGCTTCAGATAGTAGCACCTAAGGAAATCGTATATATCAAAATCGATTCCAGCCTCCTCTATCAAGACCATAAGGGCAATGAGCAGTCGGACCCCATTCAGCATAAGTTGAGTCATGGAAATGTAGAAGTGGCTGATGATCTTGATCATAAACTCCAGGATCAGTAGTCTAAGGCCAAGTTCGAACCATTTAGCGTACTCACAAAATTAGTTATCGTTTTGTGTCTCTGCTTGCTCCCCTGGGTAAGGTAAACGTATTTCAATTGAGTTTGGGATTTCGTGCTTCGATCTAATCATTTGTAAATCCCCTTCGATTAAAACAAACTCTCAATTCTTGGTGAAAAATTATACTCATTTGGTTAGAGAAATGTGCTTCCTCTTTTCGAGTGGTTTGAAATAGTCGACCCTTGTCGAAGGACCTACTAGCTGGTTTCGTTTGGCTCTTTGGTTCATTGCCTCTTTGTTGGTCTCAGCTCCAGTAATTCTCGCGATTGATTCAATCATTGTTTGTTGGCAAATCATTACATCCACTTCCCTTTCATCGCTTCTTGACCAAGGGTCCTAGCCGCTGCTGGAGCTCGAATCAATGTTGACTGCCTTCAACATTTTTTATGGAAACAGGACTATCAAAGGAAAACTAGGGTTTCAAAGATCAAAAAGCTAAAGAATCCTAAAACTTGGAAGGCTTTAAAAGTTCTTGAGTATTCTAGGGCTGCGACAGCCAAACAAGTCTAGCAATCACTTATTTTCTTGGGAAATGAAGCACATTTGGTATCAAAATGTTGGAAACAAAGTGCGCAGCGGAATTTTTAAAATTTTTCATCAGAGTATTTTCCAAAACACAAGTTTGACATGTTATATGTATAAATTAAACAGATATTACTAACCTCAGTATGCCGAAGAACCTCCGCGACCTGTGTAGAGAAGTAACGTTCCAGAAGAGCCTCAACCAACTGGTCTTCTTTGCTATTCTCTATCCACAACCGGAGTGAGTGTGGGCTCACATGTACAGCTCTTCCACCGGTGACTCTCCTTCCAACCAATAGAGATAACCCAAAGCTAGTGTTCGTGATTTGTGAACAAAAGCTCTCAGGGAGTTTTCAGATGCTCACTAGAAGAGTATCACTCTTAATCTCTCAAATTGATCTGAGTAAATCATTAGACTCACTCCCTTTTTATACCTATTGGTCCTTGGGGTCAGTCCATATCAGATTAGGTCTCAAAAATCGAAACAGAATCAAGTTCGGATCAATATATGATAAGATACGCGTGAAAAACGCGTAATCTTAACTGTCGCGGTCGGCATGCCGAACTGTGTGATAGGCAGGCCGAACTGGCCAGTTTGGCAGGCCGAACTTTCTGATCGGCAGGCCGAACTGCCGAGAAAAAATCTCCACGAATCTTTTATTTTCCACCCGAGATTCTAAAGGATAAAGTCTCAGTTTTGATTCAAATAGCCCAATAGAAAAGATATCTGATCAAAACAAACTTTATCAAGATAATCTCTAAGAAAATAAATCAATTCACAATAATTCTACAAGTTTATCTTGTTCTAATTGTCCAAAATTAAAACAACCGATAAACAGACAAGAATTATCCGAACGTCATAATTCAACAAGTTCATCTTGAACTAATTTCTTACATAATTAATTCAACCGATAAACAGACATGAATTATTTGATTCTTATAAATTTTAAACCAATCTGATAAATCCGACATAAGTCACCAATTATTGGAAAAGCACGCCGTGTCGTTACAGGATTTTGTGAGCTAGCAAAGGGGACCAAAATGGACCTATAAAGTTCAAGCTCATGATAATTATGAAACCCAATATCCCAGATATTCATTTCACAATTATCAACTCCAACGCTACTCCACTAAAAGCTTGGAGCTGCACTCTCAAACTTTATAGAATTACGAAGCTCGTGTAGCTAAGTCTCCATGACATATCATAGTGTATCGCATCCCCATATGATCATCCATAACCGGCTTAAGGACAAGTTCTGTCTTACCTTCCCGATTATTTTTATCTTACGTTCCATTGTCTCACCATTAGAAAACTTACCATCTAAAGATAGTATACCATTCGGTTACACCTATGTATCCAAATGGTTGAGCGCTCCAGTTTTCCAATTACAGGACAACGCATATAAGAGGATATCATTACTCCTAAAGAGGAGCTATGGATTCCATATCTATGAATAACAAGTCTACGCTATCAAGAGTCATGCCTCCAACGTACCGGCATGCATGCCACTATAGAGATGTGGGAGTCACCCATTGGTACATCAAAAGACACAAATCGAGACAACGGGCCCATTATTCATCTCAGGATTAAGATACAATACAAATGATTGTCTAAAGTGAATCGATTTGCCAAGACAGAATTATTAATCCAAATCAATTCACTTTATGTCCCGATCCAACACATCGTCACCTATGACAACGCGCCAATGTTTCTATTCACGGAGTCCAACTCCGATGGCCAAGACAAACCATCTCCCAAAAGGGATATAGACAACATAACAATCTTTACATGAATAAAGCGCCCAACTTTATTCCCTCGATTGCGGATCATATATTTTAGACCATCACCTTAAGAGTCGTGTCTACCGCATAATCATCCCATCATATGCCCAACTCTTAAGGTTTAGACTGACAGTCTCAGACTACTGTTTGCTTATCATACATTCAACAAATATGAACGTAAAGAGGACAATATTTGGTATATATAAATGAATAAATTCTTTATTGATAAAAATGTCTCCAAAAACGTATTACATTTTTACTCCTTAGAGCATACATGTCTAACACAAAATGCTCAGAATTGGAAGAAAAACAAGATTATGGAAAGAAAATCATAAGAAAATTAGAAAAGAGGAAGAAAATCTTGCCTAAAAATGTTGGAGAAACTGAGAAAAGCAGAGGGAAAATCGCCTTGAGTTGAAGAGAGAGAGATAAAATGAAGAGGTGAGAGAAAATGTGAGTTATATACCACCCGAGGGCACCAGATCCACTGTTGGAACCGATTTAGAGCCATTTGATCCAAGGGTTGGGGTTACGTGTCTTTTCAAGTTCTGCTCAAACCGAGGCGGTGTCCTTTCAAATCAGACACGTGCATTAGCATTGTAGTGATATTTTAGAGGCTGCCAAGTGCGTGATGACATGTGTTACAGGTAATTAAATATCACCATTTCCTGAGGAAAGGTAATGATTCAAGTACGGATGTAAGATATCAATCAAAGTCACGTGCTGTCGGGTTTTGGCCTGATCTTCATTCACTCTTGTAGTCTATTACATCGACTAAGGAGTGGAGGGCTATCTGTTGGGGTGCAATTTAGTCGGGCCCAATAATGAAGATGACCGAATGGATCAAACAAAACCAGCCCAATTGAATTAACTATTCGTATGGTTCAATTAGTTTGATTATTTCTCTAGGAGGCTATTCGTTTAGGATAATTCATGCTCTTTTCAAAGTCTTCGTTCGACTGAATCGATCGTCTCGACATGATGGTTAATAGCACGTACAGATAGTTGAAGCACGATGGTTGGGCGTGATTCTTGTAGCCTATCATCAATTGACATGTGTCCCACTATTGCGGTTACTTATAGTGCTTTATCCCACTCCGCTATACATTTGAAAGCCACGATTCTTCCTCATCTTCTATATAAGGGGAAGGTTGCTTTGTTGTACGATACATAGAAAAACAAATACAGAAACCCTGCCAACTTGCTTTCTCATTTATTTTCACTCTCTTGTAAATTTGTACTCAGAACAATATAGTGAATTATAGTGGATGTAACTCTTTATTAATAGAGAAAACCACTATAAATTCCATGTCTCATTCTTATTACAGCTTCATTTTGTTCATTTCACTCTAATCTTGCATATAGACTTGAGTTAACAGGTCCATTTAACGGTGATTTGAGGGCCTAAGTTCCTAAATAACTCAATCAGAATTCTAATGTTTAATTTTAGATTCACCGTCTACAACTACACGAGTAGAAACATTGGTATATTATCATAGGTTGCGATGTATTAGATCGGGACATAAAGTGGAATTGATTTAGATTAATAATTCCATCTGTGCAAATTAATTCACTTTAGACAATCATATATATTGTATCTTAATCTTGACTTGACTAATAGGCTCGTTATTTTGACTTATGTCTATTGATGTACCAAAGTATGACATCTTGACTTTATGATGGTGCACATACCGGAATGTTAGAAACATGACTCTTGATAGTGTAAACCTATGATTCATAGATATGGAATCCATAACTCTATTGGTGGAGTCAATGATATTCCCTTATATGCGTTATCGTGTAATTAAAAGACTGGAGCGCTCAACCATTTGGATGCAAAGTTGTAACCGAATGTTATATTGTCTTGAGATAGTAAGTTTTCCAATGGTGAGATAATAGAATGCAAGATAAGAATAATTGGGAAGGTAAGATGAAATTTATCCTTAAGCCAATTATGAATATCCTATGGGGATACAACACATCATCATACGTCATGGGTACTTAGCTAATTTGGAGCTTCATAATTTTATATGGTTCGAGAGTGCAACTTTAAGCTTTCATAGAGTAGCGTTAGAGTTGATAATTATAAAATATGTATCTGGGATATTATATTTTATAATTATTAGAGCTTGAACTATATAGGTATATTAGGTCTTCTTTGTTAGCTCATAATAAATCCTGTAACGATGCGGCATGCTTTTACAATAAATTGGTGGCTTTTGTTAAATTATTAAATTGGGTGAAATTCAATAGGATCAAATAATTCATGTGTGTTTATCGGTTGAAGTAATTTATAAAATTAATTCAAGATAAACTTGTTGAATTATCGAGAATATTTTATTTTCTATGAGGTTATCTAGATATAACTGTTTTAATCAAATAACTTCTCTATTGAGTTATTTGAATTAAAACTAAGGCTCTATCCAAAACTCCTATTTATGACATTTTGCCTTCTGACTTACTTAGTAAGATTTGTCTAAAGACGGATCATAACTTTGCACCTTGCAAATATAATAGAATAAATGATTAGGAATAATAATTATATAGATATGGAATTTATTCTTTCTTAATAGAAGTTAGAAAAAATAGTTTTTTTAAATGATGATACAAGACTTAAACAGTAGAGTGCTTATTCATAATAAGATTATTAATTAATTGTTCATTAAAGGAAAATGAAACTCAGGGATAAAGAAGTAATAAGAGAGGTGAATGAAAATTGAATTGTCTCTTATTATGAACTATTTATAGAGAATTGACTTATATATAATGATTATCTATGGACTACTAGCTATTTTTTTGAGTAATTATTACTATAGTTTCAAGAGTGTAGTTCTTGGTATATATTAGAGTAACATTGAAACTTAGGGGTGAACATGGGTGGGTTGGGTGAGTTTTCATTAGATTCATATTTTTGACATTATGTTTTTTGACTTTCTTAGTAAGATTTGTCTAAAAACAGATCATAAGTTTGCATGTTGGAAATATAATAGAATAAATGATTGGGAATAATAATTATATAGATATGGAATCCATTCTTTCCTAATAGAAGTTAGAAAAATACTTTTCTTAAGTGATGATTTAAGACTTAAATAGTAAAGTGTTCATTCATGATAAGATTATGAATTAATTGTTCATTAAAGAATCATTGAGACTCAAGGATAAAGATGTAATAAGAGAGGTGAACGGAAATTGAACCTAGCTCTTATTATGAACTATTTATAGAGAATTTACTTATATGTAATGATTATATCTACAGACTACTAGAAGAGTGTAGTTTCATTTATATATTGGAGTAACATTGAAACTTAGGGGTGAACATCCGATGGGTTGGGTGAGTTTTTTGAAAATCTCAACCCATCCAATCAAAGTTTGGGTGGGTTGATTTTAAATTTAACCCACCCGATCAACCCAAAGGTCAAAACCAACCCATAAAATTAAAATTTAGATGGGTTGGTCAGGTTGAGTAATATACAAAAAAATCCAAAACTAACAATTTAACATAAAATGAATCAAAAAGCTAAAAGATTGGTCTTGTAAAGGTCTAAAGTTATCTTAGTAAATTAAAACCAACATAAAAATAAAAGCTCCGCAACACAAATTTAAATCAAATACATTAAGTCATAAACTAATAAATAAACTATAATAGAAACCAATATAATAAAAACACTAAGAAACATCAATCAATATAGTGCATAATTGCCAATCGCCAATTCCAAACATCTCCACTCAAATATCCTGTTACATTTGTTACGCAAAATCCATCAAATGACATAGAACATAATAAGCTTCTATTTATTAATGTAAATATAAAACAAATACTACATGCATTTGTTAATCAAAATGTATTTGTCAACTTCTCACGGATGCAAGTAAGAGCACTTATGAAAAATAAAATAAAAACTAAGAAGAACCAAAATAATACATGGATGCTAGAAATAATACATAATAAAAATTATTTTCCAACTCTGTGTATGTTGACTCGGTCTTAAGATACACAATTTGATATAACTCCAAGTATAAGGTTATCTCAAGTAATAAACACTCAGTGAATCCGATGTTGAACCTATAGGGATGGATTTAGTTTAGTTTCAGTTATTTATTATGTTAACTTTTTATTTATTTAAAAGCTAAAAAATATAAGGATTAATATTTATTATGTACAATATATATTCACAATATTTTACACATTTTTACAACAAGTTTTTTTATTTTTAGAATTTCGTTATTTTGGAACTTCAATAACAAGAAATGCAACAATGGAACTTCAACAACAAGTGCAATTAATTTAAATAACTTTAACAAAAACAACAAATTAAAAGGGGTAAAACAGCAATTATAGCAGAGCTAAGGTTCCAAGGTTCTATTCTAAAAATCAACCTAAACAAATTTTAGTTTTTTTAATTATTTATTAATTGGTTTAAGAATACATTATGCCATCTATGTCGACAATAAATCAATCATTACTAAGCATTTATAGTGCCGCTACGTGTCTATAATGCAGCAAAAAGTCAACTTAATAAAAGAGCAGAATTTCAACATAATCTAACTAACACAACAACCAAAATAATAAGTTACGTCTTTCAAACATTATATGTACTAGTCTCTGTCGTTAGAAAATCAGAATCAAAGTTTTGACAGAGTTCTAGCTCATAAAATATTAAAATACTAGGTTTTCTGGAAAATATTTTGACACTATAACAGCTTAAAAAACTAGGAAAAACTAAAAATTTTTTAAGTGATTTTGCTAGAGTTTCTCCCTCTCACCTTAGCTAAAAATATTATTGAGCATAATTTTTACGACATAATCTAAGAGATATTTTATAAAAACTTAGACTAAAAACTAAAAATAAAAACTAAACTAAAACTTAAATAGTAGTTTTCTCTTACACTGTGGGGATTGAGAACTAAGGCCAAAGGCCACAGCACTTATAGAGGCTTTGAAATTACAATTTAATATTTTTTAAAACTATTTTTCAATAAAAAATTTGAATCATTTTGGGTTTTTTTCCTCATTTTCCTTCCCTTTTCTTCTTGGGTTCAACTTCTCAGAATCTAGATTTTTGCTCAAAATCTGTTGTTATGCAGCAGCGGCATGTACAAGTGCAAGTTCATTTAGGACATTGATTTCACGATCGAAAGGTGGAGAAATGCAGCGAGAAATGGGACCAATGGGACCGTGTGGGCCTCTGAACTGAGCAATCATGGACGCCAGGATCTGGTCAATGGTCAGACAAGATTATGCGTTAACTGAGCTCATGTGAAATAGCTACATCGTATTAGACAAGTCTCGCAGGTAGTGGGGTCCTTACCTAACATGTGCCTGACGCACACAGTGACATCGTAACATCTGGTCTTCATTGGATGGTCTAGATGTGCTGGTGGCGGGATTCGAGAGTGGATAATGCACCACGTGTCCAGTCTTCTTTAAATTTGAACTTTTATTTATTTTTTAGCATTTCTTGTCCGGTTCTGTCTATTTTGGTGCCATTTTGCCCCTTTTTCTATTAGATTTTAAATCTAAAGATAGAAAATTAAAACAAAATAATTAGTTTACAAATTTAATATTTACAATAATATTAAAAATATTTATTTTACATTAAAACAAAAAAATTATAAACTTCTAAAATTTCAGTCTCTTTCGGCTCGACATAGAAATGATTTTTTAGACTTGAAATTTTTTTTCAAAATTACTAAAAATATTATAGAACATGTTTACAGACTTAAAATACACTGTCAAATACAATAAGACTCAAAATAAAATTATCACTATTATTTTTACGGTTTTAACTAATTTCAAACTAAACTAATATTTTACATATGGAAATGATTGTAAAAATTACCTAAAATACTAATAAACATAAGAACATATTAAAAACACTAAGACACTAAAATACTATTTATTACCTAATTGCAATTAATTAAGGAATTTAACGAGAAATATTAATGTAAAATGATTGATTTTAACTTTAAAAAATGTATATTTTTTAAGTCTCATCACGCCCCAACCAGTTTATTATTAGTCCCGAGCAATCATAGCGATAAAACTTAAAAATAGACCAATGTTTTTGGTGTCTCAAGAGCTAGTGATTCCTTATTGATTCTCCTCAAGGGTTATCTCAGATTCATGCCTCAGATAAAAATGCAAATATTAATTAAGGTTATTGTTCATTTCTAGAGTATGTCTTATATTTAAGATGGATTTTCCTATAAGTGTGTGATTTTTTATTACTAATTAATGCATACTAACTAGATAAATTTACATTAATATAAACTAATTTATTTTAATAAGTTCTTATAAGTTTATTTTTCATCCCTCTCTCTACTAGTATAGTATAACACTTCGTTAAAGATCATTAAGACTTTATTTGGCTTGAAATATAAGGCTTGGATAAAAGGTAAGAAGAAAGTAAATTTGAGGATAAGTTCACCCATAAAATACTTACAAAATTTCTGAACCCTTAAAAATGTACAATCTAATTCCCAAAGTTACAATCCTGAACTTGAAATAAAATTTCACCGTCATCCACTTTTTATTCAACTTTGTTTATCTCTTTTTTAGGGCCGGCAATTTCGAATACGACATGATGACATGATGTGAAAACGACATGAGCTAAATAGGTTTGGACTATACGTATATTAATTGGGCTATAAATAGGTTGCAACGAATAACATAAAAATAAATTGGCAGGATTTGTGCTAGCATATTTAATACGCTTTAATACGTTTAATTAAATAGGTGGTAAATGTGTCAACAAGACACGGCACCACCCGCTCGTTTGTAGCACATTTAAACTTAAAATAAAAATGTTTAAAATTTAAAT
Organism: Artocarpus heterophyllus; assembly: GCA_025403435.1. NCBI lineage: Eukaryota > Viridiplantae > Streptophyta > Magnoliopsida > Rosales > Moraceae > Artocarpus > Artocarpus heterophyllus. Next base: position 26,689,479 of record CM046353.1, read on the forward strand.
CCTAAAATATATAAGGCATGTTATGCCCAACCCTCAATTTCAAACCCTATCCATTTAGACAATTTTATTTCAAACCCTCATGGCCTCACCACCCAAACGCTTACCTCACACAACATTGATTTTGCCTCCTGCCGCCATTGCCTTCCCACTACCATCATCTCCCACCATTGTTGCCTTCCTATTGTGATTGCCTCCCACTACTGTTGCCCTCCCACTGTTGTCACCTTCTCCTGAATTTGTTCTTGAAATAAGCTCTTCAAGGATCCTCTCCTGCTCTCCATCTCTACCTCTAATTCAAAACTGAACTCTTTCTTCTTCTTTTCTAATTTGTGGTTATGTGTTAGCATATTCTTGTTTGGATTTTTTGTGGATTGTTGTTATGTTATTGTATGTTTTGCTTCTCCATTTCTGCCTCTCTAAAACTGAAATGATTTTTTTTTATGCTTCTATGTTTCTTTATGAGTTTTTGTATGTTAGCTGTAGGCTTGGAGCTAGTTCAAGTATTCTTTGAATTTGACTTAGTTTTACACAATTAAAAGCCTTTTTTTCCTCTCTAGCTTTCTACCTTAGTAGTACCTCGGAGTATATGCCTGAATTTCTAAGTAAACTCTTGTTTCGAGCTAGAGATTGGATATGACAAACTTTTTTGACCCTTTTTGTTTTGCTTTGTTTTTTGTATGTTTTGAAAGAGCTAAAGTATACTTTTTTGCATGTTTTACTTTGTTTTTATTCAATCATAAGATTTGGAATAGTTGAACATGATAACAATGACGAAATGGTTATAGTTATGCGATAATTTTAGTTATTTCATATTAGCATGTATAATAAATGCAAGTGTGCTTCTGATAATAAAAAACCAATATTTTTGCCACTATTAGCAGGCTATGCTTCTTTTTTTTTTTAAGAAAGGATTGCTGCTCATTATCATGCATATGACAGCTTCTAAAACATAGCCTATTACTATACATGATATTTTGGACCGTCCTCGATTGCTAGATTTGGTTTAGTTCTCTACTTCAAGACTGTGACATGAACAGAAATTTCAGCAACATGCCTCTTAGATTTTTATTGACTCTCTTTGTCTCTCTCTTCATCACTTGACTTGCCTTGTTAATATTGCTGTTTTGGAAGTACTTTGTGCCAATCTTCTTATTATCATCGAGTCAAGATTCTTTTAGCAAGAGCTGTTATGAAATATTTTTGAAACCATAGACAAGTACAATTTAGTTTATATATAATATGATAATAAATAGTCTTCAACTCATAACTTCATTTTCTCAACAACATTTAATTTAGTCAGTTTAGTTTTACTTTTAGTTTTCTTTTTCTTTTTCACGCAACTAATGGCTGCGTTAATGTGAAAAATGATGCATGCATTTGGAATCTCGAAAATGTGGAGGAGAAAGTATCTTTATCTCTAAGGTGCAGAGAGAGATAAACAGGGTGTTTTGTTTAATTTGTTATTGATATGTTATTTAATTTTTTGCTTTGTTTAACTTGTTTATTCTTTGAAATCTTAAATGGAGTGAAATATTGAAGACTTTTGGAGAGTGCTTGGAGCTTGGATTTAGGGACCTCATTTCAGCCTCAAAAAGACTGATGTTTTATGCGCTTATATTGTTTATTGCTAGACATTTGGATAGAAACATTTGGACATTGGTTATGTTTTATATTTTGATTTGGATATGTTTGTTATGTTTGAAACTTAGTTTGAGTGTTTTGTTATGTTTTGGAACGAAGCATGATGTTGCACAATTTTACATTCCTAGTAGTAGTAGGTTAGTACTAATTCAATATTGTGTTTTTGTTAATTTTCTTTCTTGGCTATTTTTTAATTTTCAGTTAATTGGGTCATAAGTGTGTCATATACTTGTTTTTATCATACCAACCTGTCACGGCCCATTTAGTAATCTCATGTTAATCGTGTTGTACCATGTTACACATGCCATAGATGGTTCGTGTTTGTGTTTGTGTTTTAGGCACATTTATTAATCGTGTCATATTCATGTTCAGCCTAATCATGTCCTGTTGTAAATGTGATGGCATAAACACGACACGTGAATATAAATTACCAGCCCTACTTTTTATTTTTTCCAACTTTTTTTAATTTTTTTTTTACTTTTGTATTTTTTATTTTTTTTTACAGAAATACAAAATAACTGAAAATTACAACAAAAATAGGGTAAATGAAATAACATACTTAATAGACTTAATGGATGTTCTTAACATACAATTTTCTTAAGCCATCTGAACCTCCCATAATATTGGCATAAACCCAATTACACTCGAAAAATCGGATGCCTTATGAGTGAAAGGTAAAAGAAAGGATTATAAATTTATTAAAAATTCTCAGCTAAATATATAGGTGATGAAGAAAAATAGAAATATTAAGCTTAACAAAGTGACTAGGGATATAGAGTATAAACAGGTAAGTTTAAAAAAGCTCAAATGATCCAAAGATGACCTAAATTATATCTATAACTTAGCGTTATCTAGGATTTTGCCTCAAGAGGAATTTAAACAAGTTAACCAGATTATATTAATATAAACGGTCTCTAAATTAGTATAATAAATGATAGTTCAAGACAAAACTTATCTTACATGACACACAACACACCAACTGAAGAAAATAATGTATCTAGTAGAAAAGTCAAAATATTATTATTAAAAGATAAATAGTACATTTACAATTATTAAACATCTACAGTAAACACCAAAAAAAATCTTTTTGTTGATAAAATTTTAGTAGAGAATGAATTGAAGAAAACTTATGTTTGTCATAATGCGACTCTAGGGTTTCCATCACTTAGCCATTCTAATGACTTTTTCAGTAGAACCAAGAATATTTCTCAAATAAATTTTCAACTTAAAAAAAGTAGAAGAAAAACTCATAAAAACAGAGGAAAACTTTACAAATCTTACTTCGAACTAGAGCTATCTAGAGTCTGCTTCCCATTTAACATCCTTGCAAACTGAAGAAGTGGGTCTTTTAATGTTAGATTCCCGAGACGTTCTTTCTCAACATAAAATTGAGGCCAAGTCTAGAGATTTCTCCTTGAACATGCCCACTAGGATACTCTAGAAAAGAATCATGAAGGTCATCTTAGTTTTATTTTGAAGGTCATCTTTGCAGAAAAGTATTTTATCCTCTCTATTGGTAGACACCGGACCTTTTGATTGACAATTACGCTCACAAGTTTAACAGAAACACTTAGGATATTTTGAAGCTATGGCTCGGACTCTTCTTTTCCTAGCATACAGACTTGTACCCATCCCAGACAGAGCTATATTATTTTACATCACTAGGACAAACAAGACCGTCCACATACACTTTAATATCAGTTGGAAGCTTAAAGTGAGAAAGTACCCAAAGATGAGTGATTCTAGTTTTGTATTTCTTTTTGAGAAAGGACAGGAAAATATTTCTTAAGGTGCTCGTACTTAGGATACATGATGAAAGAAAGAGAAAGATGAGATTCTTGAGAGTAAATTAAAAAACTAAGAAATTTTTGAGAGATTTTAAAGGTTTGAGTAGACTTGAAAGTGTTAGAGACAATTTTGTTGGGAGTAAGAGAGAAGAGATTGAAGGAATTCTGGAAAATTTATAGGAATTCTAGAGAGAAGACAAGAGAATTCGAGCATTAGAGAGAGAATGAGAAATCTAGAGAGAAAAAGAGCAAAGAGTTTTGAGTCTAGATATACAATGACAAGATATATAGACAAAGGGTAAGTTACTATTTAGACAAGGAGAAAACTATATAGACGCATGTAACACTATTCTAAATAGTGGTGGGCTAAGCTAAAATAGGCTAAGTAACAATAAACTGAACACTATTAACATTTATTAACAAACTAAAAATATTTTTGTGTTTTTTAATTTTTCTTTTAAAATTTTTAAGTGTTTTTACAATTTTCAATTTTTTGCTTTAGTCTTTACAAAGTCTAAAACTCTAAAAAAAATTTATTTATAACCATTTCATTAAAATACATTTCTAGAGTCCATTGTTACAAAAATACCAACTAATTAAACTTGACTATATCCTCCATAACCTCAGCCACTTTAACAAATTTTTCCAAAAATTATTTTTCTAAATTTTAAGAAAAACAACACTTAAAATAAAAAGAAAAAATAACACATAGAAAACAAAAAACAAAAAGAAAAGAAAATACTAGGTTATAGTTGAAAATTGGTCAACATCCATACTATCTAAGCCAGAAAGATATTCAGACTAACATGAATAATGTTTAGATATAAGTGGACTCTTTTCAAAAAAATTTCAAGCACCTTTTTTACATTTTTCTAGATCAAGACAATATTCTTTTAAAACAGAATGTTTATTCACAAAATTATGTTTTCTAGAGTCATGTTTTGAAATATCACTTTTTTTCAACATCAAATTTGCAAGTTCATATACTTCATCAAACAAAGACTAATCTTTCTTAATTGGTTCAGTTTCACAATTTTCCAAATCAGTAGATTGTTTCAACATATTAAACACGTTGAATTCAGAAGTCATATTTCCAAAAGACAATTTCAAGATAATATTTCTACAATTAATCAAGGCATTTGAAATTACAAGAAATGGACAACCTAAAATAACGTGGACTTGAAAATTTGAATTGAAAATAGGTTATATATCCAAAACAATAAAGTCCACTGAGAAGTAAAACTTATCAATTTAAACTAACATATCCTCAACTTTCTTCTTGGACTTTTCACAAAACAATCAGCTAAGTGTAACAGAAGTTGGCTTAAGTTCACCTAAACCTAATGGTTGATAGAGAGAATAAGGCAAAAGGTTGACACTAGTACCGAAATCTAACAAATGCATGGTCAATTTGAGTGTTTCCTATAATACAAGAAATTGTGGGATAGCCTAGATCTTTGTACTTCAATGGTGAATCATGTTGAATGATGGAACTTACATTCTCAGCGAAAAATGCAGTTTTAATTAAATTATGCTTCATTTTAATTATACAACAATCTTTCAAAAATTTAGCATAAGAAGAGACTTGTTTAATTACATCTAAAAGTAGAATGTTAATCTTAACTTGCTTGAAAAGTTCAAAATTTTCAGTATTCTTATTAAACTTCTCTTTTGAAAGCAAAGCTTGTGGAAAAGGAACTTTCGGAACAAATTTCTCTTTAAAAACAACATTTTCTTTCTCAAAACTTCCCTCATTACTATGAAATTTATCATCACTTTTCAATGTTGAGTCAACAATTTTACCACTTCAAAGAGTTGAAATAAAATTAACAGTTTCTTGTTGTGATAAATAACTTAAAGAGGCAACTTCATTAGCAGAAGGATATGTGTAGTTTAAGCATGGAATTTTCCTTTTTCTTTAATTGTAGGTGAAGAAGTGAGCTTAAAAATGAATTCCTTAATCTCAAAAATGTCTTGTGAAGTGCGAGTGTTATGAACTTCTTGTTTTTGATTAAAGGCTTTTTGATTGCATGAATGATTGTAAAGTGTCTTCAAGAGTTTTGGCTCAAGAACGAAGATTTTTAGAAGGTGGAAAATTTTGAGGAGACTTTTGAAAATTTTGTGAATTTGATGTAAATTGTGACTTTAAGGTTATTGTGGAAATGGTGGACGATTTGGAAATTTTTGAGGTGACGATGGTAGTGGTTATTATGGTTGATCATTCCTCCAACTACAATTGGGATAATTTCTTCATTACAGATTATATGTGTCAGAATGTGGAGATGAAAAAGCTTTCCTAAGTTGATCCATTTGATTTCTATAATTTACTTGTTCACAGAACTTTTCCTTAAAAACTAGATAGCCCTAAGTTGAGTGACCTAGAGTTTAACAAACACTACACAAAGTTTCAATTCTTAGGTTGCTAAACATTCCTATATTCCATGGCTTCAATCTTTCTAGACAGACTGGCAATTCTAGCACTTAGATTATTTTCTTAACTAAGTTGATGAACACCTTTGAGCATTAGCAAGATTAGGCCTAATTGAGCCTTTAGAATTAACATGTTACTAATATTGAGAGTTTTTAGCTAAATTATTCAAAAAATCTAATGCTTCATTAAGTTATTTATCAAAGAATTTTTTATTACGTATTGTTTCAATGAATTGATAGTTTTCAAGAAATAAACCTTCATAAAAGAAACTAATATAATGCCACTCAAAACCATAATGTGGGCAAGAGTTCAACAAATCCTTAAAACGTTCCCAACATTGAAAATAAATTTCATTTGCCATGTATTGACTTTGTTTCTTGAAAGTATTAGTTTTATGAGTTGGAAAAGATTTCTTCAAAAACTTAGTTTATATTTCTTATCATGTATTAATTGACCTAGGTTTTAAAGATATAAGCCAAGTTTTAGCCTTGTCTTATGAAGAAAAAAGGAGAAGCTTTAGCCTATCAATTTCATTTGAAACATCTTGGTCAGTGAAGGTAGCACAAGGATCTTCAAACTCTCTAAGGTACAAGTAAAGATTTTCAAAATCTAAAGCATAAAAATTTGAAAGCAAATTGATCATTCTTGGTTTAAACCCAAGTTATGAGCATTGAAAGGGAAAACCATACATGATAGAGTGGATTCTCAAGGTGGTTGTAAATAATCTCGCATTGAACAAACAAGATTAATGATTTGTTGAATAATAATGTTTTACTTTCATCATTAGCCATTTTAGATGAATGTAAAGATGCAACAAAGACTAAAAGTCATTTTAAACTTTTTCTAATTAATTTAAAAGTTTTAAAATATTTATAGAATTTTATAGACGAGGTACTAAGCTTTTTAGTTCCATACATAAGCAAAAAAGGAGATTCGCCAATCGCCCTTCTCGAAGTCGTCCGATAGGCCCAAAGGACCATCGGGAGTTCCTCGACCTAATGCACTTTCCTAGCCTCCAGTTTCCTCTTTAGGTTCTTCACGATCGTCTTATTCGTGGCTTCTGCCTGCCTATTTCCTTGCCGGTACCTTGGTCTTGAGAAGCATGGAATAATATCCCAATTGTGACAAAATTTCTTAAAGGAAGAGGAAATGAATTGGGAGCCATTGTTGGTGACGATCTCCCTTGGAACTCCAAACTGATAAATGATATTTTCCAAATGAATCTTTCAACATCTCACTCTTTAACGTCTGCAAATGTTTCAGCTTCAACCCATTTGGAGAAATAATCCGTGAGGATGAGCAAATACCTTACTTGTCCTGGAGCTGAGGGACATGGTCCAATCACATCCATTGAATACTTCATGAATAGTAGGGCAAACTGACCAAAGAGAGTTCTTTCACTAGTTGATGAATGGTGGGAGCATGCCTTTAGCAACTGTCACACTTGCGAGCGAAGTTCTCGCAATCGTTTTGCATCATTGGCCAATAGAACCCTTGTCTCTTAACCTTGTTGCATAGTAATCTACCCCTTAAATGGTTGCCGCATGATCCCTCATGAATTTTTAGAACGACTTTATCGACTTCATCTTCCCCAAGACAACGAAGATAAGGTCTTGTAAAAAAATGCCTATAAAGTTTCTCATTGATCAGGTAGTACCTTGTGACTTGAACTCTAATTTTTCTTGCCATCTGCTTATCTTCATGTAGCCAACCATCATGTATATACATCTCAATAGGCGTCTTCCGATCGTCCCTTGGGTTGACATAATTCGTCTCCTCGACAAACTCAATGCTCGTGACGTCGATTCATTCCAAGGGGATTATTATTCTCTCATTGACCTTGACCAAAGATCCAAAATTGGCAAGTGATTGGCTCTCGTGTTCTGTTCTCGCAGGTCATGTTTCACTTCCAAATGGTCAAACTCAGTTTTAAGCTTGGTAACAAACCTCAGGTATGAGAGTATTTTCTCATCATAGGACTCAAATTCTTCATTCACCTAGTTAAAGACCAAATTGGAGTCGCTTACCAAAACAAGTTTGGTAGCCCCCAATGTGGCAGTAAGCCTTATACCAGCAATAATGGCCTCGTATTCAGCTTCGTTATTGGTAGCCCTGAATCCCAGTCGAAAACTCTATTTGATCTCTTCGCCAGTTGGAGACTTCAATACCACTCCTACTCCTGACCCCATCTCATTACTTGATCCATCGATTTGCAAAATCGTGTCTCCGATCCGTGTCCTTCAGGCTTGTACATCAATTTGGCGACAAAATCTGCAAGCACTTGAGCCTTAAGTGCTATCTGAGGTCTACACTCGATGTCAAACTCTGTCAATTCAACGGCTCATTTCGTTATTCTTCTAGAGACATCTAGCTTGTGCAAAATAGCTTGCATCGGGTAAGACTACAACACCACTATAGTGTGGCCATGAAAGTACAGACGACGCTTCCGAGCTGACATGACAAGTGCAAGGGTGAGCTTTTCAATGATAGAGTACCTTGTTTTGCATCCAACATGGTGTGGCTTATGAAGAAAATTGGCTTTTGGACAGTGTCTTCTTCTCGGAGAAAGGCTGAACTCACAGTAGTTTCTAAGATCACCAAGTATAAATAAAGGGGTTCTCCATCTTTAGGTTTTGACAAGATCGGTGCAGTAGTCAAGTATCTCTTCAAGTCCTAGAATGCTTCCTTGCATCGTTTGTTCCATTCGAATTTTTTGTTTTTCTTGAGCAATTCGAAGAAAGGAAGACATCGATCAACGGATCGAGCTACAAATCGACTAAGGGCGATGACTCGACCATTAAGCTGTTGAATCTCATGCTTGGTTCTCAACAATGGCATCAATTGGATGGCCTTTATTTGGTTTAGGTTTGCTTCGATTCCCCATTTCGTGACAAGATAACAAAGGAACATACTGCTCACTACCCCAAAAGTGCGCTTCTCTAAATTCAGCTTCTTGCCATATTTTTGCAGAACGTCAAAGCATTCCTATAGATGTTGGACGTGGAGATGGGCCTACAAAGACTTGACCAACATGTCATCAATACATACCTTCGTATTCTTACCCATTTGTTGTTCAAACATCATATTGATCAACCTTTGGTAGGTAGCTCTAGCATTCTTCAGGCCGAATGGCATGACCTTGAAACAGAAGATCCCCTATTCTATATTGAAAGCAGTCTTCTCCCGGTCATCAGGGTGAAAAAGGATCTGATTATAGCTAGAGAATGCATCAAGAAAGCTTAAAATTTCATGGCCGGTTATACCATCAACGAGTCGATCAATATCTGGCAACGAGTAACTGTCCTTTGGACAGGCTTTATATAGGTCTGTGAAATCAACGCACATTCACCACTTCCCATTCTTCTTCTTCACAATCACCATGTTGGTGAGCTAAGTCGGGTACTGTATAGGACAAGTAAATCCAACATCGAGTAGTCTCCTTACTTCATCTTTCACAACGTTGTTTTGCTCAATTTCAAGTTTTCTTCTTTTCTGCCACATAGGTCTATGGTTTGGGTCGACATTGAGTCAATGGGAAATTATATTTGGATCGATACCTGGCATAGCTATATGGGACCTAGTGAAATAATCGTTGTTAGCTTTAAGGAAATCTATAATTTTTTATTTTATTTTTGGGTCAAGTTGTGACCCATTCTTCATTGTACGCTTTTGGTCTTTTGGATTGATTTGCACTTCATCAAGCTACTCCAGAACTGATTCGAACCTATTTTGGTCATTCAACCCATTCTGCTCGATGGTCTGTAATTACTATAAAGCCTTCTTTTGCTTCATAGCCGTGAAATAACAGCTCCTCGTTGCCTCCTTGCTTCCTCGAATCTCTCTAATGCCTCGCCTCATCAGAAACCGTATCGTCTGGTGGTATGTTGAGGGGACTGCCTTCATCGTGTGTATCTAAGGTCGCTCGAGAGTGATGTTATAGCCAGAGGGGTAGTCCATAATGAGAAAACTTGTCATCTTGTTTTCTCCCGCTATGAAAATTGGAAGTCTGATTCTCCCTATGGTTGTTGTCGGTTCGCCATTAAAACCTACCAATGATGTGGGGGATTTTTTGACCTCTTCTTCATCGATTTCCATCTCTTTTAGCTTTGAGAGGAATAAGATGTAGGTAGAACTCCCATTGTCAACTAGTATTCTATTGATCTCGCAGTTTGCAATGTTTAGTTTAATAACTAGAGCATTATCATGTAGAGTATCAAGCTTGGACGCCTCGTCACTTCTAAATAAAATAACATGCTTGCCATCTTCATCAATTAGCGAACTAACAGTCGTTCGATTCACTCTTCGCTGATGCACCTTCATTTGGTTGGTAGAGTCGCCACTAAAAATAGAGCCTCCACTAAAAACAAAGCCTCCACAGATGGCTCCAACTACCTTTCTAACTGGTGGTGGTAATGGAGTCTTCTCTTGTGTTCGATGGCCTTTTCGTCCTCCTCGCTCTTTGTCGAGCCCATATATTTTCCTTCCCCGTTTAGAGAGATACTCCCTTAAATGCCCTTTCTTGAGTAGCTCTATGATCTCAGATCGTAAGGCTTTGCAATCGACCATTAGGTGTCTCGTGTCCCGATGAAATTTACAATACTTTGACTGGTCGCGTGAACAGCTTGGGGCCATCTTATTTGGCCACTTGATGTAATCTTTCCCTTCAAGCTGAGCGACTAGTTCGAATGGTGAAATGTTGAGGGTGTACTTTGGTGGCGATAGCGGTCTGGACGCAGATCGTGACTTGCCTGTCTTTTTTCTCCACTCCCTCCTTGGTGTTGTCCTCGTCCATCCTTTTCGATCTGGCTGATGCCGTTGCTTCTGACAACACCTATTTTGGTCTCTTGTTCTTGAAAACTCTCGCTCGCATCTTTCATTTTCCTCTTCCAGATCGATCCATCCTTTAGCTTTGTTTAGGGCTTCTTAGATCGTCTGCGGGTAGTCGAAGCATATACTATTCTTGAAGGGGGACTTGTGTAGGAGTCCTTTCTTTAGTGTCTCTCTAGCTATTCCATCCTCCAAGTCTGAAATCTCCGAGAGTACTTTACTAAATCTTTTGATATAAGCCCGCAACGATTCGCCCAGGCTCTAAACGATCGACCACAAATCTTTGGTCTTCTTTCCCATCTTGATGTGCATAGAATACACTTTGACAAATGAATCTGCCAAATCTTTGAAGTTGTCGATCAATCCCATAGGTAGGTTACTGAACCATCGAAGCACTGGACCCTTGAGTGACTGCACAAATAGCTTGCATATCTTCTCATCAAGAATCGAGTCTAGGATATTTCTAGCACTAACCATGTTTTTATACTATAGTAAGTGGTCTTTTGGATCAAAGTGCCATCGAATCGGGCGAACACAAAGTTTTCATATTTTGGTGGTACGACCATAGTGATCCTCCTTAAGAGCAAGATGCCTTAAATGTTCTTTGAGAAGCCATCCAATGCTAGGGTCTTGCTTGTCACTTTCAAAACCTTCTAGTCGATTTTCTCTTCTACGAGCTTAGCGTTCTACTTGAGCATCTCTTTCATCATTGGTTGGACCGGCTTTGGAGTTAACAGAGTCAAAGTTGGGACTTCTTCGGATCGAGCAATAGGTTTTGTCCTTTCGTTGTCGTCAATCGTATCATCATGCCGATTGGATTCCACATTAGCATTTGTTGTTGTCATAGTCGTTGTTGATGTTTACTGTGATCTGGCGTCGGACCAACACCACGTGCTGCTGCGCACGGTCTGACCTGTCCTTGGATTCGCCTCTACCCGAGCAGACACACCTGCAAGAGGAGGGATGCTTCAGAGAAAATAAAAGAGTAGGTTAACAGACAAGGGCTCTCCGATGCTCAAAGCAGGGTTTGCTCGGCAGAGGTCAGCAGCTAGTTAGGTGTGAAGAAGAAGTCTCTCTCTAGAATGCCATAAATGCATCCTATTTATAGGCCACCACTTGGATCGGGTGTAATGCTGGGTTTTACCCACTACCTAGGTGTCACATCAAGGCGTGTCAAGCAGTAGGTGACAAGTGTCGTGTCCCTCGTCCAACGGATTGGACTCCATCGGACGGCGAGTTAACTGCCTCGTGTTGGCCTACAATGGCAAGTGGTAGCCTGCTTGTGAGTAAGATTGGTCCGACCTGGGCTACTGTATATTCCGAGGTGGCAGCCTTCTTGGGACGCAGCCTTGGATGGCCAAGAGGCACCTCAAAAAGGCGTATGATGCATCGGGGGGCCGATAGCAAGCTTGCTGGTGTTCTGCCAAGCTTATTAGCCGACCACTGAAGTTTATTTCCTCGACAGTGCGTCGAGCTCACCCTCAACATTAGCCCCCTAGTTCACCTGGTCGGTGTTCGACCGGGTGGACTATGCCGAGTGGGAGAGGTCGGCTTAAAGGAAGAAGGCCAAACGACACTTCGAAAGGGGGTGAGGTGAAAGGACGCACGGATCAGACGGAGGACGCGTGTCACGTTGTGGCCGTCTGCGCCGCTTGATAGGCGTAATGATCGCGCCTCCTGGTTTTTTGTGCCCTAATTCCCGCCTGAAATGGCTATAAATAAGGCCATCCTCTCTGTTATTTTTACTTCATTCTCAAAATTTTTGCACCTGAGGAGTTTTAGCTGCCGAGCTACAGTTATGTACTCGAGGATCGTATCTCCCCCGAGCTTCTGAGAACTCGAGCAGGTAACTTCTCTAAGGTGACAAAATGAGTGATATGAGCGATTCCCAAAATTTAGAGGTCTCCTGGTCAGACAATAGTGTAGAGAGTAGTAGTTCATCTAGCACCTAGACCGACACCGAGGAAGTGTCTCCAGGACGGGACGGGGTCGGCCAGCTCGAGCAAATCCTAAGGGTTGACTCCCAAACGGTACCCGAGCAGGAGTTTCTGAACATGCTGGACAGGCAAAGGCCGATTAGGCCGTCTAGGGAGCAGGACCCTTATGTCGGGTCGGCTATCACGAGCTCATCCTAAGCTTTTTCAAGGGAGAGAGCCAAGCTACCAACGCGCGAGGATGCCCTAAGCACATCTGGCTGGGACGCTGGAGCTCCAGTCCAAGTCACGGGGGTGACAATGGCAGACCTTTCTGACGAGGAACAGGCAGCCGAGGAGGTGAAAGTGGAGCAGCTGGAGATCAAGGAGCAGGAGGTTAAGGTTACCCGCGTCTGAGGAGTGACGGCGTATCGGGTAACCCGGCCTAGGCAAACCTCAGGGGCAGGCTACACAAGCGCCATCATGGAGTCACGGTTGGAGAGTCTATGCACCGAGTACGGCATCCCAGACGACGTGACTCTCACCATTCCCGACGAGGGAGATTCACCATTAGACACGCAGGAGGGATGCATCACACTCTATGCCGAGTTCTTCAGGGCTGGGCTGCGCCTCCCGTTCCACCCCTTTCTTCGCCAGGCACTTAATGATTTTAACGTGTGCCCGGCTCAACTAAACCCGAACAGTTACAGGTCACTGATCAGGATGTATATATTATGGAGGTACCACTGGGACACCGAGATGCCGCTGGAAGCTTTCAAGGAAGTGTACAAGATGAAGAAGCTTCCTCGACAGTCTGGTTGGTACTACGTCACTGGCTTCCGGAAAGATTTCATCTTGGGCAACCACGACTTGGACAAACTTTGGAAGTTTGAATGGTTCTACATCGGGGGGAATTATCTAGCCTGAGCCAGTGACACCGTTCCTGCAGACCAACACGTGCAAAGGTCGTTCGAGTAAGGGCATGTGTGGACCAAGCATCCCTGGGCACTGAGCCGCGTGATCAGGGTGGTCGATGAACTGTTCGAAAAGCCAAAGTCAACCAGGCAGCAGTCCTTCCTTTTAAGGAAGGACACTTTATCAGGTTATGGCTGGTTTGGGGAACCCAATAGAATAAATCCCCAAACTGTCCACCCTGTCTGGAGTTTCAGACAGGTTACCATCGCTCGGTCTGGTGCCGTTGACGTCCCGAGACCAAGCACTTCCCAATCTGGGTGGCTGATGAGGGACCTTCATCGTCCAGTTTTGAGGACTCGTCGAGTGGCTTTTTCAATGCTGGGCCACCTGTAGCCGACGAGGACCTCAAGGACGTGATTCGGCTCATATACCCATCTCGCCAGCTCTGGATCGGAGGTTAGCCCCAAGTTTTATTTTTGTTCTCCCCTCTTTTTTTTTGCCAACCTCGTTTTGACTTTCAGGTTTCATTGTGCAGAGATGTCATCGCCGTTGAGCTCTCTTACTAGTAGGCGGGCTCTGATGGAGTGCTTAAGAAAGCAAAAGGGCAAGGCCATCAAGACCGGGAAAAAGCATAAGTGGACACCCATGCCCAAGCTTCCCCCTCACCCCGAGCAGGTCTCCACATCAGTCCAAGTACCACCAGCTCCACCACAGCCGATCAGGGATGCGCTGGAGGTGACGCCAGCAGATGAGGTAGTTAGAGGCTCGTTTGAGGATCCACAAAGAAGGCGCCTGAACTACCGCGGCATCATCCTCGAACGTCTCAGGGATGCAATGCCTCAGGACGACTTCTTTATGAACATCTGCGGGGAGGACTTCCAGAGTCTCTGTAATATGGCATTCTGAGCCGCTGCCTCCGTAAGTATTCATCCGAACCGGTCATTTAAATTTCTCTTTTATCATGCTGCCGAGCACTGACATCTCGATTCTTATAGGTGAGTGCTGTTCTGCACATGGTCTACTCCTCTGGGATGAAAGATATCCATAAGGAGAAGGAGATGCACAAGAAAACTATCCTCAAGAAGGTGGATGTAGATAAGAAGCTTGATGCCAAGAACATTGAGCTAGACCAAGCCAAGGAGCCCCTCTCTCGGGCCCAGGAGGAAGCCCGAAAGGCTAAGGCCATGGCCGAGGAGGCTTTAAGGCAGGCTAGGGAAGCGAAGGATGAAGTTGCACGGCTTAAATGGCAGCTGACATCCCTCCACGCCGAGCATCAGCACCTTGTGGATGAGCTACCAGGGCGTCTGGCCCAAGCGATAGACGAGTTTAAGGCATCCCGAGAATACGCCGATCTCTACTATTACGGCTTGACCGACCTCCGCGAACACTTGATTGGGCAGCACCCCGAGGCAGCGAGCTTCGACTGGTCGGTCATTATCGAGCCTGATCAAGGTGCTACCGAGCAACAGCAGGGTGAAAAGGAAGAGGTCATCATGGTAGATGGTGATGACGATAGGGATGGGCAGAGCACAGCCAGTGGTGGAGGTGAGGACACAGCTGGGGGCGAGACCCAGGCTTAGACTCATTTTGTCTTTTGTTGTTGTTTTTTTTTTTTTGGCTTGTCTAGGCTCGGGAGGTGTCCAGTTTATTGTACGTCCCCAATAAATAAAAATTTATTTCTCGTTCTATTCCCGGATCGTTGTATGCATTTTTTCTCTACATTATTTTTCAAGTGTGAGTGTCATCAGGTCATTGTGTCCTTGTTCTTGTTTGGACGTGATGGAATCCTCGGAGATACGTTTACTGCTCTCAATTGCTAAGTAACCAGATACCTCGGTCTTCGAACCTGGAGTAGAATGCTTCACGTTTCCAAGTTAGATGCTCCTCGGGGAGAATTCCTGGTTGGGACCAAGTTCCATCTCGATAGCATCGAGTTATCCGAGCAGAGGTGGTACCCCTGTTTTCTTAGTTAATCTAAGTAGTTATCCTTGTCTACTTAGTTAATTCGAGCAGGTTTTAGGTTTCTACTCTCGAACGGGCAGAGCACAACGGCGTGTGGCTACTCTTACCCCTGTTGCCCCCTAGACTTGTTAAAGTTTTGAAGAAGCTTTACAAGTGTAGGACTCATCGGGCATGCTATTGTGCCAAGCAACTTATAGGGTTGCCTGTATGGTGACAGACCTAAGGTCGGTATACCGACCAGCCCTCCAGCCCAGTTAATCAGGATGACACTCCCTTGTCGGGAGTTATTGTCTTGTCCTCCAAGCTAGAGTTACGGCATTTTGGATCCTCATTTCCTTTAAAACACATTGCTCAAGTGGAATGGTGTAGGAAAGTTTTATTCCATTAATATGATATGTACATGGATTTTTCTAGTCCCATTCGGTAGGTCTAGTTACAAAAGAATTCTGGCCAGAGGTCAAAAAAAAGGGTTTTCTGGCTCTAAATTTTACAAAAGAATCTTTTTAGGAGCTCGGTGTTTTAAGGATGCCTGAGCTGATTTCTTTCCATGTTGGATAATCTGTACTTGCCTGGTCATACGATGTCATCGACCCTAAACGGACCTTCCCACTTTGGACCAAAGGACCCGAGGCTGGGCTGTTGAACCATGACCTTCTTTAGTACCAAGTCTCCAACCTTAAAACTTCTGGTCTGGACTCTCTTATTGTAATACCGAGCTACTACCTGATTTCAAGCTGCGTTATGAATCGCTGCTCGGTTTCTTTTTTCTTCGAGTAGATCGAGCTCGGTCATCATCAACTCTGCATTCAGTGTCTCCTCGTACTGTTCAATTCTGAAGCTAGGCAACCCTACTTCGGCTGGGATGATGGCCTCTGCTCCGTATACAAGGGAGAACGGTGTTTCGTTGGTCGCAGTCCGAGCAGTTGTTCGATATGCCTAGAGTACTTATGGGAGTTCGTCAATCCACGCACCTTTGAGTCCCTCAAGTTTTTTATTTAGGTTGTCTTTGATTGTCTTGTTCACGGCTTCCACTTGGCCGTTACTCTATGGATAGCTTGGGGAGGAGAAGACCTTCCTAATGCCGAGCCTCTCACATGAATGGAGAAGACCAGAAGATTAAAACTGCTTGGCATTGTCGGTCACAATCGTGCGCGGGATTCCAAACCGGCAAATGATGTTCTTCCACACGAAGTTGGTGCACTTAGCTTCGGTCATGTTGGTACAGGGTTCAACCTCGATCCACTTTGTAAGATAATCTATGGCCACGATGTAGTACTTGAATTGCGATCGGGCCGACGGGAGGGGTCCGATCAAGTCGATGGCCCACTTTACGAATGGCCATGCCGAGGTCATTAAAGTGAGTGGCTCGACGTGAAAGCCAGGAATCCTGGCAAATTGCTAGCATTTGAGACATTTTTGAGAAAAAGTCCTATAGTCCAGCTCATGGTTGGCCAGTAGTAGCCCTGTCGGAGGCACTTTTGGGCCAAAGAGCGTCCCCCAGAGTGGTTGCCGCATAGGCCTTCGTGGATCTCTCTCATTAGATACTTGGCCTCTTTGGGATCCAAGCATCTCAAGCATGGTGGTGTAGCCTTGCCGATATAATTTTCCACTGATAATCGAATACCAGGTCGAGCCATTGCATACCCGACGTGCTTCTTCTCGGTCGTTGGGTAATTTGGCTGTGGTCAGGTATCGAATGATCGGGTCCATCCACGTGGTCCTGGGTTCTTCAGCTACGCTTACGATTTCCTTAACGATACTCAGCTCAGCAAGTCTTTCAATGGGGACTGAAGTAAGATCACTATAGCCGAAGTCGAAAGCTAATTGGGCAAGGGCGTCGGCCTCCGCATTCTCGGAATGGGGGATCTACTTGAAAGAATAAGACTTAAATTGTCCGAGCAGTTGTTTCACTTCTTGCAAATATGCAGCCATGGAGTCTGCTTGGGCCTAAAATCCCCCAATGACCTGCTGAACCACAAGCATTGAGTCGCTATGGATGGTGATGCAGTTTACCCCGAGATCTCGGGCGATCTAAAGCACAGCCAGCAGGGCTTCGTATTCTGCCTCATTGTTGGAGGCCTTGAAGTCAAATCGAAGGGCGTAGATGACCTTATAACCATTTGGGCTGGTTAAGATCAACCCGGTGCCTGATCCGTTGATGCAAGAAGAGCTGTCGATGTACAGTTTCTAGCCCGGTTCCAAGGAAAGACTGTCCTCACTGCAGCTGGGTGCATCGGGCACTTCTATGGGTGACTTCCTGACAAGTGGAGTCGCCTGTCCGGCATCCATGAATTCTGCAATGAAATCTCCTAGAGCTTGAGCTTTGATGGCTGTCCTCAGCACGAAATGCACATTGTACTGGCCGAGCTCTACCGACCACTTGGCCATACAGCCCGATATCTCCGAACTCTAGAGTATGTACCGAAGGGGAAATTTAGTCGAAATGTTGATGGTATGGCCTTGGTAAAACGGACACAACTTCTGGACCAAAGTAATTAAGGCAAAAGCCAACTTCTTCAGCAGGGGGTACCGCTCCTTAGTGCCTTGGAATGTGTGGCTTGTGTAGTAAACGGGCCTCTAAACTCTGTCCTTGTCTCAGACCAAGACCGAGCTGATGGCTTTCTCTAACACGGCTAAATACGCGGTTAAAGCTTCATCGAGCAAAGGTTTGGGCAGGAGCGAGGGTGTAGCTAAGTAGGTCTTCAAGCTTTGGAAAGCATCCTCACACTCCCTGCTCCACTCAAACTTCCCCTTGAGTGCCTTAAAAAATAGGTGGCACTTGTCGGTAGCCCGGGAGACAAACCTTGACAGGGCTGCCACCATGCTAATGAGCCGTTGTACGTCTTTTGTTGTCCGGGGTGAATGCATATCAATAATCGCTTGGGCCTTTGTCGGGTTGACCTCGATGCCTCATCGATTAACCAAAAATCTAAGGAATTTGCCCAAGCTGACACCAAACGCACACTTCGTCGGGTTGAGTTTCATCCCATACTCCCAGAAAATGTCGAAGCTTGCTTGGATATCGGCCATGTGGTCTTCTGCTCGGATAGATTTTACTAGTATGTCGTCCACGTAGACCTCCATCATTTTCCCGATTAGTCGAGCAAACATCTTATTAACGAGGCGTTGGTATGTAGCTCTGGAATTCTTCAGCCCAAAAGGCATTACCACGTAATACTATAAGCCCTGGTCGGTGACGAAGGCAGTTTTTGCCTGGTCTTCCTCGACCACCTTTATCTGTTTGTACCTAGAGTACGCGTCCATAAAGCTCAAAAGCTCGTGGCCAACAGTGGCATCGATGAGCTGATCTATCCGAGGAAGTGGGAAGCAATCCTTCGGGCAGGCCTTGTTGAGATCGATATAATCAATGCAGACCTGCCATTTTTCATTCGCCTTTTTGACGAGGATGACATTTGCTAACCATTTTGGGTATTTAACTTCTCTGATGAATCCAGCCTTGTGGAGTTTCTGGACTTCCTCGTTTATTGCAGCATACCTCTCCAAGTTAAAAGCCCTTCTTTTCTGTATCACCAGCCTGTGGCTAGGTTGGACATTGAGTCGATGGCTAGTGATGCTTGGGTCAATGCCAGGCATGTCCACATGAGACCACACAAAAACATCATGATATTCGATAAGGAGCCTTTCTAGGTCGGCCCGAATCTCAGGTCTCAGCTGTGATCCGAGTTAGATAGTGTGTTTAGACCTTTCAGGATCTAGGGAGAATAGCACCAAGTCTTAAACCGAGGTGGCTCTTACCTCTTCTTTGGGCAATCTGGGGTCCAAGTCTGCCACCATCTTCGGTGCCAGGTCGACAGGGAGATCTGTTTCATCAATTGAATGAATGGCCGAGACTCCTTGGTGCAGAGCTGAGGCTGCTCTTACGGCACTAGCGTAATAAGCTTGGGAATCCACCTGGGACAAGCGAATCACTCTGACACTGCCATCTGTTGGGAATTTCATGGCCAGGTGATATTAGACACTATGGCCTTCAAAGCGTTCAGCGTTGGTCGGCCGATGATGATGTTATACTGGGAAGGTTTGTCGACGACTAAAAAGTCAACAACCCGAGTGACCCGAGCTGCTCCTTCTCCGAAGGTCATGGACAAACTGACCTTTCCTATTGCTCGAACACATTCCCCCGCAAAGCCATAAAGCGGGGTCCGAACCGGGACTAAAGGGGCATTGCTTATCCTCAATTTGTCAAAAGCTTGCTTGAAGAGGATGTCGGCTGAACTACCGTTGTCGATTAGGACATGTCGTACTACATTGTTGGCGATGGGCAGTTCGCACACTAGGGCATCGTTGTAGGGGTGCATTAATCGATCTGCTTCCTCCTCGGTAAACGTGATTGGGGTGTCTTCTTGGCAACATATCTTGTTGATATGCTCAGAAATGTTTATGAATTCACCCCGCTCGATCAACCGAGCTTCTCTAACATACGATCATCGTCCACTCGACGTGTCCCTGATAACAGGCCCGTCGAATATCATGTGAACAATATTCAGGGGATCTGAGGTGTTCCCAGCATCGGTTCTAGAGCGGGTCGTTGCGTCTCAGCTCGATGGATCATTCCTTCCCAAGGTGGACCTCAGGGTAATAACACGCTCAACAAATCCCTATAAATGACCTTCTCGGACCAATCTTTCTATTTGGTCTTTCAGCTGGATACATTCACGAGTACTATGCCCCACATCCTTATGGAACTTGCAAAACCTTTACTGATTTCGCTTCACCTTGCTCCCTCGGAGCTTGGGTGGTGGTGTTAACAAATTCTTATCGCTTACCTGGGCGAGCACCTCGTCGATGGTCGCCACTAACGGTGTGTAGCTTTGAAACTTACCAGTCGGCCCTTTTGGCTACTTGAATTTCTCTTTTTTTTGCTTCTTGCTTTGCTAGGCGTTGCTCTATTCTGGTGCTTTCTTCTGCTTTTTATCCTTCTATATTTTGCTTGGGCCAGCTTCTTCGCGATGGCTTTTCATATATTCGGCAGCATCAACATGTCTCTGGGCATATCTGAGCATTTGGGAAAACGTGCTCGACTGCTCAAAGGCCAAAGACCAGGTCAGCTTTTTGTCTTAGAGACCCCCTACAAAAATGTGTTTGAGGGTCTCATCTTCAACATGCTTGACCTCGAGAGCTGCTCGGGTAAACCGGTTGATGTAATCCCTGACGTTGCCGTCTCCCTATTTGACAGCATACAGGTATGTAATTTCTTTCCTCCGTGTTTTGGTTGTAGAAAATGCCGAAGAGAAGGCATCAGCCAACTGTCGAAAAGAAGAAATAGATGAAGGTTCGAGCCGTCGAAAACATTGCTAAGCAGGACCTATCAGCGTGAGCGAAAAAGCTTTGCGCATCACCGCATTGCTGGCATTTTGTAGTAGCATGTGCCCCCGAAAGAGTTCGACATGCTCATCAGTATCTATCGTCCCGTCGTAGGACTTGATCTACGGTACCTTGAACTTTGACAGCATAGGGGCCCGCATTATACTATCTGAGAAAGGTGGGTCCTGAGCTTCTGCCTCATCTAGGCCAAATTGACAATTCTGAATCTCGTTGATCTGTTACTACAGTGCCTAAAACTGGCGGCTATTAGTGTCCTCGGGCAGTTTGACCCTATAGTGTACTCCACCCTCAGTACGGCCTCTAGCTCCAGGCTGACGGTTTCGGTTTGCTCCTTGAGATCCGAGCCTATTAAATACCGAGGCTCGAGAACCTTGTGGCGAGGGAGCATGAGCTGCTTGGCATCCAAGACGACCTTCCTAGACCAACCTGTTATTGGCCGAGATTCCACGGGTGGATCCTCTACACTGCTCGGAGTGGGCTTCTTCATGGTCGGCTGCGCTTCGCTCTATCCAACCTCCAGCTTGGTCAACCTGGGCCGGGGGTGACAGAGTTGGTGCAGCTTGGCGCTGAGCCTGCTGTGTGAGCTGTTGCGTTAGGATCCAGACTACGGTTGTGAGTTCTCGGATCGGGTCCTGAGCGGCCGAGGCATCCGCTGGCTCAGCCTTGGCTATGCTTCCTTGCCCCTGGATCAGGACCTCGTGGTCCAGGGACGGCCCCTAGGCCTACTTGTGCTCGGTTGCCTATTTCTTGCATCGCCTGACCCCTCTTGTCGGGCTGTGTCATCTTTGACGTTTCCTCGAGTCGTCATCTCGAGCGTTAGAGGTGATGCAACTAACGTTTGGATGAAGGCGTAGGCGCCCTCCTTCTAGCGTTAAAATGTTCATGCTTACTGTGATTCGGCATCGGACCAACACCACGTGCGGCTGCACATGGTCTAACCTCTCCTTGGATTCGCCTCTACTCGGGCGGACACACCTGCAAGAGGAGGGATGCTTCGGAGAAAATAGAAGAGTAGGTTAACAGACAATGGCTCTCTGATGCTCAAAGCAGGGTTTGCTCGGCAGAGGTCGACAGTTAGTTAGGTGTGAAGAAGAAGTCTCTCTCTAGAATGCCATAAATGCATCCTATTTATAGGCCACCACTTGGATTGGGTGTAATGGCAGGTTTTACCCACTACCCGGGTGTCACATCAGGACGTGTCAGGCAGTAGGTGTCAAGTGTCGTGTCCCTCGTCCGATGGATTGGACTCCATCAGACGGCGAGTTAACTGCCTTGTGTTGGCCTACAATGGCGAGTGGTAGCCTGCTTGCAAGTAAGATTGGTCTGACTTGAGCTACTGTATATTTCGAGCTGGCAGCCTTCTTGGGACGCAGCCTTGGATGCCTGAGAGGCACCTCAAAAAGGCGTATAACGCATCGGGGGGCCGATAGCAAGCTTACCGGTGTTCTGCCGAGCTTGTTATCTAACCACCGAAGTTTATTTCCTCGGCGGTGGCACCGAGCTCACTCTCAACAATCGTTGTAGTGGTAGTTACTATGGCTATAGAAACTGGCATTGTTGTTGGTGCTTAAGTTGAGGGAGTATATAATGGCTGTTGGAAACAAAGTGCGCAGCGGAATTTTAAAAAAAAATTTCCATCAGAGTATTTTCCAAAATACAAGTATGACATGTTATATGTATAAATTAAACAGATCTTACTAACCTCAGTGTGCCGAAGAACCTCCGCGACCTGTGTAGAGAAGTAACGTTCCAGAAGAGCCTCAACCAACTGGTCTTCTTTGCTATTCTCTATCCACAACCGGAGTGAGTGTGGGCTCACACGTACAGCTCTTCCACCGGTGACTCTCCTTCCAACCAATAGAGAGAACCCAAAGCTAGTGTTCGTGATTTGTGAACAAAAGCTCTCAGGGAGTTTTCAGATGCTCACTAGAAGAGTATCACTCTTAATCTCTCAAATTGATCTGAGTAAATCATTAGACTCACTCCCTTTTTATACCTATTGGTCCTTGGGGTCAGTCCATATCAGATTAGGTCTCAAAAATCGAAACAGAATCAAGTTCGGATCAATATCTGATAAGATACGCGTGACAAACGCGTAATCTTAGCTGTCGCGGTCGGCATGCCGAACTGTGAGATAGGCAGGCCGAACTGGCCAGTTCGGCAGGCCGAACTGCCGAGAAAAAATCTCTGCGAATCTTTTATTTTCCACCCGAGATTCTAAAGGATAAAGTCTCAGTTTTGATTCAAATAGCCCAATAGAAAAGATATCTGATCAAAACAAACTCTATCAAGATAATCTCTAAGAAAATAAATCAATTCAAATAATTCTACAAGTTTATCTTGTTCTAATTGTCCAAAATTAAAACAACCGATAAACAGACAAGAATTATCCGAACGCCATAATTCAACAAGTTCATCTTGAACTAATTTCTTACATAATTAATTCAACCGATAAACAGACATGAATTATTTGATTCTTATAAATTTTAAACCAATCTGATAAATCCGACATAAGTCACCAATTATTGGAAAAGCACGCCGTGTCGTTACAGGATTTTGTGAGCTAGCAAAGGGGACCAAAATGGACCTATAAAGTTCAAGCTCATGATAATTATGAAACCCAATATCCCAGATATACATTTCACAATTATCAACTCCAACGCTACTCCACTAAAAGCTTGGAGCTGCACTCTCGAACTTTACAGAATTACGAAGCTCGTGTAGCTAAGTCTCCATGACATATCATAGTGTATCGCATCCCCATATGATCATCCATAATCGGCTTAAGGACAAGTTCTGTCTTACCTTCCCGATTATTTTTATCTTACGTTCCATTGTCTCACCATTAGAAAACTTACCATCCAAAGATAGTATACCATTCGGTTACACCTATGTATCCAAATGGTTGAGCGCTCCAGTTTTCCAATTACAGGACAACGCATATAAGAGGATATCATTACTCCTAAAGAGGAGCTATGGATTCCATATCTATGAATAACAAGTCTACGCTATCAAGAGTCATGCCTCCAACGTACCGGCATGCATGCCACTATAGAGATGTGGGAGTCACCCATTGGTACATCAAAAGACACAAGTCGAGACAACGGGCCCATTATTCATCTCAGGATTAAGATACAATACAAACGACTGTCTAAAGTGAATCGATTTGCCAAGACAGAATTATTAATCCAAATCAATTCACTTTATGTCCCGATCCAACACATCGTCACCTATGACAACGCGCCAATGTTTCTATTCACGGAGTCCAACTCCGATGGCCAAGACAAACCATCTCCCAAAAGGGATATAGACAACATAACAATCTTTACATGAATAAAGCGCCCAACTTTATTCCCTCGATTGCGGATCATATATTTTAGACCATCACCTTAAGAGTCGTGTCTACCGCATAATCATCCCATCATATGCCCAACTCTTAAGGTTTAGACTGACAGTCTCAGACTACTGTTTGCTTATCATACATTCAACGAATATGAACGTAAAGAGGACAATATTTGGTATATATAAATGAATAAATTCTTTATTGATAAAAATGTCTCCAAAAACGTATTACATTTTTACTCCTTAGAGCATACATGTCTAACAAATGCATCATAGAGGTAAGAATAAATGTGTAAATTGGCAAGAAACCCGGGAAAAAAATAATGAAAAAGGGAAAATTATTTCGGTTAGCATGATAGCTAGTGACGATATCTAAAAGCTTTTTCCAAACTACTCAAAACAAACGATTAAATGAAGCTAACACAGAAGCCTACAAGTCCACCAAACAGATAAAACTGCAGACTTTATGGTCCTAATCCAAAAAGAAACAAGTAATCAGTAAGTAGTAGTAATCAATAAAGCAATTTAAAAGAAAAAGTAGCAACTTACTCGAATAGGAACTTCACGTAAATGATCACATAGCTGGTCAAAGGATGGACGGTTACATCAAGGACAGCAGTTTTTGTATTATCTTTTTCTACAGCCTCTTCAAAATCTCCGAACGTTTCTTGGGCGGTCTGGGCTAGCCGCTTTGTTAGATTCAATGCAGATTCCCGCATTTCAAAGCAAGTTTTACTTCCAAAGAGTGTTTCAATCTGCATTGCGACCCAAGCAAAGAAAAAAAAATCAAATATATGCAAGCAAAAATATGAAAATATGTCAGTCTTTGAAGTTAGACGAACAAAACCCCGCATTAATTTGTGACCAACTTATGTTAAAGTTCATAGGTTAGAAATAGCCCGCTATGATATTTAGTTGCAAAAAGGATAGCATATGTGAGGGGAAGAATTTGTCCTAACAAGAACCTCACTTGGAAGACCCAAAACATTTTGTAGATTTTCTACTGCTTTTCATTGAAAATGAATAGTAGTTTTAACAATTAGTTGGTATTGCATCCCGAAAACATCCAGGTTGAAATATGGTATTGAATCAGGATGCCATGAATTTGACATGTCTCTGGGTAGAAATAACACAAGACCCTAGCCATCACAAAATATAAGCAAATTGCTAGCATTGTAAGCTGTGATAATTCATGAGCTATATGCATCAGTGGTGCAGAATTATATTCAATGTACGTTGGAGAAGGTGAAGCTCTGCTCCGAAATACCTTTTAGAGAGCTCGGCTTGCAGCACCTAGCATCATATTCGTTGATGAGGCTGATGTTGTTGCCGGAGAACGGTATGTTGCGACTTTTAATCACATCCTTTTATTTAAAAGTGACATTATGTGATATTGTCAATAATATTTTTTTGTGTGACCAACCTGCAAAGATCTTTATTTGTCCTCAAATATCAGTCTGGAAATCTGAAGATACTTTGGGGTTATTAGATTGTTTTAATCTATAACTATGTGGTTTGTTGTAACGCCTGGAAATTTATTTAATGTTATTGTAATATAAATGATGAATTAGTGTGCCATAATTAGTGTTCCAGAAGAGCCTCAACCAACTGGTCTTCTTTGCTATTCTCTATCCACAACCGGAGTGAGTGTGGGCTCACACGTACAGCTCTTCCACCGGTGACTCTCCTTCCAACCAATAGAGAGAACCCAAAGCTAGTGTTCGTGATTTGTGAACAAAAGCTCTCAGGGAGTTTTCAGATGCTCACTAGAAGAGTATCACTCTTAATCTCTCAAATTGATCTGAGTAAATCATTAGACTCACTCCCTTTTTATACCTATTGGTCCTTCGGGTCAGTCCATATCAGATTAGGTCTCAAAAATCGAAACAGAATCAAGTTCGGATCAATATCTGATAAGATACGCGTGAAAAACGCGTAATCTTAGCTGTCGCGGTCGGCATGCCGAACTGTGAGATAGGCAGGCCGAACTGGCCAGTTCGGCAGGCCGAACTTTCTGATCGGCAGGCCGAACTGCCGAGAAAAAAATCTCCGCGAATCTTTTATTTTCCACCCGAGATTCTAAAGGATAAAGTCTCAGTTTTGATTCAAATAGCCCAATAGAAAAGATATCTGATCAAAACAAACTCTATCAAGATAATCTCTAAGAAAATAAATCAATTCAAAATAATTCTACAAGTTTATCTTGTTCTAATTGTCCAAAATTAAAACAACCGATAAACAGACAAGAATTATCCGAACGCCATAATTCAACAAGTTCATCTTGAACTAATTTCTTACAAAATTAATTCAACCGATAAACAGACATGAATTATTTGATTCTTACAAATTTTAAACCAATTTGATAAATCCGACATAAGTCACCAATTATTGGAAAAGCACGCCGTGTCGTTACAGGACTTTGTGAGCTAGCAAAGGGGACCAAAATGGACCTACAAAGTTCAAGCTCATGATAATTATGAAACCCAATATCCCAGATATACATTTCATAATTATCAACTCCAACGCTACTCCACTAAAAGCTTGTGTAGCTAAGTCTCCATGACATATCATAGTGTATCGCATCCCCATATGATCATCCATAATCGGCTTAAGGACAAGTTCTGTCTTACCTTCCTGATTATTTTTATCTTACGTTCCATTGTCTCACCATTAGAATGTTGGAAACAAAGTGCGCAGCGGAATTTTAAAAATTTTTCATCAGAGTATTTTCCAAAACACAAGTTTGACATGTTATATGTATAAATTAAACAGATCTTACTAACCTCAGTGTGCCGAAGAACCTCCGCGACCTGTGTAGAGAAGTAACGTTCCAGAAGAGCCTCAACCAACTGGTCTTCTTTGCTATTCTCTATCCACAACCGGAGTGAGTGTGGGCTCACACGTACAGCTCTTCCACCGGTGACTCTCCTTCCAACCAATAGAGAGAACCCAAAGCTAGTGTTCGTGATTTATGAACAAAAGCTCTCAGGGAGTTTTTAGATGCTCACTAGAAGAGTATCACGCTTAATCTCTCAAATTGATCTGAGTAAATCATTAGACTCACTCCCTTTTTATACCTATTGGTCCTTGGGGTCAGTCCATATCAGATTAGGTCTCAAAAATCGAAATATAATCAAGTTCGGATCAATATCTGATAAGATACGCGTGAAAAACGCGTAATCTTAGCTGTCGCGGTCGGCATGCCGAACTGTGAGATAGGCAGGCCGAACTGGCCAGTTCGGCAGGCCGAACACGTCATCCGGCATGCCGAACTGCCGAGAAAAAATCTCCGCGAATCTTTTATTTTCCACCCGAGATTCTAAAGGATAAAGTCTCAGTTTTGATTCAAATAGCCCAATAAAAAAGATATCTGATCAAAACAAACTTTATCAAGATAATCTCTAAGAAAATAAATCAATTCACAATAATTCTACAAGTTTATCTTGTTCTAATTGTCCAAAATTAAAACAACCGATAAACAGACAAGAATTATCCGAACGCCATAATTCAACAAGTTCATCTTGAACTAATTTCTTACATAATTAATTCAACCGATAAACAGACATGAATTATTTGATTCTTATAAATTTTAAACCAATCTGATAAATCCGACATAAGTCACCAATTATTGGAAAAGCACGCCGTGTCGTTACAGGATTTTGTGAGCTAGCAAAGGGGACCAAAATGGACCTATAAAGTTCAAGCTCATGATAATTATGAAACCCAATATCCCAGATATACATTTCACAATTATCAACTCCAACGCTACTCCACTAAAAGCTTGGAGCTGCACTCTCGAACTTTATAGAATTACGAAGCTCGTGTAGCTAAGTCTCCATGACATATCATAGTGTATCACATCCCCATATGATCATCCATAATCGGCTTAAGGACAAGTTCTGTCTTACCTTCCCGATTATTTTTATCTTACGTTCCATTGTCTCACCATTAGAAAACTTACCATCCAAAGATAGTATACCATTCGGTTACACCTATGTATCCAAATGGTTGAGCGCTCCAGTTTTCCAATTACAGGACAACGCATATAAGAGGATATCATTACTCCTAAAGAGGAGCTATGGATTCCATATCTATGAATAACAAGTCTACGCTACCAAGAGTCATGCCTCCAACGTACCGGCATGCATGCCACTATAGAGATGTGGGAGTCACCCATTGGTACATCAAAAGACACAAGTCGAGACAACGGGCCCATTATTCATCTCAGGATTAAGATACAATACAAATGATTGTCTAAAGTGAATCGATTTGACAAGACAGAATTATTAATCCAAATCAATTCACTTTATGTCCCGATCCAACACATCGTCACCTATGACAATGCGCTAATGTTTCTATTCACGGAGTCCAACTCCGATGGCCAAGACAAACCATCTCCCAAAAGGGATATAGACAACATAACAATCTTTACATGAATAAAGCGCCCAACTTTATTCCCTCGATTGCGGATCATATATTTTAGACCATCACCTTAAGAGTCGTGTCTACCGCATAATCATCCCATCATATGCCCAACTCTTAAGGTTTAGATTGACAGTCTCAGACTACTGTTTGCTTATCATACATTCAACGAATATGAACGTAAAGAGGACAATATTTGGTATGAATAAATTCTTTATTGATAAAAATGTCTCCAAAAACGTATTACATTTTTACTCCTTAGAGCATACATGTCTAACAATCTCCCACTTGCACTAAGTGAGTAAATACTGCAAATTTCGCATCCCCATAGCTTCCACATGCCTTTCGAAGACTCTCCCAGAAAGTGTCTTCGTAAATGGATCAGCTAAATTGTCCTCTGACGCGATCTTGCACACCGTGACATGCCCGCTCTCAACGAAGTCCTTTATCACATGATACTTCCGATCAATATGCTTACTCTTCTTGTGAAATCTTGGTTCCTTAGCATTAGCTACCGCCGCACTGTTATCACAGTACAGTGATACCGCTTTATCCACACCAGGAACTACCTCAAGATCCCCAAGGAACTTGCGGAGCCACACTGCTTCTTTCGAAGCATCACTAGCCGCCACATACTCGGCCTCCATCGTTGAATCCGAAGTGCAATCTTGCTTCGCACTTCTCCAACTGATGGCACCGCCACCTAGAGTAAACACAAACCCTGAAGTCGATTTCCTAGAATCCAGGCAGGATTGAAAATCCGAATCAGTGTATCCTAGAGGAGTTAAATCCTCACCCGAATACACAAGCATATACTCACGAGTCCTTCTCAGGTACTTGAAAATATGCTTTACCGCAACCCAATGGTTTGGTCCTGGATCCGCCTGAAATCGACTCACAATCCCGACCGCATAGCTAATATCTGGTCGAGTGCAAAGCATGGCATACATGAGACTACCCACTGCCGAAGCATAAGGTACCTTCTTCATGTATTCTCTTTCTTCATAAGACTTTGGAGAGTCTTTCTTAGAAAGAGTAATTCCAGACCTAGATGGTTGCCCACCTTTCTTGGAATCCTGCATTGCAAACCTCCTGAGAATTTTATCTATGTAGCTGGCCTGTGACAAAGCTATCATTTTGTTCTTCCTATCCCGAAAGATCTGGATACCGAGAACAAAATTAGCCTCACCCAAGTCCTTCATGTCAAACTGCTTGGTCAACCATAATTTGACCGATGACAATGCCCCAACGTCATTGCCAATTAGCAGAATGTCATCTACATAGAGTAGTAGAAAAACCACCTTCCCATTCTTAATGTGTTTGTAAACACATGGTTCATCCACATTTTGTGAGAACCCATAAGTCTTGATCACTTGATCAAATCTTATGTTCCAAGAACGAGAAGCCTGCTTAAGTCCATAAATAGACTTTAGCAACTTACAAACCTTACCCTCTTGACCCGTGACCTTGAACCCGTCTGGTTGTTCCATATAAATGGACTCATCAAGATAGCCATTCAGAAAAGCCGTCTTGACATCCATCTGCCAAATCTCGTAGTCGAGAGCGGCAGCTATGGACAAGAGAATCCGGATGGACTTAAGCATGGCTACAGGCGAAAAGGTTTCCTCATAATCGATTCCTTCCTTTTGCGTATAACCCTTAGCTACCAGTCTAGCCTTAAAGGTTTCGACCTTTCCATCCACTCCTCTTTTCCTCTTGTAGATCCACTTACACCCTATGGGTTTTACCCCTTCGGGAAGATCCACAAGCTCCCAGACACGATTAGTCTCCATAGACTTCATCTCAATGTTCATGGCCTCTGTCCAGAGTCTTGAATCAACATCCTCCATAGCTTCTGCGTAAGTATAAGGATCCCTGTCATGTTCATCCGGTTCAGCCAAAAAGACCTCCCCATTGAACATATACCTCTCAGGTTGACGCCCGATCCTCCCACTACGCCGAAGCCCCTGAGGTTGTTGTTCAGGTTTGTTTGGTTTTTCTACACCGATCGGAATGGTTTCGTTCGGAACCTCTGGAGTAAACGGATTACCCCTCAACTCCTCAAGCACCACTTTGCTTTGAGGTTTAAAGTCGTTCATGTAACTCTCCTCAAGGAAAGTTGCATTAGTTGAAACCACGACTTTATTTTCCTTTGGGTTATAAAAATAACCCCCTTTAGTCCCTTTTGGATATCCTACAAACACGCAAACTTCTGAACGTGCTTCCAACTTATTCGGATCCTTAAACAGGACATGAGCTGGACATCCCCATATGCGAATATGGTTTAAGGATGTCTTCCGTCTTGTCCACAACTCGTGAGGAGTTTTAGGGACCGATTTTGAAGGCACATTGTTCAAAAGATAACATGCGGTTTGTAGTGCATATCCCCAAAAGGATAAAGGCAATGATGAATAACTCATCATGGACCGAATCATGTCCAACAAAGTCCTATTCCTTCTCTCTGCTACGCCATTCTGCTGCGGAGTGCCCGGCGCAGTCAAATGGGATAAAATCCCATTCTCTAACAAGTGTCCCAAGAACTCATCAGAAAGGTATTCTCCACCTCGATCTGATCGAAGTGCCTTTATGGGTCTACCCAATTGCTTTTCCACTTCAGCCCGAAACTCCCTGAATTTATCATAAGTTTCGCTTTTGTGGTGCATTAGGTACACATACCCATATCTAGAGTAATCGTCAATAAAAGTAACGAAGTACTCATACCCTCCTCGTGCCCGGATGTTCATCGGTCCGCAAACATCACTATGCACAAGTTCTAGAACCCCTTCGGCCCTATTGCCCTTAGACCCGTATGGTCTTTTGGTCATTTTACCCTCCAAACAAGATTCACATTGAGGTATAGATTCCACCTTTAAGTGACTTAAAGGTCCATCCCTTACCAACCTTTGAATCCTATTTAGGTTAATATGGCCAAGGCGCAAATGCCAAAGATAAGTCTTATTAGAGTGAGAAGTTTTAAGTCTTTTTGAGTCATTATCATTTATCTCAGCATTAAGCAACAAGTCCATCTTAGGTTTGATAAAATATAGATTATTTTGCATCCATCCAGAACAGATAAAAGATTTGTTTTTACGAATCACCACTTTTTCATTAAAAGATACCACGTAGGAGTCTTTAAATAAAGAAGATACAGAAATTAAATTCCTTTTAAATTTAGGAACATAAAAACAATCTCGCAAAATTAAACTCCTATAATTATCAAAATAAAGATGGACATCTCCCACTGCTTTCGCTGAGACCAAGGATCCATCGCCCATCCGAAGCGTTAAGTCTTCACGAAGTAGACTTCTCGTTTCTTTGAATCCCTCCCTTGGAAAGGAAGTCCTTGCAATGCTTCTTTATATGCCCGACCTTACCACAAAAGAAGCACTTAAGCTTCTTTGGGTTCTTCTTCTTCTTCTTCTTGCTCTTGATAGCAATAGGAATAGAAGACTTCCCACTCTTGGCCCGTTGTTTCTTTCCATTCCCAGAGTTAGGATTGGAACCAGAAGCAGCTACCATATTGGCCTCTCCACCAGCAGGAGACTCCCTGATCAGCAGTTCAAACTCTTGTAACTGTTTCATCAGTTCTGTCAAGGTCATATCCCGTCTATTGCTTAGATTAAAAGTAGCTCTAAACGGAATAAATTCCTTAGACAGAGTCTCAAAGACCATAGTCATCTGAGTTTCAGCATCGATGTCGGCTCCATTGGTTTGAGCCTCAGCGAGGTAACCCATGACCAACATCATGTGCTCCTTTACAGATGTCCCCGGTCTCTGTCTACAGTTTAAGAGTTTCCGAAGCGCCCCTTGCCGCTTTGTTATGGCCTGGCCTCCAAACATGTCCTCAAGATTATCCAAGATCTGCTTCGCAGTCTCATAATCCTGATGTTGAGCCTGCAGCACGTTATTCATGCTAGCCATAACATAGCAGCGGGCCTGATCATTAGCATCTTTCCAGCGTTCGTACGCTTGGAATTGCTCATTACTTGAGTCTCCCGTAGGCTCGGGAGGACAAGGAGTTGTCAGTACATATTTCAGTTTCTCAAAGGATAGGACGATGTCCAGGTTCCGTTTCCAATCATTATAGTTCTCACCGGTTAATTGGTTTTTGTCAAGTATCGATGATAAAGCGTTTTTAGACATTTTCAATCTACAATAAAGAATCATATACCAAACATAAGCAAACATATTTAATAATTTAGTAAGATAACACAATCATGTAAAATCATACAAATGTGTTTATGTGTCAAAACCTTGAAAATATCACAACCTTACAACGATAATTCCCAACTCAGAATTCAACATGCTCCTAGGGGAGTCATGCCAAATTCAATTAGGAACACGGATCCCCTCCTGATTAATATATGCCATCCAGGACCCGTATGATCCAGCATATACTAATAATCGTTTCTTTGGCCATTAATTTTATTAACAGAGCTCCTAGGGGAGGTTAATAATAAAATTAACGTGAGTGTATAACCACCGTTTTAATATTTTATCCATGATTTATGATCACCACCTAGGGGTGTGCAACCATAAATCATACTAAAATACCTTATCCTTTCAGAGATCCAATCTGGTACATGATAGAAATCCCTTCCTAGGGGTTGGGACCATCATGTTCTTCCTATGGACCAACGATGGAGGCCTTAGGTTCTCTCTTCGAAAACCTTCTCCCACTCAATCTTTTGAAGTCAAGGTTTTATTTTAAAATTATGCATGAACAATTTTAATATGAGCGGCACTCCCTATTCTATATGACATGTTATCAATATACATGGTAAATCATATTATAATGCAGACAAGCAAAGCAATCAAGCAAAGCTACAAGCATAATAATAATAACCGTAATATTATGGTTCCACCCTAGAGAATAGAAAAAATAAGATTACAAGAGAATAATCGAGACATTTATCGATTCTTCATCCTTGAATCCTCAAGCTGTATCATTCTTCATGTAATGTCCATCTTCAAGTCCTCAATCCCGTATGAATCGAACACTTCATATTTCCGGTCATATCCAAATTTAATGTTTCTCAGAATCGTCCCAAAAATAAAATTAAAACTGCACTGAAAAAATCGCACCTTTTCTGGACACCTGGCAGCTCTCGGTCGGCAGGCCGATCTGGGTGATCGGTCTGCCGATCATGGTGGTTCGGCCTGCCGAACATGAAGGTTCGGCCTGCCGGCAGAGCACCAAAATTTCTGCCCCACTGTCGGCCTGCCGGACCGTATGTCCGGCCTGCCGATCTGTGACCTTCGGCCTGCCGAACTGTGAGGTCCGGCATGCCGACCGAGCAGAAAACACTCAATCCAGAAAATACAATTTTAATGCAATTCATCAATTTTATTTTCAACAATTCAAAAACACAAAATTAGAGACTCAGGAAATACCTGGAGGCGCCATCATCTATCTTCAAGATCCGACTTCTCGTTCCGTCTTCTCCGAATAATTATTTAATTACAAAATTCTTACAAATTAAATAATAATTCCTAGACGGAGATGATAGTCCGCCATCTAATTACATGAAAAACTTAGATACACATTCTAACCTCTAAGGAACCATAACCGGTATTAATTAATTAATAAATAATTAAACAACAATTTAATCAACCATAATTAATTAATAAACATCCACCATATAATCCATGACAACATATATATTATATAGAAACCTAGAGTGCCATCTCTCTATAAAATTCAATTCAAGCATTGGAGAGATTAAGATCACAAAATTTATGCATATAACATGATCACAAACTTGCAAATTTATGTAAAAACCTCGGCTCTGATACCAATTGTTGGAAACAAAGTGCGCAGCGGAATTTTAAAAATTTTTCATCAGAGTATTTTCCAAAACACAAGTTTGACATGTTATATGTATAAATTAAACAGATCTTACTAACCTCAGTATGCCGAAGAACCTCCGCGACCTGTGTAGAGAAGTAACGTTCCAGAAGAGCCTCAACCAACTGGTCTTCTTTGCTATTCTCTATCCACAACCGGAGTGAGTGTGGGCTCACACGTACAGCTCTTCCACCGGTGACTCTCCTTCCAACCAATAGAGAGAACCCAAAGCTAGTGTTCGTGATTTATGAACAAAAGCTCTCAGGGAGTTTTTAGATGCTCACTAGAAGAGTATCACGCTTAATCTCTCAAATTGATCTGAGTAAATCATTAGACTCACTCCCTTTTTATACCTATTGGTCCTTGGGGTCAGTCCATATCAGATTAGGTCTCAAAAATCGAAATATAATCAAGTTCGGATCAATATCTGATAAGATACGCGTGAAAAACGCGTAATCTTAGCTGTCGCGGTCGGCATGCCGAACTGTGAGATAGGCAGGCCGAACTGGCCAGTTCGGCAGGCCGAACACGTCATCCGGCATGCCGAACTGCCGAGAAAAAATCTCCGCGAATCTTTTATTTTCCACCCGAGATTCTAAAGGATAAAGTCTCAGTTTTGATTCAAATAGCCCAATAAAAAAGATATCTGATCAAAACAAACTTTATCAAGATAATCTCTAAGAAAATAAATCAATTCACAATAATTCTACAAGTTTATCTTGTTCTAATTGTCCAAAATTAAAACAACCGATAAACAGACAAGAATTATCCGAACGCCATAATTCAACAAGTTCATCTTGAACTAATTTCTTACATAATTAATTCAACCGATAAACAGACATGAATTATTTGATTCTTATAAATTTTAAACCAATCTGATAAATCCGACATAAGTCACCAATTATTGGAAAAGCACGCCGTGTCGTTACAGGATTTTGTGAGCTAGCAAAGGGGACCAAAATGGACCTATAAAGTTCAAGCTCATGATAATTATGAAACCCAATATCCCAGATATACATTTCACAATTATCAACTCCAACGCTACTCCACTAAAAGCTTGGAGCTGCACTCTCGAACTTTATAGAATTACGAAGCTCGTGTAGCTAAGTCTCCATGACATATCATAGTGTATCACATCCCCATATGATCATCCATAATCGGCTTAAGGACAAGTTCTGTCTTACCTTCCCGATTATTTTTATCTTACGTTCCATTGTCTCACCATTAGAAAACTTACCATCCAAAGATAGTATACCATTCGGTTACACCTATGTATCCAAATGGTTGAGCGCTCCAGTTTTCCAATTACAGGACAACGCATATAAGAGGATATCATTACTCCTAAAGAGGAGCTATGGATTCCATATCTATGAATAACAAGTCTACGCTACCAAGAGTCATGCCTCCAACGTACCGGCATGCATGCCACTATAGAGATGTGGGAGTCACCCATTGGTACATCAAAAGACACAAGTCGAGACAACGGGCCCATTATTCATCTCAGGATTAAGATACAATACAAATGATTGTCTAAAGTGAATCGATTTGACAAGACAGAATTATTAATCCAAATCAATTCACTTTATGTCCCGATCCAACACATCGTCACCTATGACAATGCGCTAATGTTTCTATTCACGGAGTCCAACTCCGATGGCCAAGACAAACCATCTCCCAAAAGGGATATAGACAACATAACAATCTTTACATGAATAAAGCGCCCAACTTTATTCCCTCGATTGCGGATCATATATTTTAGACCATCACCTTAAGAGTCGTGTCTACCGCATAATCATCCCATCATATGCCCAACTCTTAAGGTTTAGATTGACAGTCTCAGACTACTGTTTGCTTATCATACATTCAACGAATATGAACGTAAAGAGGACAATATTTGGTATGAATAAATTCTTTATTGATAAAAATGTCTCCAAAAACGTATTACATTTTTACTCCTTAGAGCATACATGTCTAACATAGAAAACTTACCATCCAAAGATAGTATACCATTCGGTTACACCTATGTATCCAACACCTATGTATCCTAATACGTTTTTGGAGACATTTTTATCAATAAAGAATTTATTCATTTATATATACCAAATATTGTCCTCTTTACGTTATCTGAAAACTCCCTGAGAGCTTTTGTTCACAAATCACGAACACTAGCTTTGGGTTCTCTCTATTGGTTGGAAGGAGAGTCACCGGTGGAAGAGCTGTACGTGTGAGCCCACACTCACTCCGGTTGTGGATAGAGAATAGCAAAGAAGACCAGTTGGTTGAGGCTCTTCTGGAACGTTACTTCTCTACACAGGTCGCGGAGGTTCTTCGGCACACTGAGGTTAGTAAGATCTGTTTAATTTATACATATAACATGTCATACTTGTATTTTGGAAAATACTCTGATGGAAATTTTTTTTTTTAAATTCCGCTGCGCACTTTGTTTCCAACAATTGGTATCAGAGCCGAGGTTTTTACATAAATTTGCAAGTTTGTGATCATGTTATATGCATAAATTTTGTGATCTTAATCTCTCCTATGCTTGAATTGAATTTTATAGAGAGATGGCACTCTAGGTTTCTATATAATATATATGTTGTCATGGATTATGTGGTGAATGTTTATTAATTAATTATGGTTGATTAAATTGTTGTTTAATTATTTATTAATTAATTAATACCGGTTATGGTTCCTTAGAGGTTAGAATGTGTATCTAGGTTTTTCATGTAATTAGATGGCGGACTATCATCTCCGTCTAGGAATTATTATTTAATTTGTACGAACTTTGTAATTAAATAATTATTCGGAGAAGACGGAACGAGAAGTCGGATCTTAAAGATTGATGATGGCGCCTCCAGGTATTTCCTGAGTCTCTAATTTTATGTTTTTGAATTGTTGAAAATAAAATTGATGAATTGCATTAAAATTGTATTTTCTGGATTGAGTGTTTTCTGCTCGGTCGGCATGCCGGACCTCACAGTTCGGCAGGCCGAAGGTCACAGATCGGCAGGCCGGACGTACGGTCCGGCAGGCCGACAGTGGGGCAGAAATTTTGGTGCTCTGCCGGCAGGCCGAACCTTCATGTTCGGCAGGCCGAACCACCATGATCGGCAGACCGATCACCCAGATCGGCCTGCCGACAGAGAGCATCCAGGTGTCCAGAAAAGGTGCAATTTTTGGTGCAGTTTTAATTTTATTTTTGGGACGATTCTGAGAAACATTAAATTTGGACATGACCGGAAATATGAAGTGTTCGATTCATACGGGATTGAGGACTTGAAGATGGATATTACATGAAGAAGGATACAGCTTGAGGATTCAAGGATGAAGAATCGATAAATGTCTCGATTATTCTCTTGTAATCTTAGTTTTTCTATTCTCTAGGGTGGAACCATAATATTACGGTTATTATTATTATGCTTGTAGCTTTGCTTGATTGCTTTGCTTGTCTGCATTATAATATGATTTACCATGTATATTGATAACATGTCATATAGAATAGGGAGTGCCGCTCATATTAAAATTGTTCATGCATAATTTTAAAATAAAACCTTGACTTCAAAAGATTGAGTGGGAGAAGGTTTTCGAAGAGAGAACCTAAGGCCTCCATCGTTGGTCCATAGGAAGAACATGATGGTCCCAACCCCTAGGAAGGGATTTCTATTATGTACCAGATTGGATCTCTAAAAGGATAAGGTATTTTAGTATGATTTATGGTTGCACACCCCTAGGTGGTGATTATAAATCATGGATAAAATATTGAAACGGTGGTTATACACTCACGTTAATTTTATTATTAACCTCCCCTAGGAGCTCTGTTAATAAAATTAATGGCCAAAGAAACGATTATTAGTATATGCTGGATCATACGGGTCCTGGATGGCATATATTAATCAGGAGGGGATCCGTGTTCCTGATTGAATTTGGCATGACTCCCCTAGGAGCTTGTTGAATTCTGAGTTGGGAATTATCGTTGTAAGGTTGTGATATTTTCAAGGTTTTGACACATAAACACATTTGTATAATTTACATGATTGTGTTATCTTACTAAATTATTAAATATGTTTGCTTATGTTTGGTATATGATTCTTTATTGTAGATTGAAAATGTCTAAAAACGCTTTATCATCGATACTTGACAAAAACCAATTAACCGGTGAGAACTATAATGATTGGAAACGGAACCTGGACATCGTCCTATCCTTTGAGAAACTGAAATATGTACTGACAACTCCTTGTCCTCCCGAGCCTACGGGAGACTCAAGTAATGAGCAATTCCAAGCGTACGAACGCTGGAAAGATGCTAATGATCAGGCCCGCTGCTATGTTATGGCTAGCATGAATAACGTGCTGCAGGCTCAACATCAGGATTATGAGACTGCGAAGCAGATCTTGGATAATCTTGAGGATATGTTTGGAGGCCAGGCCATAACAAAGCGGCAAGGGGCGCTTCGGAAACTCTTAAACTGTAGACAGAGACCGGGGACATCTGTAAAGGAGCACATGATGTTGGTCATGGGTTACCTCGCTGAGGCTCAAACCAATGGAGCCGACATCGATGCTGAAACTCAGATGACTATGGTCTTTGAGACTCTGTCTAAGGAATTTATTCCGTTTAGAGCTACTTTTAATTTGAGCAATAGACGGGATATGACCTTAACAGAATTGATGAAACAGTTACAGGAGTTTGAACTGCTGATCAGGGAGTCTCCTGCTGGTGGAGAGGCCAATATGGTAGCTGCTTCTGGTTCCAATCCTAACTCTGGGAATGGAAAGAAGCAACGGGCCAAGAGTGGTAAGTCTTCTATTCCTATTGCTACCAAGAGCAAGAAGAAAAAGAAGAAGAACCCAAAGAAGCTTAAGTGCTTCTTCTGTGGTAAGGTCGGGCATATAAAGAAGCATTGCAAGGACTTCCTTTCCAAGGGAGGTAGGTGTGATCTTCTATATTTAGAAACTTGTTTGGTTGAGGAATCCAGTGACATTTGGGTCATAGATTCCGGTGCAACTAATCATGTTTGTGTTTCTCTGCAGGGATTCAAAGAAACGAGAAGTCTACTTCGTGAAGACTTAACGCTTCGGATGGGCGATGGATCCTTGGTCTCAGCGGAAGCAGTGGGAGATGTCCATCTTTGTTTTGATAATTATAGGAGTTTAATTTTGCGAGATTGTTTTTATGTTCCTAAATTTAAAAGGAATTTAATTTCTGTATCTTCTTTATTTAAAGACTCCTACGTGGTATCTTTTAATGAAAAAGTGGTGATTCGTAAAAACAAATCTTTTATCTGTTCTGGATGGATGCAAAATAATCTATATTTTATCAAACCTAAGATGGACTTATTGCTTAATGCTGAGATAAATGATAATAACTCAAAAAGACTTAAAACTTCTCACTCTAATAAGACTTATCTTTGGCATTTGCGCCTTGGCCATATTAACCTGAATAGGATTCAAAGGTTGGTAAGGGATGGACCTTTAAGTCACTTAAAGGTGGAATCTATACCTCAATGTGAGTCTTGTTTGGAGGGTAAAATGACCAAAAGACCATACGGGTCTAAGGGCAATAGGGCCGAAGGGGTTCTAGAACTTGTGCATAGTGATGTTTGCGGACCGATGAACATCCGGGCACGAGGAGGGTATGAGTACTTCGTCACTTTTATTGACGATTACTCAAGATATGGGTATGTGTACCTAATGCACCACAAAAGCGAAACTTATGATAAGTTCAGGGAGTTTCGGGCTGAAGTGGAAAAGCAATTGGGTAGACCCATAAAGGCACTTCGATCTGATCGAGGTGGGGAATACCTTTCTGATGAGTTCTTGGGACACTTGTTAGAGAATGGGATTTTATCCCATTTGACTGCGCCGGGCACTCCGCAGCAGAATGGCGTAGCAGAGAGAAGAAATAGGACTTTGTTGGACATGATTCGGTCCATGATGAGTTATTCATCATTGCCTTTATCCTTTTGGGGATATGCACTACAAACCGCATGTTATCTTTTGAACAATGTGCCTTCAAAATCGGTCCCTAAAACTCCTCACGAGTTGTGGACAAGACGGAAGACATCCTTAAACCATATTCGCATATGGGGATGTCCAGCTCATGTCCTGTTTAAGGATCCGAATAAGTTGGAAGCACGTTCAGAAGTTTGCGTGTTTGTAGGATATCCAAAAGGGACTAAAGGGGGTTATTTTTATAACCCAAAGGAAAATAAAGTCGTGGTTTCAACTAATGCAACTTTCCTTGAGGAGAGTTACATGAACGACTTTAAACCTCAAAGCAAAGTGGTGCTTGAGGAGTTGAGGGGTAATCCGTTTACTCCGGAGGTTCCGAACGAAACTATTCCGATCGGTGTAGAAAAACCAAACAAACCTGAACAACAACCACAGGGGCTTCGGCGTAGTGGGAGGATCGGGCGTCAACCTGAGAGGTATATGTTCAATGGGGAGGTCTTTTTGGCTGAACCGGATGAACATGACAGGGATCCTTATACTTACGCAGAAGCTATAGAGGATGTTGATTCAAGACTCTGGACAGAGGCCATGAACATTGAGATGAAGTCTATGGAGACTAATCGGGTCTGGGAGCTTGTGGATCTTCCCGAAGGGGTAAAACCCATAGGGTGTAAGTGGATCTACAAGAGGAAAAGAGGAGTGGATGGAAAGGTCGAAACCTTTAAGGCTAGACTGGTAGCTAAGGGTTATACGCAAAAGGAAGGA
Organism: Artocarpus heterophyllus; assembly: GCA_025403435.1. Lineage (NCBI taxonomy): Eukaryota > Viridiplantae > Streptophyta > Magnoliopsida > Rosales > Moraceae > Artocarpus > Artocarpus heterophyllus. The sequence goes on from CM046353.1 coordinate 26,730,626, forward strand.
ATCGATTATGAGGAAACCTTTTCGCCTGTAGCCATGCTTAAGTCCATCCGGATTCTCTTGTCCATAGCTGCCGCTCTCGACTACGAGATTTGGCAGATGGATGTCAAGACGGCTTTTCTAAATGGCTATCTTGATGAGTCCATTTATATGGAACAACCAGACGGGTTCAAGGTCGCGGGTCAAGAGGGTAAGGTTTGTAAGTTGCTAAAGTCTATTTATGGACTTAAGCAGGCTTCTCGTTCTTGGAACATAAGATTTGATCAAGTGATCAAGACTTATGGGTTCTCACAAAATGTGGATGAACCATGTGTTTACAAACACATTAAGAATGGGAAGGTGGTTTTTCTACTACTCTATGTAGATGACATTCTGCTAATTGGCAATGACGTTGGGGCGTTGTCATCGGTCAAATTATGGTTGACCAAGCAGTTTGACATGAAGGACTTGGGTGAGGCTAATTTTGTTCTCGGTATCCAGATCTTGCGGGATAGGAAGAACAAAATGATAGCTTTGTCACAGGCCAGCTACATAGATAAAATTCTCAGGAGGTTTGCAATGCAGGATTCCAAGAAAGGTGGGCAACCATCTAGGTCTGGAATTACTCTTTCTAAGAAAGACTCTCCAAAGTCTTATGAAGAAAGAGAATACATGAAGAAGGTGCCTTATGCTTCGGCAGTGGGTAGTCTCATGTATGCCATGCTTTGCACTCGACCGGATATTAGCTATGCGGTCGGGATTGTGAGTCGATTTCAGGCGGATCCAGGACCGAACCATTGGGTTGCGGTAAAGCATATTTTCAAGTACCTGAGAAGGACTCGAGGGTATATGCTTGTGTATTTGGGTGAGGATTTAACTCCTCTAGGATACACTGATTCGGATTTTCAATCCTGCCTGGATTCTAGGAAATCGACTTCAGGGTTTGTGTTTACTCTGGGTGGCGGTGCCATCAGTTGGAGAAGTGCGAAGCAAGATTGCACTTTGGATTCAACGATGGAGGCCGAGTATGTGGCGGCTAGTGATGCTTCGAAAGAAGCAGTGTGGCTCCGCAAGTTCCTTGGGGATCTTGAGGTAGTTCCTGGTATGGATAAAGCGGTATCACTGTACTGTGATAACAGTGCGGCGGTAGCTAATGCTAAGGAACCAAGATTTCACAAGAAGAGTAAGCATATTGATCGGAAGTATCATGTGATAAAGGACTTCGTTGAGAGCGGGCATGTCACGGTGTGCAAGATCGCGTCAGAGGACAATTTAGCTGATCCATTTACGAAGACACTTTCTGGAAGAGTCTTCGAAAGGCATGTGGAAGCTATGGGGATGCGAAATTTGCAGTATTTACTCACTTAGTGCAAGTGGGAGATTGTTAGACATGTATGCTCTAAGGAGTAAAAATGTAATACGTTTTTGGAGACATTTTTATCAATAAAGAATTTATTCATTTATATATACCAAATATTGTCCTCTTTACGTTCATATTCGTTGAATGTATGATAAGCAAACAGTAGTCTGAGACTGTCAGTCTAAACCTTAAGAGTTGGGCATATGATGGGATGATTATGCGGTAGACACGACTCTTAAGGTGATGGTCTAAAATATATGATCCGCAATCGAGGGAATAAAGTTGGGCGCTTTATTCATGTAAAGATTGTTATGTTGTCTATATCCCTTTTGGGAGATGGTTTGTCTTGGCCATCGGAGTTGGACTCCGTGAATAGAAACATTGGCGCGTTGTCATAGGTGACGATGTGTTGGATCGGGACATAAAGTGAATTGATTTGGATTAATAATTCTGTCTTGGCAAATCGATTCACTTTAGACAGTCGTTTGTATTGTATCTTAATCCTGAGATGAATAATGGGCCCGTTGTCTCGACTTGTGTCTTTTGATGTACCAATGGGTGACTCCCACATCTCTATAGTGGCATGCATGCCGGTACGTTGGAGGCATGACTCTTGATAGCGTAGACTTGTTATTCATAGATATGGAATCCATAGCTCCTCTTTAGGAGTAATGATATCCTCTTATATGCGTTGTCCTGTAATTGGAAAACTGGAGCGCTCAACCATTTGGATACATAGGTGTAACCGAATGGTATACTATCTTTGGATGGTAAGTTTTCTAATGGTGAGACAATGGAACGTAAGATAAAAATGTCTCCAAAAACGTATTACATTTTTACTCCTTAGAGCATACTTGTCTAACAATGGCTGCATCCTCCCAACTTGGCTGTTGGAGGGCTACTGTCTTCCTGGTTGCGGCATCTAAAACTGCCACTATGTTCTTGACGATACTAGAAATTTTGAATACCCATAGTATGGGTAATAGTATGATTTTGAAGCCAATTAAGAGTTTTGATAGTTAATTTGGCATCTCAAAGCTAAATTATCTCTGCTAAGTTGCTCCAATCTTCTATCGCACTCTTGAGAATGAGCTACCTGCTGCTAGAGCATTTTCTTTAGGGCCTCAACTTCTACTGCAAGGGCTTCCATTTGCTGGTTAGCCTGAGGAATTGATTCATTCTCTTCAGATGTAGTTTTAGGAGTGTGCTAGTTGTCCTCTATTTGCGGTTGAGCTAAAGATCGTAGAGTTGATGATCCGAAAACCCTACAGTGGGCACCAAACTGTAGACGGTGGATCTACAATCGAATATAAAAATTCTGGTTTGGGTTGTTAAAGTTTTGTTCATGGAACTAGAGCCCTCAAATCACCGTTAAATGGACTTATTAGTTGGAGTTAATGTGCAAGATCAAAGTGCAATAAATTGAATAAATAATGCTGTAACATCAAGAATAACAAGCAAGATTTATAGTGGTTCACTCTATTAATAAAGAGCTACGTCTACTATAATGCACTATAATATTCCTGGTACAAATTACAATAGAGCAAAAAGAGATGAGAAAGTAATTGGGTAGAGTTTCTGTTTGTTTTTCTTATGTGTCGTTCAATGAAACCACCATCCCTTTATATAGAGATAAGGAGGAATCATGACTCCCAACCATCTAGCGAAATTGGACAATACGCTGTAATTAACTGCAATAGTGGGACACGTGTTGATTCGTGATAGGCTACAAGAATCATGCCTTTCCCAAGTTTCGGTCCGACGAGACGTGTTGTAGCCATCAATTCATGCTAATAACCGTCAACTCGTGGTGATCGATCCAGTTGAATGAAGACTTGGAAACGAGTACGAATTATCTTGAATGGGCGAGAAAATGAAATGCCTCCTACCACGCTCAAGAATGGAACCAATCGAACCATACGAATCGTCAATTCGGTTGGACTTCAATCAATTGATTCTATTCGATCCATTCAATTCGTTTCCATACTAGGCCATCCGGGCCTGTTGGCAATTTGGGCCTGACTAATTTGCACCCCAACAATGTCTAACTTAGAATTTAAAGCCCCTTCATTTTAACATTTTCAAACCAATATTAAATAGTAACTTCACTCCTATTTATAATTTAACATTATTATTTTATATTATTTCTAATTAATTTACTTATTGATATATATTTCATATTTACTTATTAATTAAATAAAATTTTCATGCTTCAAACTAAATTTATCAATACTCATCCAAACACAAATTCGATTCAGATTTCTTATTCAGATTAACATTTTAACTGAACATCGAAATACTAGTTGAAAAACTGTTTATATTACATAATTTAGATTTTTTTGTTAAAATAAAAAAGTTTAAACCAACACAATTTGAATCAACGAACTAAATCAGAGGGTGGGTGTTCTTGTTTCCCAATCAATTTCAATTGATAAAATTCTCTTTTTTCCTTTTTTAACCTTAGACGAATGTCATCCTTAATTCCCTTTCTTTCTTTCTTCTTCTTTTCTTGTCTTGACCCATTTATGTCATCAACTTTCTGCTTTCTTGCTATGTCTTTGTACTATTTTCTCTTCTTCTTTTTTTGATTTTCCTCAAATACCAAACCTTTGCAAGCAAAATTGAAGGAGAGTCGATAAACAAGAAAGACAAAGGAAATTTGTGTCTACAAATTCATTATCATTCCAAATCCCTTTACTTTCTTTTAAGCAATCTCTTCTCTAGATAAGAAAAAAAAAATATTGCTAAGTATTTGTATTTAAGTTGCCAGATTTATAAAAAAAAATAATAATAGTAATAATAATTTAACCAAATCTAACCATTTGAAAACATGTATTATTAATGAGCAATCCTATTAAATCTCATAGGGTTATAACCCTGTTACTAACAAAATAGTAAGACCCAGTTTAAAAAGTACACTATATAAGGGCACACAGTTTTGTGAGTAACAGGGTTATAACCCTATAAGGATGAAAATTATTTTTTATTATTAACGGAGGTCCCCACTAAAAAAAGACATTTTTTGTTACATTTTTTAGGATAAATTGCTCTAGTAGTTCCCAACGGTTCACGAAAGTGAACATTTGATCTCCAACCTTTTATTTTTGATTTGTTAGTTCCCAACTTTTGATTTTATTTGCTGAGAGACTAATTTAATAGTCAAACAGTTAATTTTTGATTAAAAAAAGTAACAAACGGATCCCCAAAGTTTAACAAAGTGACAAATTAGACCTCAAAGTTATGAAAAATGTGACAAACTGGTTTCCAAAATTAACAATTTAACTGTTAAATTGGTCTCTTAGCAACTAAGATAATATGTCGGGGACTGATAAATCAAAAATAACAAGTTGAAGTTTAAAATCACACTTTTGTCAAAGATTAAGGACTAATATGACAATTTACTTTTTTTAAAAAAAAAAATTTTAGTCCCCGATTGTTGAATTAAATCTATGCGGGTTCTTTCCTTTTTGACAGCAAGAGCTCTTGGGATTATCGAAGGCTTGAGCCTCTCCATCTGCTCATTATTCTTGCTAAATTTGCTTGAGCCGCTCCCTTTGATTTCCATAAGTTTCCTCTTACTATTCTGATTTTGCTTTTGCTTTTGTTTTCCGAAGAAAAGAAGTGTCATATTTAATTTTTTTCCCTTAAAAAAAATGCATTTCCAGTATGGTGGAGAGAATACTTGCTTGGAAATGTCTAAGTATGATAGAGAATTTTGGTACCCACAAAGAACTTTGTTTTGGTTTTAACCTTTTAATTGCACTGGGTTTCACTTTTCTTTTATCCAATGTTTCTTTATCCATGATTAGTTGACACCGTTAACAATAATTCTATTAATTGATGACGTATTAAAATTTTTGTCTTCCCTAAGCGCTACAATTCCAGCTTCCCTGCATAGGCCCTCCAGTTCAGCTCCTGTGAAAAGCTCGGTTTTTTCCGCTATTCGCCGGAGATCAACATCATCCGCGATTTTCATGTTGCGTGTGTGGACGCAGAGAATTTCATATCGGGCTTCCAAATCTGGTGGCGGTACATGGAGGACCTAAGGAACCGCAAAGTTGAAAATACCAAACCCATTAAAGAATAGTTTTGGACATCGAGATTGCATCCAACTTTTATAGAAGAGAAACATCTAGCTCTCCAAGCTAAAAAATTTTAAAATGAAGATGATTCACGTCTTAAAAAACAGTTTGATGACTCATTAGTGGAACAGAAATGACTTATTAGAGGTAAAAAAGTTGAGACAAAACAATGTCATGTTCAAACAATGTCAGTTTTTCACAGATTCCAATAAATTTTGATCCCTTAGCACTTGTGCATTTGTGATATTTATGATAAAATTTCTCACTGATACACTTAATGCATAGTACATTTCAGCGTTTAAAAATATACTTATATATATATCCCAGTTCAAACAACTTCAGCATCATATAAAGTTGTTAGTTCCTACCAGATCAAAGCAAAGTTGTTAGTTCCTACAAGATCAAAGAGCCCAGGGCACACCAACGCAGCATCGATTGCAAAAAAATAAAGAACAAAAAACAAAGTTGTTAGTTCCTACCAGATCAAAGCGCCCAGGGCGCATCAGCGCAGCATCAACTGCGAAAGGACGATTTGTAGCAGCCAATACAAGAATTCCCTAAAACAGAAATGAGTGCATATATTTAACTTTGCAAGACAACAGTTATTCATCTATTGATTACTTGTATAGACAGTTCTAAGAAAACTGCAAAACAAACTAAATTTTACATGATTAAAAATTACCTTAACCTCTTCCAAACGATCCATCTCAGTTAGTCAAGTGGAGAGAAGCCTCTCACCTACAGTAACGTTGTTGCTTGAATTCCCATCTCTGCGATTTAAGGAGATGAAGAAAATTTATTACACTTTTCTTATTATCTTTCTTCCTGCTACTCATGTTTTTGTAAGACTTGGATATACATGTATATGATTTAGGTGTTTTTTAAAGCATTTTTAAGAATACATACATAAAGTTTAAAAACAAAAAAATTGCACAACATTGTGAATACAACATTAGTCAACTCCAGATAACTCCTTCAAAAACAACGTATCATGGATCTTTCTTTGCATAATTGGTCAATATGTTTCAAGCATAACCAAAAAAAAAGAAATCATTTACATTGATAAACTAATGCAAATATATGGGCGGCATGTTGTTTCGACTCTAAAAGACATTAAATTTAGAAAATGGGCTGTCGTTTTTTCACTAAACGCACTACAGAGCAATCTTATGAACAACAAATGTCACGTCCCGGAGTACGGAGGTGACGTGAAGGATTATTTAAATTAATTAAAAGAAAAATTTAATTAAAACCAAGAATTTAGGGGTCAGATTAATTAATAAATTGTGAAAGTTTTAGGAAAATCATTGCATGAAAAATAAATAATAAACGTAGTGAGTATGGGTCCTACTGGCCTACAACTTGTGCACACATATGGTACTGACAATATAATAATACAACTACAGTCCAAACACAAGGAATGTTAAAAACATTACATGCCTTGTTTAATTTATACAAATGATACACTAATCCTTCTACTGCTCCTGAGTTCGGTCTGTTGAATCATCTCCAAACCTAAATGGGAAACCACCTAGAGGGGGGAAAGTTTAAAACAATGAAAATGTGAGCGAAAGGCTCAATAGGACAGTATTTTATCAAATTATTTAATTTAAAGGAAAATCTCATTATTCAGGGAATTATATAAAAGAAACATTGAAATAATAAATAAATTTAAATAAAACCGTTCTTACCAAAACAGTTTATTAGGTCGACTAGAAACATTATCATTTTCTTTTTCCTAGGCAAACCATAAGGATATCACCACCGTAGTGGCCTAGCTGAGTTTCGGGACCTGCCCCCAAGGTCGATCGCTACACGACCCGACCTCTGATATGGCATCATGCCCTTATATCCATCTCTATTATCATACAAAGTCCATTTACCAGATATTCTCATTAACATTCATTATGAAGTTCATTATGAAATTCACTTCAATTCACGGTTTATAAAAATAACCGATAAAATCTTATTTTTCAATCAATCGTTGAAAACATTTTTATAGAAACCCTTTTCAAAGACAAATCATTTTGAAACTGGGTTACCAAAGATAGGGTAGAAGTCCTACCTTGATACTCGTGCCGGTGCCCCACACCATAATCCCGGTCCGCTATACGTTAGCTCCGCGGATCCACGAACGATCCTAGATACACACTAAGTTGATCAATATCTAGTTCGAGACATTCGACGTTACTAAACCATTTCATGATGTCCTAGTGTGCCATTTGTATCTTTAAAATCATTCTATAAGGTTGGAATTTAAATTGGGGTTCAAAACAGTAAAAACGGGTGAAAAATCACAAAATTTCCCATGCCCAGCCGGCCTGCTGGACTCCTTGCTTCGGCGGCAGAACTATGCAGTTCAGCCTGCCAGAAACCAGGTCCGGTTGACCAGACATTCCCAGGTTCGGCCTGACAAATAGTGCAGTCTGGCCTGCCGATCCTTTGAATTCGGCCTGTCGAACACGTAGTTCGGCCTGCCGAACTGGGAAAGCCCAAAAATTCCAGCCACGAGTTTTCAATCTCCCAAAATCCAAATCTTGATTTCAACCTGTTTTTCTCAAATCTCAAGCATGAAAAACACTCATAAATGATAGAAAAACATACAAGAACACTTTTGAACTCATTTAAACAAGATTTAAACACAAAAATCTCAAAAATCCAAAAATCGGAAAAAATGAAGAAAAATGAAAAATCTTGAATCCAATCCGTTTTTATTCAATCTAAGCTTAGATTCTAGTTGTTCTAGTTCATTTAACTCAAACCAAGAGTTTTCTAAGCTCTAACAAACCTAGATTTCAAAAATGCACAAAATTGAAAATTTTGAAAAAGTTTAGAAATTTCAAAACTAACCTCAAATCGAAGCTTTAAATCCATGTTTTTGGTTGCCAAATCTTGTTCCCGAGCTTCCTACTAGCTAACCCGAAGCTTGGTTTCGAATTTGATTAAAAAATTTGAGGAAGAATGGAGAGAGAAGAGAGAAACCGAGAGAGAACAAGAGAGAGAGGGAGTCACCACGGTGAGGAAGAGAGAGATCAGGGAGAGTGAGAGGGAGAGAATAAATATAAGAAAACGGTGGGCGGTTTTACTGTGCAAAAACCATGTGCCACCCACGGTTCTGTAAAACGGAATATTTTCAACATTTTACAAATGGTTGTGTTTTAAAACTTAAAACAACATTTTAAAACAATAAGAAATAATTTGAATTTATCAAATTAGCAAAACAACTAAAAATTTAAAATTTAACCAAATAATCAAATTAATGTTGAAACATTAATTATGGCACACTAATTCATCATTTATATTACAATAACATTAAATAAATTTCGAGGCGTTACAACTCTCAACCCCTAAAGAAATTTCACCCTCGAAATTTACAACTCAATTCAGAAACAAAACAAATGCGGATATAATTCCCGTATACTCGACTCTAGTTCCCAGGTGGCTTCATCAACCCCGTGATGCTGCCACACGACCTTTACCAACGATATCTCACGATGACACAAACTGATCACTTTTCGATCGATGATCTGAATCGGCACTTCTTCGTACGTCGTATCTTCTCAAACCTGCACATCACGAAATGAAACTACCTTACCTTGCCCAGGCGGACACTTCCTAAGCATCGACACATGGAACACGTCATGAACATGAGAAAGTTCGGGCGGAAGGTCGAGCCAATAAGCAACCACACCAACACGTTGAGTGATCACGAACGGTCCAATATACCTCGGTGCAAGCTTTCCACTCACTCCGAACCGCATAGTTCCCTTACGAGGCGATACCTTCAAGAGAACGAAATCTCCTACCGCGAACTCTAAGGGTCTACGTCTCCTATCCGCGTGACTCTTCTGTTGACTCTGAGTTGCACTCAATCGACCTCGAATCACAGCGACTTTCTCGTTGCTATCACGGATCTCATCCGGCCCAAGAATAACCCTGTCTTCTGGCTCGGCCTAACACACCGGTGACCGACACGGTCACCCATACAACGCCTCAAACAGTGCCATACCAATACTCACCTGATAGCTATTATTGTACGTGAACTCCACCAGATGTAAATATTTCTTCCAATTCCTGCCGAAGTCTAACGCACAGGCACGCAACATATCATCGAGAATCTGAATAACCCGCTCAGACTGCCCATCAGTCTGAGGATGGAATGCCATACTGAAGTTCAAATTTGTACCTAAAGCCTCCTGAAAACTCCTCTAGTACTTAGCATTAAACCTGGTGTCTCGATCAGAAGTGATGGACAAAGGAACTCCATGCAATCTCACTATGTTCTGCAAATACAAATCCCCAAGAATCCTCCTCGAACATATCGACCTAAACGAAATGAAATGCGTCGATTTCATCAACCTGTCGACCACGACCCAAACTGCATCATGCCGCTGTTCCGTCCTCGGCAAACCTGTGAGAAAATCCATCGTCACATGCTCCCATTTCTACCCTAGAATAGGAAGCGGCTGACGCTGACTTGCAGGCTTATGATGCTCAGCTTTCGCTTGAAGACACGTCGTACACTTGGCCACGTACTCTCGAACATCTTTCTTCATGCCTCTCCACCAATACTGCATCTTCAAATCACAATACATCTTTGTGCTCCCCAGATGGATAGCGAACTGAGACCAATGAGCTTCGTCCAAAACAGGTTTCGTTACCTCTACGATAGCTGGAACGGCAAGACGCTCCCGAAAATACAATGATCCATCTGCATGCACACTCCATTCTCGAAATCGCTCTCCGTTCTGAATCCGCGACCAAATCCCCTGCAAATGCTGATCCTACCACTGGCTTTGCTTCACCATCTAAACAAGAGCTGGGGTCGCCTCCACATGATATACCGAAACTCGATCACAATCCTCATGATATCGTAGCCCATACTCACTCACTGTTGCATCCCTGCTCTAGTCGTCCTCAAAAGCCAAACAAGCGAGAATCCCTGAAGACCTCCTGCTAAGCGCGTCCGCGGCCACATTAGCTTTCCCAGAATGATACTACAACGGAAAATCATAATTCTCCATATACTCCATCCATCTACGCTGCCTCAAATTAAGATCCCTCTGAGTGAATAGATACCTCAAACTCTTATGATCGGAGAAGACCTGAAACGACGCTCCATACAAATAATACTTCTAAATCTTCAGCGCGTGAATCACCACCGCGAGCTCTAAGTCATGAGTAGGATAATTCCGCTCGTGAGGTCATAGCTGTCTTTATCCGTACGCAACCACGCGTCCATGCTACATCAACACACATCCAAGTCCGCACCCTAAAGCATCTGCATAAACCTCATACGACTCGTCACTGCTAGGAATAACCAACACTGGGGCTGAAGTTAACCGGTTCTTCAATTCCTGAAATGCAAGCTCATATTCTTCATTCCACTCAAACTTGACATTTTTCTTGATCAATCTCGTCAACGGAGCTGTAATCTTCGAAAAATCCTTTACAAATTTCCTGTAATAACCAGCAAGACCTAAGAAGCTACGAATCTCCGCTACATTCCTTGGTCATTCCCATTCCACTATGGCTTCAATCTTGGATGGATCCATAGAAATACCATGCTCCGAGATGACATGACCCAGAAATTTGACCTCAGTCAACCAAAGCTCGCACTTTTCCCTCTTGGCATACAACTGGTGCTCTCGCAGAGTCTGAAGCACGATCTAGAGATGCTGCTCATGCTCCTCCCAAGTCTTAGAAAACACAAGAATGTCATCGATGAACACGATCACGAACTGATCTAGATAGGGCCTAAATATCCTGTTCATCAAATCCATGAAAGCTGTCGGAGCATTCGTCAACCCAAACGACATAACCAGAAACTCAAAATGCCCATACCGGGTCTTGAAAGCTGTCTTGGAAATATCCTCTTCCTTAATCCTAAGCTGATGGTAACCCGACCGCAAGTCAATCTTTGAGAAGTACCGCGAACCTCCCAACTAATCAAACAACTCATCGATCCTGGGCAAGGGATACTTATTTTTCACTGTGATACGATTCAACTGTCGATAATCTACACACAACCTGAGAGTCCCATCATGTTTCTTAGCAAACAAAACCGGTGCTCCCCACAGAGATGTGCTATTCTGAATATACCCTTTATCAGCAAGCTCCTGAAGTTGCTTCCTCAATTCCTTTATTTCTGCCGGTGCCATCCGATAAGGTGCTATAGAAATCGGTGTTGTCCCAGGAAACAACTCAATACCAAACTCAATTTCCCGATGCGGTGGTAATCCTGGCAACTCATCAGGGAAGACATCCTCAAACTCATCAACCACCGGAATCGCTACACTTTCTCTCAAAGCATAGGGCTCGCACTCTAGATTCGCAAGAAAAGCACAACAACCCAGATTTCTTCGCCCTCCTAAACACAATTTCATGAGACGCTCACTCATTAACCAATCACCACCAACCTAGTAGGTGATCATCGTCCCCTTATCAGACACTAGGGTTACTTTTCTAAGTTGGCAGTCTACAACTGCATTATACCTGGACAACCAGTCCATCCCTAAAATTACATCATATGAGCTCATGGGGAGTATAATCAAATCACTTTTCAAAATCTCATCCCCAATCTTTATTTTACAGGATTTACATATACAATTTACACACACCCGCCCCAAGGGAGAAATTATGACTAGGGGTTCATTAAACTCTTCTATCTCTAATCCCAAGGCATGTACAAAAGAACTCAAAATGAGAGAATGAGAGGCACCTGTATCAAATAAAACGTGAGCTAAAGATCGAGAAACTAAGATCGTACCATCGATAACCGCGTTACTAGTCTGAGAATTTGAACCTCTCGATGCCATTGCATGAACCTGCACTAGTGCCTTTCCTTTTCCTCTACCAACATTGCTGGGTCTGGGATTATTCTGTCGATGCTGTTGAGATGGAGGCAACTACACACTAGCTACACTCGGCGCTCGATACTGAGGGACGCTACGCTGGAAATGCTGCGACTATTGCCCTCGTTTCAGATACAAAAACTGCTGAGGAGAAAACTGGGGATACTGCAACTACGGATACTGTTGAGGCTGAGGTAGGGTCTGAGGCTAAGACTGACAACTGGCATCCTCTCCGGTCTAAGATCCAAGACGGGCACTCCTGATTGGGCAATTCCTCATGATGTGTCCAGGCTGTTGACAAAAATGACAATGGAAGCTATAGGGATTGCTACGCTTGCTGCCAGATGAACTGCTGCTACCACTGTTCGCGCCACCTTGCTTGCTCTTTCCCAAAGTTGGACGGCTACTGGTGCTCTTCCTATCGCTCCTCTGCGATCCTCCTGAAGCCTTTGCTCGATCCTCACAATACTGCGCATAATCATTTTCCACTGATATTGCTGACAACACAAGCACTCCAAAACTTCTAAGTCGTAGAGCAACCAACTGTCGCCGAATAGGAGCCTTGAGCCCTTCCTAAAACTTAATACACTTCTCACGCTCCGATGCCACTGCTGATGGAGCAAACATGGCCAACTCATTAAACCTTGCCTCATATTTCCAAACTGACAAATCACCCTGCTGCAACCTATAGAACTCAGCTGCCTTCTGATCTCTATACCCCTGTGAAAAATATCTATCATAGAACAGCTCCTCAAATCTATCCCAACTGATATCACCACCGTGTTCCAAACGCTTAGCCTGTTTCCACCAAGTATTAGCACCACCCTCGAGCTTATATGTAGCAAATTCCATACGGTACTCATCAGGCACACCAAGGGTATCCAAATGCTTCACTATCGAATCCAGCCAATATTCTACCAACTGCAGATCCCTATTACCATCAAAAGTCAGAATAGACATACGCCAAAATTCATTAAAATACGTGTGCCGACGACCAACATCAGAATCATCTAGTCTAGCCCTGGCTGCCATCTACCAGAAAGCCGCAAACATAGACCTCATCATATCCTCATCATTTTCGAACTCGACGTCAGCTATCGAACGACGTCTAGGTGCCATTCGCTTACTTCTAAAAACAAAATTTGGACAGTCAGAGGTATTTCATTGTCATACCTATGTGTGCACAATTCTCAAGGTTCATAACCTTATGCTCTGATACCATTCTGTCATGCCCTAGAGTACAGGAGGTGACGTGGTGGATTATTTAAATTAATTAAAAGAAGAATTTAATTAAAACCAAGAATTTAGGGGTCAGATTAATTAATAAATTGTGAAAGTTTCGGGAAAATCATTGCATGAAAAATAAATAATAAACATAGCGAGTATGGGTCCCACTAGCCCACAACTTGTGCACACACATGGTACTGACAATATAATAATGCAACTACAGTCCAAACACAAGGAAAGTTAAAAACATTACATGCCTTGTTTAATTTATACAAATGATATACTAATCCTTCTACTGCTCTTGAGTTCGGTCCATTGAATCCTCTCCGAACCTAAATGGGAAACCACCTAGAGGGGGGAAAGTTTAAAACAAGGAAAATGTGAGTGAAAGGCTCAGTAGGACAGTATTTTATCAAATTATTTAATTTAAAGGAAAATCTCATTATTCAGGGAATTATATAAAAGAAACATTGAAATAATAAATAAATTTAAATAAAACCGTTCTTACCAAAATAGTTTATTTGGTCGACCAGAAACATTATTATTTTCTTTTTCCTAGGCAAACCATAAGGATATCACCACCGTAGTGGCCCAGCTGGGTTTCGGGACCTGCCCCCAAGGTCATCCATCTCTATTATCATACAAAGTCCATTTACCAAATATTCTCATTAACATTCATTATGAAGTTCATTATGGAATTCACTTCAATTTACGGTTTATAAAAATAACCGACAAAATCTCATTTTTCAATCAATCGTTGAAAATATTTTTATAGAAACCCTTTTCAAAGTCAAATCATTTTGAAACTGGGTTACCAAAGATAGGGTAGAAGTCCTACCTTGATACTCATGCCGGTGCCTGACACCATAATCTTGGTCCGCTATACGTTAGTTTTGCGGATCCACGAACGATCCTAGATGCACACTAAGTCGATCAATATCTAGTTCGAGACATTCTACATTACTAAACCATTTCATGATGTCCTAGTGTGCCATTTGTATCTTTAAAATCATTCTATAAGATTGGAATTTAAATTGGGGTTCAAAACAGTGAAAACGGGTGAAAAATCACAAAATTGGGGTTCAAAATAGTGAAAACTGTACAGTTCGACCTGCCGGAAACCAGGTCTGGTTGGCCAGACATTCTCAGGTTCGGCCTGCCGAATAGTGCAGTTCGGCCTGCCGAATAGTGCAGTTCGGCCTGCCGATCCTTTGAATCTGGCGTGCCGAACACGTAGTCCGGCGTGCCAAACATGTAGTCCAGCCTGCCGAACACGTAGTTCAGCCTGTCGAATTGGGAAAACCTAGAAATTCCAACCACAGGTTTTCAATCTCCCAAGATCCAAATCTTGATTTCAACTTGTTTTTCTCAAATCTCAGGCATGAAAAACACTCATAGATGATAGAAAAACATACTAGTACACTTTTTAACTCATTTAAACAAGATTTAAACACAAAAATCTCAAAAATCCAAAAATGGGGAAAAATGAGGAAAAATAAAAAAACTTGAATCCAATCCGTTTTTCTTCAATCTAAGCTTAGATTCTAGTTGTTCTAAGTTCATTTAACTCAAACCAAGAGTTTTCTAAGCTCTAACAAACCTAGATTTCAAAAATGCACAGAATTGAAAATTTTGAAAAAAGTTTAGAAATTTCAAAAGTAACCTCGAATCGAAGCTTTAAATCCACGTTTTTGGTTGCCAAATCTCTTTCCCGAGCTTCCTACTCGTTAACCCGAAGCTTGGATTCGAATTTGATTCAAAAATTTGAGGAGGAATGGAGAGAGAAGAGAGAGACCGAGAGAGAACAAGAGAGAGAGGGAGTCACCACGGTGAGGAAGAGAGAGATAAGGGAGAGTGAGAGGAAGAGAGTGAGAGGGAGAGAACAAATAGAGGAAAACGGTGGGCGATTTTACTGTGCGAAAACCATATGCCACCCACGGTTCTGTAAAACAGAATATTTTCAACATTTTACAAACGGTTGTGTTTTAAAACTCAAAACAACATTTTAAAACAATAAGAAATAATTTGAATTTATCAAATTAGCAAAACAACCAAAAATTCAAAATTTAACCAAATAATCAAATTAATGTTAAAGCATTAATTATGGCACACTAATTCATCATTTATATTACAATAACATTAAATAAATTTCCAGGCGTTACAACAAACCACATAGTTATAGATTAAAACAATCTAATAACCCCAAAGTATCTTCAGATTTCCAGACTGATATTTGAGGACAAATAAAGATCTTTGCAGGTTGGTCACACAAAAAAATATTATTGACAATATCACATAATGTCACTTTTAAATAAAAGGATGTGATTAAAAGTCGCAACATACCGTTCTCCGGCAACAACATCAGCCTCATCAACGAATATGATGCTAGGTGCTGCAAGCCGAGCTCTCTAAAAGGTATTTCGGAGCAGAGCTTCACCTTCTCCAACGTACATTGAATATAATTCTGCACCACTGATGCATATAGCTCATGAATTATCACAGCTTACAATGCTAGCAATTTGCTTATATTTTGTGATGGCTAGGGTCTTGTGTTATTTCTACCCAGAGACATGTCAAATTCATGGCATCCTGATTCAATACCATATTTCAACCTGGATGTTTTCGGGATGCAATACCAACTAATTGTTAAAACTACTATTCATTTTCAATGAAAAGCAGTAGAAAATCTACAAAATGTTTTGGGTCTTCCAAGTGAGGTTCTTGTTAGGACAAATTCTTCCCCTCACATATGCTATCCTTTTTGCAACTAAATATCATAGCGGGCTATTTCTAACCTATGAACTTTAACATAAGTTGGTCACAAATTAATGCGGGGTTTTGTTCGTCTAACTTCAAAGACTGACATATTTTCATATTTTTGCTTGCATATATTTGATTTTTTTTTCTTTGCTTGGGTCGCAATGCAGATTGAAACACTCTTTGGAAGTAAAACTTGCTTTGAAATGCGGGAATCTGCATTGAATCTAACAAAGCGGCTAGCCCAGACCGCCCAAGAAACGTTCGGAGATTTTGAAGAGGCTGTAGAAAAAGATAATACAAAAACTGCTGTCCTTGATGTAACCGTCCATCCTTTGACCAGCTATGTGATCATTTACGTGAAGTTCCTATTCGAGTAAGTTGCTACTTTTTCTTTTAAATTGCTTTATTGATTACTACTACTTACTGATTACTTGTTTCTTTTTGGATTAGGACCATAAAGTCTGCAGTTTTATCTGTTTGGTGGACTTGTAGGCTTCTGTGTTAGCTTCATTTAATCGTTTGTTTTGAGTAGTTTGGAAAAAGCTTTTAGATATCGTCACTAGCTATCATGCTAACCGAAATAATTTTCCCTTTTTCATTATTTTTTTCCCGGGTTTCTTGCCAATTTACACATTTATTCTTACCTCTATGATGCATTTGTTAGACATGTATGCTCTAAGGAGTAAAAATGTAATACGTTTTTGGAGACATTTTTATCAATAAAGAATTTATTCATTTATATATACCAAATATTGTCCTCTTTACGTTCATATTCGTTGAATGTATGATAAGCAAACAGTAGTCTGAGACTGTCAGTCTAAACCTTAAGAGTTGGGCATATGATGGGATGATTATGCGGTAGACACGACTCTTAAGGTGATGGTCTAAAATATATGATCCGCAATCGAGGGAATAAAGTTGGGCGCTTTATTCATGTAAAGATTGTTATGTTGTCTATATCCCTTTTGGGAGATGGTTTGTCTTGGCCATCGGAGTTGGACTCCGTGAATAGAAACATTGGCGCGTTGTCATAGGTGACGATGTGTTGGATCGGGACATAAAGTGAATTGATTTGGATTAATAATTCTGTCTTGGCAAATCGATTCACTTTAGACAGTCGTTTGTATTGTATCTTAATCCTGAGATGAATAATGGGCCCGTTGTCTCGACTTGTGTCTTTTGATGTACCAATGGGTGACTCCCACATCTCTATAGTGGCATGCATGCCGGTACGTTGGAGGCATGACTCTTGATAGCGTAGACTTGTTATTCATAGATATGGAATCCATAGCTCCTCTTTAGGAGTAATGATATCCTCTTATATGCGTTGTCCTGTAATTGGAAAACTGGAGCGCTCAACCATTTGGATACATAGGTGTAACCGAATGGTATACTATCTTTGGATGGTAAGTTTTCTAATGGTGAGACAATGGAACGTAAGATAAAAATAATCGGGAAGGTAAGACAGAACTTGTCCTTAAGCCGATTATGGATGATCATATGGGGATGCGATACACTATGATATGTCATGGAGACTTAGCTACACGAGCTTCGTAATTCTGTAAAGTTCGAGAGTGCAGCTCCAAGCTTTTAGTGGAGTAGCGTTGGAGTTGATAATTGTGAAATGTATATCTGGGATATTGGGTTTCATAATTATCATGAGCTTGAACTTTATAGGTCCATTTTGGTCCCCTTTGCTAGCTCACAAAATCCTGTAACGACACGGCGTGCTTTTCCAATAATTGGTGACTTATGTCGGATTTATCAGATTGGTTTAAAATTTATAAGAATCAAATAATTCATGTCTGTTTATCGGTTGAATTAATTATGTAAGAAATTAGTTCAAGATGAACTTGTTGAATTATGGCGTTCGGATAATTCTTGTCTGTTTATCGGTTGTTTTAATTTTGGACAATTAGAACAAGATAAACTTGTAGAATTATTTGAATTGATTTATTTTCTTAGAGATTATCTTGATAGAGTTTGTTTTGATCAGATATCTTTTCTATTGGGCTATTTGAATCAAAACTGAGACTTTATCCTTTAGAATCTCGGGTGGAAAATAAAAGATTCGCAGAGATTTTTTCTCGGCAGTTCGGCCTGCCGAACTGGCCAGTTCGGCCTGCCTATCTCACAGTTCGGCATGCCGACCGCGACAGCTAAGATTACGCGTTTGTCACGCGTATCTTATCAGATATTGATCCGAACTTGATTCTGTTTCGATTTTTGAGACCTAATCTGATATGGACTGACCCCAAGGACCAATAGGTATAAAAAGGGAGTGAGTCTAATGATTTACTCAGATCAATTTGAGAGATTAAGAGTGATACTCTTCTAGTGAGCATCTGAAAACTCCCTGAGAGCTTTTGTTCACAAATCACGAACACTAGCTTTGGGTTCTCTCTATTGGTTGGAAGGAGAGTCACCGGTGGAAGAGCTGTACGTGTGAGCCCACACTCACTCCGGTTGTGGATAGAGAATAGCAAAGAAGACCAGTTGGTTGAGGCTCTTCTGGAACGTTACTTCTCTACACAGGTCGCGGAGGTTCTTCGGCACACTGAGGTTAGTAAGATCTGTTTAATTTATACATATAACATGTCATACTTGTATTTTGGAAAATACTCTGATGAAAAATTTTTTTAAAAATTCCGCTGCGCACTTTGTTTCCAACAATTGGTATCAGAGCCGAGGTTTTTACATAAATTTGCAAGTTTGTGATCATGTTATATGCATAAATTTTGTGATCTTAATCTCTCCTATGCTTGAATTAAATTTTATAGAGAGATGGCACTCTAGGTTTCTATATAATATATATGTTGTCATGGATTATGTGGTGAATGTTTATTAATTAATTATGGTTGATTAAATTGTTGTTTAATTATTTATTAATTAATTAATACCGGTTATGGTTCCTTAGAGGTTAGAATGTGTATCTAGGTTTTTCATGTAATTAGATGGCGGACTATCATCTCCGTCTAGGAATTATTATTTAATTTGTAAGAATTTTGTAATTAAATAATTATTCGGAGAAGACGGAACGAGAAGTCGGAACTTGAAGATTGATGATGGCGCCTCCTTGTATTTCCTGTGTCTCTAATTTTATGTTTTTGAATTGTTAAAAATAAAATTGATGAATTGCATTAAAATTGTATTTTCTGGATTGAGGGTTTTCTGCTCGGTCGGCATGCCGGACCTCACAGTTCGGCAGGCCGAAGGTCACAGATCGGCAGGCCGGACGTACGGTCCGGCAGGCCGACAGTGGGGCAGAAATTTTGGTGCTCTGCCGGCAGGCCGAACCTTCATGTTCGGCAGGCCGAACCACCATGATCGGCAGACCGATCACCTAGATCGGCCTGCCGACAGAGAGCATCCAGGTGTCCAGAAAAGGTGCAATTTTTCAGTGCAGTTTTAATTTTATTTTTTGGGACGATTCTGAGAAACATTAAATTTGGATATGACCGGAAATATGAAGTGTTCGATTCATACGGGATTGAGGACTTGAAGATGGATATTACATGAAGAAGGATACAGCTTGAGGATTCAAGGATGAAGAATCGATAAATGTCTCGATTATTCTCTTGTAATCTTAGTTTTTCTATTCTCTAGGGTGGAACCATAATATTACGGTTATTATTATTATGCTTGTAGCTTTGCTTGATTGCTTTGCTTGTCTGCATTATAATATGATTTACCATGTATATTGATAACATGTCATATAGAATAGGGAGTGCCGCTCATATTAAAATTGTTCATGCATAATTTTAAAATAAAACCTTGACTTCAAAAGATTGAGTGGGAGAAGGTTTTCGAAGAGAGAACCTAAGGCCTCCATCGTTGGTCCATAGGAAGAACATGATGGTCCCAACCCCTAGGAAGGGATTTCTATTATGTACCAGATTGGATCTCTAAAAGGATAAGGTATTTTAGTATGATTTATGGTTGCACACCCCTAGGTGGTGATTATAAATCATGGATAAAATATTGAAACGGTGGTTATACACTCACGTTAATTTTATTATTAACCTCCCCTAGGAGCTCTGTTAATAAAATTAATGGCCAAAGAAACGATTATTAGTATATGCTGGATCATACGGGTCCTGGATGGCATATATTAATCAGGAGGGGATCCGTGTTCCTGATTAAATTTGGCATGACTCCCCTAGGAGCTTGTTGAATTCTGAGTTGGGAATTATCGTTGTAAGGTTGTGATATTTTCAAGGTTTTGACACATAAACACATTTGTATGATTTTACATGATTGTGTTATCTTACTAAATTATTAAATATGTTTGCTTATGTTTGGTATATGATTCTTTATTGTAGATTGAAAATGTCTAAAAACGCTTTATCATCGATACTTGACGATTACTCAAGATATGGGTATGTGTACCTAATGCACCACAAAAGCGAAACTTATGATAAGTTCAGGGAGTTTCGGGCTGAAGTGGAAAAGCAATTGGGTAGACCCATAAAGGCACTTCGATCTGATCGAGGTGGGGAATACCTTTCTGATGAGTTCTTGGGACACTTGTTAGAGAATGGGATTTTATCCCATTTGACTGCGCCGGGCACTCCGCAGCAGAATGGCGTAGCGGAGAGAAGGAATAGGACTTTGTTGGACATGATTCGGTCCATGATGAGTTATTCATCATTGCCTTTATCCTTTTGGGGATATGCACTACAAACCGCATGTTATCTTTTGAACAATGTGCCTTCAAAATCGGTCCCTAAAACTCCTCACGAGTTGTGGACAAGACGGAAGACATCCTTAAACCATATTCGCATATGGGGATGTCCAGCTCATGTCCTGTTTAAGGATCCGAATAAGTTGGAAGCACGTTCAGAAGTTTGCGTGTTTGTAGGATATCCAAAAGGGACTAAAGGGGGTTATTTTTATAACCCAAAGGAAAATAAAGTCGTGGTTTCAACTAATGCAACTTTCCTTGAGGAGAGTTACATGAACGACTTTAAACCTCAAAGCAAAGTGGTGCTTGAGGAGTTGAGGGGTAATCCGTTTACTCCGGAGGTTCCGAACGAAACCATTCCGATCGGTGTAGAAAAACCAAACAAACCTGAACAACAACCTCAGGGGCTTCGGCGTAGTGGGAGGATCGGGCGTCAACCTGAGAGGTATATGTTCAATGGGGAGGTCTTTTTGGCTGAACCGGATGAACATGACAGGGATCCTTATACTTACGCAGAAGCTATGGAGGATGTTGATTCAAGACTCTGGACAGAGGCCATGAACATTGAGATGAAGTCTATGGAGACTAATCGGGTCTGGGAGCTTGTGGATCTTCCCGAAGGGGTAAAACCCATAGGGTGTAAGTGGATCTACAAGAGGAAAAGAGGAGTGGATGGAAAGGTCGAAACCTTTAAGGCTAGACTGGTAGCTAAGGGTTATACGCAAAAGGAAGGAATCGATTATGAGGAAACCTTTTCGCCTGTAGCCATGCTTAAGTCCATCCGGATTCTCTTGTCCATAGCTGCCGCTCTCGACTACGAGATTTGGCAGATGGATGTCAAGACGGCTTTTCTGAATGGCTATCTTGATGAGTCCATTTATATGGAACAACCAGACGGGTTCAAGGTCACGGGTCAAGAGGGTAAGGTTTGTAAGTTGCTAAAGTCTATTTATGGACTTAAGCAGGCTTCTCGTTCTTGGAACATAAGATTTGATCAAGTGATCAAGACTTATGGGTTCTCACAAAATGTGGATGAACCATGTGTTTACAAACACATTAAGAATGGGAAGGTGGTTTTTCTACTACTCTATGTAGATGACATTCTGCTAATTGGCAATGACGTTGGGGCGTTGTCATCGGTCAAATTATGGTTGACCAAGCAGTTTGACATGAAGGACTTGGGTGAGGCTAATTTTGTTCTCGGTATCCAGATCTTGCGGGATAGGAAGAACAAAATGATAGCTTTGTCACAGGCCGGGTACATAGATAAAATTCTCAGGAGGTTTGCAATGCAGGATTCCAAGAAAGGTGGGCAACCATCTAGGTCTGGAATTACTCTTTCTAAGAAAGACTCTCCAAAGTCTTATGAAGAAAGAGAATACATGAAGAAGGTGCCTTATGCTTCGGCAGTGGGTAGTCTCATGTATGCCATGCTTTGCACTCGACCGGATATTAGCTATGCAGTCGGGATTGTGAGTCGATTTCAGGCGGATCCAGGACCGAACCATTGGGTTGCGGTAAAGCATATTTTCAAGTACCTGAGAAGGACTCGAGGGTATATGCTTGTGTATTCGGGTGAGGATTTAACTCCTCTAGGATACACTGATTCGGATTTTCAATCCTGCCTGGATTCTAGGAAATCGACTTCAGGGTTTGTGTTTACTCTGGGTGGCGGTGCCATCAGTTGGAGAAGTGCGAAGCAAGATTGCACTTCGGATTCAACGATGGAGGCCGAGTATGTGGCGGCTAGTGATGCTTCGAAAGAAGCAGTGTGGCTCCGCAAGTTCCTTGGGGATCTTGAGGTAGTTCCTGGTATGGATAAAGCGGTATCACTGTACTGTGATAACAGTGCGGCGGTAGCTAATGCTAAGGAACCAAGATTTCACAAGAAGAGTAAGCATATTGATCGGAAGTATCATGTGATAAAGGACTTCGTTGAGAGCGGGCATGTCACGGTGTGCAAGATCGCGTCAGAGGACAATTTAGCTGATCCATTTACGAAGACACTTTCTGGGAGAGTCTTCGAAAGGCATGTGGAAGCTATGGGGATGCGAAATTTGCAGTATTTACTCACTTAGTGCAAGTGGGAGATTGTTAGACATGTATGCTCTAAGGAGTAAAAATGTAATACGTTTTTGGAGACATTTTTATCAATAAAGAATTTATTCATTTATATATACCAAATATTGTCCTCTTTACGTTCATATTCGTTGAATGTATGATAAGCAAACAGTAGTCTGAGACTGTTAGTCTAAACCTTAAGAGTTGGGCATATGATGGGATGATTATGCGGTAGACACGACTCTTAAGGTGATGGTCTAAAATATATGATCCGCAATCGAGGGAATAAAGTTGGGCGCTTTATTCATGTAAAGATTGTTATGTTGTCTATATCCCTTTTGGGAGATGGTTTGTCTTGGCCATCGGAGTTGGACTCCGTGAATAGAAACATTGGCGCGTTGTCATAGGTGACGATGTGTTGGATCGGGACATAAAGTGAATTGATTTGGATTAATAATTCTGTCTTGGCAAATCGATTCACTTTAGACAGTCGTTTGTATTGTATCTTAATCCTGAGATGAATAATGGGCCCGTTGTCTCGACTTGTGTCTTTTGATGTACCAATGGGTGACTCCCACATCTCTATAGTGGCATGCATGCCGGTACGTTGGAGGCATGACTCTTGATAGCGTAGACTTGTTATTCATAGATATGGAATCCATAGCTCCTCTTTAGGAGTAATGATATCCTCTTATATGCGTTGTCCTGTAATTGGAAAACTGGAGCGCTCAACCATTTGGATACATAGGTGTAACCGAATGGTATACTATCTTTGGATGGTAAGTTTTCTAATGGTGAGACAATGGAACGTAAGATAAAAATAATCGGGAAGGTAAGACAGAACTTGTCCTTAAGCCGATTATGGATGATCATATGGGGATGCGATACACTATGATATGTCATGGAGACTTAGCTACACGAGCTTCGTAATTCTGTAAAGTTCGAGAGTGCAGCTCCAAGCTTTTAGTGGAGTAGCGTTGGAGTTGATAATTGTGAAATGTATATCTGGGATATTGGGTTTCATAATTATCATGAGCTTGAACTTTATAGGTCCATTTTGGTCCCCTTTGCTAGCTCACAAAATCCTGTAACGACACGGCGTGCTTTTCCAATAATTGGTGACTTATGTCGGATTTATCAGATTGGTTTAAAATTTATAAGAATCAAATAATTCATGTCTGTTTATCGGTTGAATTAATTATGTAAGAAATTAGTTCAAGATGAACTTGTTGAATTATGGCGTTCGGATAATTCTTGTCTGTTTATCGGTTGTTTTAATTTTGGACAATTAGAACAAGATAAACTTGTAGAATTATTTGAATTGATTTATTTTCTTAGAGATTATCTTGATAGAGTTTGTTTTGATCAGATATCTTTTCTATTGGGCTATTTGAATCAAAACTGAGACTTTATCCTTTAGAATCTCGGGTGGAAAATAAAAGATTCGCAGAGATTTTTTCTCGGCAGTTCGGCCTGCCGAACTGGCCAGTTCGGCCTGCCTATCTCACAGTTCGGCATGCCGACCGCGACAGCTAAGATTACGCGTTTGTCACGCGTATCTTATCAGATATTGATCCGAACTTGATTCTGTTTCGATTTTTGAGACCTAATCTGATATGGACTGACCCCAAGGACCAATAGGTATAAAAAGGGAGTGAGTCTAATGATTTACTCAGATCAATTTGAGAGATTAAGAGTGATACTCTTCTAGTGAGCATCTGAAAACTCCCTGAGAGCTTTTGTTCACAAATCACGAACACTAGCTTTGGGTTCTCTCTATTGGTTGGAAGGAGAGTCACCGGTGGAAGAGCTGTACGTGTGAGCCCACACTCACTCCGGTTGTGGATAGAGAATAGCAAAGAAGACCAGTTGGTTGAGGCTCTTCTGGAACGTTACTTCTCTACACAGGTCGCGGAGGTTCTTCGGCACACTGAGGTTAGTAAGATCTGTTTAATTTATACATATAACATGTCATACTTGTATTTTGGAAAATACTCTGATGAAAAATTTTTTTAAAAATTCCGCTGCGCACTTTGTTTCCAACAGCATTTATATTAATTTTCCTCAATTTGGACGAACTTTGCATATATATACACACACACACACACACATATACACACGTATATATATATTCTTTTCTCTCGGTTGTAATTTTTCTCTCTATGCAGCTATCAGTCTACACTGAAGCAACTTTTTCAAGAGTTTGACAATAGTGATCCGGATGAGCAGTTGGCTTCTGTAACTACAAGGATTATGATTGCTCTCCAGAATAATCTGGATGGAAAATCCAAGCAGTATAAAGATCCTTCTTTGACGCAGTTATTTCTCATGAACAACATTCACTACATAGTGAGATCTGTGAGGAGGTCTGTTGTAAATTTAGTTTATTATATTTAAAAGCTATGAGTATACCCGCATAGTGGGCCCCATTAACTAATAATGTCTTACAGATCGGAAGCAAAGGATTCGTTGGGAGATGACTGGGTGCAGAGACACCGAAAAGACGTGTAAATGTGGTAAATAAATTGTAAATAAAATTATTTTTAATCCTCAAACTTTTCAGCTAAAAATAATATAACTGGTATAGTGGACCTTTACAATATCTTTTCCCTATGGGATCTATCTCAGATACACCGAGTTTTATTACTTGGACAATCTTGTACTTGAGTTTATATCGGACTTATACTTTTAGTCCCGAACAAGTTTTTGACGCCGTTGTTAGGGAGGTGCCGTGTCACGCCCCGGAGTACGGAAGGTGACGTGGTGGATTATTTAAATTAATTAAAAGAAGAATTTAATTAAAACTAAGAATTTAGGGGTCAGATTAATTAATAAATTGTGAAAGTTTCAGGAAAATCATTGCATGAAAAATAAATAATAAACGTAGCGAGTATGGTTCCCACTGGCCACAACTTGTGCACACACATGGTACTGACAATATAATAATACAACTACAGTCCAAACACAAGGAAAGTTAAAAACATTACATGCCTTATTTAATTTATACAAATGATATACTAATCCTTCTACTGCTCCTAAGTTCGGTCCGTTGAATCCTCTCCGAACCTAAATAGGAAACCACCTAGAGGGGGGGAAAGTTTAAAACAATGAAAATGTGAACAAAAGACTCAGTAGGACAGTATTTTATCAAATTATTTAATTTAAAGAAAAATCTCATTATTCAAGGAAATATATAAAAGAAACATTGAATAAATAAATAAATTTAAATAAAACCGTTCTTACCAAAACAGTTTATTAGGTCGACCAGAAACATTATCATTTTCTTTTTCTTAGGCAAACCATAAGGATATCACCACCGTAGTGGCCCAGCTAGGTTTCGGGACCTGCCCCTAAGGTAAATTGCTACACGACCCGATCTCTGATATGGCATCATGCCTTTGTGTTTATTTTCATCATCATTTAAAACCCATTTACCGAGTATTGTCATTTACATTCATTATGAGGTTCATTTTAGTTCATGATTTATTATTAAAATATAACCGATAAATTCATTTTCAATCAATCGTTGAAAACATTTTTATAGAAATCCTTTTCAAAACCAAATCATTTTGGAACTAGGCTACCAAAGAATGGGGTAGAAGTCTTACCTCGATACTCATGCCGGTGCCCTACACCGTAATCCCGGTCCGCTATACGTTAGCTCTGCGGAACCACAAACGATCTTAGATACACACTAAGTCGATCAATATCTAGTTTGATACATTCTACGTTACTAATCCATTTCATGATGTCCTAGTGTGCCATTTGTATCTTTAAAATCATTCTATAAGGTTGGAATTTAAATTCGGGTTCAAAACAGTGACAACGGGTGAAAAATCACAAAATTTCCCATGCCCGGTCGGCATACCGGACTCCCTGCTTCGGCCGGCCAAACTGTGCAGTTCGGCCGGCCAAACTGTGCAGTTCGGCCTGCCGAAAACTAGGTCCAGTAGGTCGGACATTCTCAGGTTTGGCCTGCCGAACAGTGCAGTCCGGCTTGCCGATCCTTTGAATCCGGCCTGCCAAACACGTAGTCCGGCCTGCCGAACTAGGAAAACCCAGAAATTCCAGCCATGGGTTTTCAATCTCCCAAAATCCAAATCTTAATTTCAACCTGTTTTTCTCAAATCCCAGGCATGGAAAACAATCATAGATGATAGAAAAACATACAAGAACACTTTTGAACTCATTTAAACAATATTTAAACACAAAAATCTAAAAAATCTAAAAATGGGAAAAAATGAGGAAAAATGAAAAATCTTGAATCTAATCCGTTTTTCTTCAATCTAAGCTTAGATTCTAGTTGTTATAAGTTCATTTAACTCAAACCAAGAGTTTTCTAAGCTCTAACAAACCTAGATTTCAAAAATGCACAAAATTGAAAATTTTGGAAAAAGTTTAGAAATTTCAAAACTAACCTCGAATCGAAGCTTTAAATTCACGTTTTTGGTTGCCAAATCTCGTTCCCGAGCTTCCTCCTTGCTAACCCGAAGCTTGGATTCGAATTTGATTCAAAAATTTGAGAAAGAATTGAGAGAGAACGAGAGAAACCGAGAGAGAAGAAGAGAGGGGGCTCACGGGAGAGAGGAGGAGAGAGAGTGAGAGCTGAGAGAGTGAAGAGAGAGGAAGGGAAGAGAAAATTAATAGAGAGAAACGGTGGGCGGTTTTACTGTACGAAAACCAAATGCCACCCACGGTTTTGTAAAACGGAATATTTTTAACATTTTACAAACTATTGTGCTTTAAAACTCAAAACATCATCTTAAAACAATGAGAAATCATTTGAATTTATCAAATTAACAAAACAACCTAAAATTCAAAATTTTACCAAATAATCAAATTAATGTTTAAACTTCAAAACTGTCTTTTCAACCTAAAAATTCTTTAGGAAATCTAAAAAAGAAAAGTTTGGAGGAAATCCTAGTAGAGTTTATAGAAATCACAGAAAGAATGTCGAAAAACCTATCGAAAAAATTGAGAAAGCTGCAAAAAGATAGAGAGGAAATAAAAATCATTTTATGCCAATCAGTGTCAAAGGTAGAACAAAATAAAACCATTCTTGCCAAAGATACCTTAGCATAAAGTTGTCACTTAGAAGAATCTATCGAGTCAATTAAGCAACCTCTTGAGTTATTTGAAGAAGATTCTTTAGGTGAGGAAGAAACAGTAGACTAAACCATTGAAGTGGAATATTTGGAACCTACCTATTTTGGGGAGCAACTATTAGGAGAGGAATGTGAGAAAGAGAAAGAAGACTTAGCTGTAGAAGATGAACAATCATACCTTTAGTCTTAGGATCTCAACCTTAGTTGCCACAAGAGTTCACCAAGGACCACTCTTACCAAGATCCTTTGTGGCTACCACCTCCTCCACCACTTCTAGCATCATTTTTATAGACTTACCAAGAACATAAAATGAATGTTTCACAAGTTAAATGTTTCATATTTTGCCAATCTTGAGGGCATCTTCACATAAGACCCGTATGTGGTATCTTTTGACATTTACTATGGGAGAAAGTCCTTCTTTGATGATTGTCCACTAGAAGTGGAGTTTGAAGAAAGATTTGCTAAATTCAGAACATCAAAAGATGGAAAAACACTTTCAAAGTAATGTCTTTACCTTCCCTCATTTGTAATATATTTTGTAATATATTTTTGTGTGTTCTTATGTGCTTTTTTGATTTTCTTTAAAAAAATTAAAAAAAATTTTGAAACTTGTTTTGAAAATTTAATATGAAGGTTATTAATTAAATTTGTTTAGAATGGTTGAGTTATGAAGTTAAACTGTTTTCAATTTTCTCTCAAGATGCATTCTAATGAGTTTGATTTTGTAAATGCGTTTTGTTTGGATTTTCAAATAAATTTTTAATAAAAAATGTGTATTTTGATTTTGCATTTTAAAATATCCTTAAAAACCTTTGAAGTTAAATTACTAAATAATTCATTTAAAATTGCTCAGATTAAGGAGGACATGGTCATTGTGATTAATAAGTATTCTATACATGCATCCTCTTGAAACGTGTTTTGAAGAATTTGAAAAGTGATTTTAATTTTCAATCAAAAAAATAAAGTCTTAATAATATGACTTTAAAAGACCCAACTTGAAATAAATTGTTGTGTGTTTAGTTAGTTTGTTTTGTTGTTAAGTTAGCTATAGATCATCTCTACATCTATGCTAATTTAGATAATATTTTTGCTGCGCTTACTATTCTTTTTATAAATTAGGGATAATGTATAATTTAGGTTGGGGGAGAGGGTTGTGCTTCAATGTTGTGCTGTGTCAAATTACTTTTTGAATTTTGCCCTTTTTTTTTTTTGCTCCAAATTTTGTGTGTTTTATAAAAAGTTTTCATTTTTGTGAGATAAAATTGAAAAAAAAGTTAATTTTTTTTTTGCAAATAATAGTTTCTTAGTAGTTAATATGATAATATTTTGTTTTTCTTTCTAAATTTCATATTAATGCAATATTATTTTTTCTACTCTTTAAATTATTTCACTTTATGGACTCTCAAAACTTTGGTTTTATTTAACATTTTTATGTGTTTATTTTTTAAACTATTTGTAAGCCATTCTTTTCGTACACGCACTGTAATCCTTAACTATGATAGTAAGTCAAAACTATGTAAAAATGAATAATTAAAGGCAGTAACATTTTCAAATTTAACTAATTAAATAAATTGATTAATTAAATGATAAATCATTGTTAAAAAAATAAAAATAAATAAAAACAGAAATGTAAATAAATTGTTAGCAATGTGCCCTAGGCCAATTATGTAATGAACACATTTTGACTTTATTACATTTGCATTTTATTAATAAAGAGGCATTTTCATTATTGTTTTTAATTCTAATTCTATGAATAGTTAATTTTGCCTAAGGTCATCAAGGATGTGACTTGATAGTAAAACTCTTAGGTGAAAATTGAATTTTATTCTAAATTATCCCTAGTCGGTCATTATTATTGGGATAATAATGAATGAAGACTAGTATGAAGTTTGACTGATGATTATGTTTTACTAATCATGTGTATGAGATACTAAGTCAACTCATAGATACATATTTGAGAAATGATGTATTGGATCGACCCGCTATGAGAATACTACATGGATAATTGTCACTTATTGGATCGACCCGCTATGAGAGTACTACATGATGAAATGGATTGTTGTTGGAAATAGAGTGAATCATGTGAGAAATGTGAGTGATTAAGAAGAAATTTGTCCCACATTTATTATGAGAAAGATATACATGGGCCCTTTGGTAAGTTAGACTGAAGAAAAATGTATGGCCATACTGGAATGTATTGATAAGGTTTATTAATATCAGTCTACTTAAGATCGAGAAATAATATGATTGAATAGTATAAGGATGACATAAACCATGCCTTATGTTCAATCAAGGTTTCTAGTGACAAAAGGACTTCAATACTTATTGTATATTAGGTTATGTCGGATTATTGACATTCGCATAACTTGGGTAATGATAATCTCTTGCTAGAGACCGCTTATGATTTATGGGCCAGAAATAGAATTTCAAGCCTACTACCAACATTATGTGAACCTACAGGGTTGCACACTTAGAACAGACCAAAAACAAATTTTGGGTTAATTATGTCTAGGTTCAATGAACCTGATAAAGTCCAGATTCGATGTACTAGATATGTCTAGGTTCATTAAGTCTGATATTGTCTAGATTTTATGAATCATATTTGAATTACAGTTTATCCTAGTTAAAATTTGACTCTATCTCGAAGTCAATATATATATATATATATATATCTGTTTTAGGGTTTTTGGAGAAATTAGAAGAGAAAAGGCGTTCTCTTATTCTAAAAGTCAAAAACATTAAAAATCCTAAAATTAGAGAGAGTCATTTAATGCAAGGAGAGGGTGCTAGCGTACCAATTTGTTTTTGAGAGAGTCTATTCGTGTGGACGCCTGCAGAGAGCGTTGCTCTAAGTAACAATGTCTGAATCCGATCCCGAATACGAAAAGCTCGAGTTAGGATACCACCAGAGTGAACCTGCTCTATTCCTTCTAGCAATCTTGCCCTTTTTGTCATCCTATTAAGATTCTATGAGATTCTTATCAATCTAATCGAATAACATGGATCCTGCAAGGGTTTTGTGGGAATTAATTTTGATTTTTTGCTGCTTATTTGAATCACAAATCCAACAAAACACAACAGTGGTATCAGAGCGACTTGCGAATTTGATTAAATTGATTTTATATGGTTCTGTGTATATGTGATATGCATGGATACGATTTATACATTAATTAGATTAACGTGTTTGAGGTTTTATTTGATTAAACGTTTTTGCCGTGCTAATTTGATTAATACGTTTCCTGTTTCTTGTAACCTGTTGTTGTTAATTTGATTAATATTACAATTTAACAAGAATCTAGTAATCTGTTTTAAGATGATTAAATGATATACTGTAAATATGGTTTCAGTTTCATTAAGGTCGCAGACTATTTAAATGTTAAACAATGATAATCTGTTTTGAACTGATTAATATATATCATAGGGTCTGTTTAATTGTTAAACAAGGGTGATTGGTTTAAAACGGATCAATAAATTTCATGAATCCGTTTAAGTATTAAACAGAGATTAATTAATTCTATTATGAATGGATTAGGTAATCTAATTAATTAAAATTAATGGATGTAGGCAACAACTTATTCAAACAAGTAAGGTAAATCGTTTACCTAGCGCGACCGCCACCAGAGGCGCTGCCCCTTAGACCCCCGCCAGGGGCGCTGCCCCTTGACCTCGATTTGATTCGTCACATAAATAGTTTTGGTCATAATAAAAATTTAACTATAATGAAATTATATTATTCTGTTTATGTGTTTAGTGTGAATTGCATGGTGCATAGCATGGCCCTTTTATACCAATGTGATTGGTAGGTTTTATTTAATTTTATTTAATCTAGATTTGGGCCATGCTACGACACGCTTATTGTGTTATTATTATGCTATGTATGTGATGTTGTGTATATGATGCTATGTATGTGATGCAACATAATAATAAACAATAAAATAAAATTAAAGTAGAACCTTCATTTAATATTAAGTCATTAAAACGCCTCCCATAATTCAACACTTGTCAAGACTTAGATTGTTAAATATAGGTTCTACCAAAGTAGGGTGTGTTAAGCCATCTAGGTAAGACAAGATGGATAATAGTGATATCCATATGTTTGAAATGGTTAGACTTAACTAGGTTATGAAAATGGTTTTGGACCTAGGGCATTAGATAGGATTTTAATTAGATGGGACATGTGATGTCAAATCCCATATTTATCCAAGAGTTACATAAGATGTAATTGGTAAAGTGTTACTTACCTAAATAACCATACTTTAGGTGATAAGCCAAAGCTTACTTAAAGTGAGGTGAAATATGGATCTTGGTCCACTAAAATTACAATTGTTGTGATTGCCAAATTAATATTGAGGGTTTTTAATTTTATAAAATTAGTGAGATTTAAATTATGCCTTGTTAAAAATTGTTTAATAAAATGCTAAGTACTCTGTGTACATATTTATTGTAGATAATGGCATCAAACACCACATCTAACTTGTCACTGCAAACGATCCTTGAGAAGGATAAGCTCAATGGGGCTAACTTCCTTGACTGGTACAGAAACTTGAGAATTGTTCTTAA
The DNA here is from genome assembly GCA_025403435.1 of Artocarpus heterophyllus. Taxonomy (NCBI): domain Eukaryota; kingdom Viridiplantae; phylum Streptophyta; class Magnoliopsida; order Rosales; family Moraceae; genus Artocarpus; species Artocarpus heterophyllus. The sequence goes on from CM046353.1 coordinate 26,763,295, forward strand.
GCAAGAGAGGAAGGAATATGTCCTTGATCAACCTATCCCTGATGAACCAGCTGCTAATTCTCTTGGAGCACAAAAGGATGCTCACAGTATGCATCTCAATGACTCTGTTGATGTCACTTGTCTCATGCTTGGAAGCATGGAATCAGAGCTTTAGAAGCAATTAATGGAAATGGAGGCTTATATCATGATAGGCCATCTCAAGGAAATGTTCCAAGAGAAAGCTAGAATTGAGAGGTTTGCCACCTTAAAGGCATTACTCTCGTGCAAGTTGACTGCTGGCGGTTCAGTGAGTCCTCATGTTCTAAAGATGAAGGGTCATCTTGATCATTTACAGAAACTTGGTCTTGAGATTAGCCAAGAGTTGGCTGTTGACATCATTCTCCAATCTTTGCCAAATGTTTATGATGGGTTCATTATGAATTACAACATGCATAATATGGAAAAGACTATTTTTGAGTTGCATGGGATGCTTAAGACTGCTAAACAGAACATCAAGAATACCAAAGATGTTCCAATGGTTAATAAAGGGAAAGTTATGAAAAGGAAAGGAAAGCGTAAGAGCAAGCATAAGGCTCCCAAGGACTTTAAGAAACCCATTCCTAAAGCTAAGGCTAAACCACCAAAGGAGGGAGTATGCTTTTTTTGCAATGAGCCTGGTCATTGGAAATGAAACTGTAAGCTCTATTTGGATGATCTGAAGAAGAAGAAGAGTAGTGCGACTACTCCTTCAGGTATTTATGTTGTAGAAGTCAATTTGTCTACTTCTAATTCTTGGGTATTAGATACTGGATCTGGATCTCACATTTGTACTTATGTGCAGGATCTTAAGAGGAGTAGAATCTTGGTTAAAGGCGAAGTGGACCTACGAGTTGGAAATGGAGCAAGAGTTGCTGCTTTAGCTATAGGAACATATGAGTTGACTTTGCCTAGTGGACTTGTTTTAAGTTTAGAAAATTGTTATTATGCACCTGCTATGAGTAGGAATATTATTTCTATTTCTTGTTTGGACAAGGAAGGTTTTGAGTTTATTATTAGGAATAATAAATGCTCCATTTACCATGATAACATTTTCTATGGATATGCTCCACGAATGAATGATCTTTATGTTCTGAACATTGAAAAGATAAACGAAAAGTCCATCTATAATGTTAATACAAAGAAGTTTAAATCTAAAGATTAAAACGAGGGCATTGCTCTAAGTAACAACGTCTGAATCCGATCCCGAACACGAAAAGATTGAGTTAGAGTGTCATCAGAGTGAACCCGCTCTCTTCCTTCTAGCAGTCTTGCCCTTTTTGTTATCCTGGTAAGATTCTATGACTTTCTTATCAATCTAATCGAATTGCATGGATCCTACGAGGGCTTTGTGGGAATTAATTTTGATTTTTTGCTACTTATTTGAATCACAAAATCCAACAAAACACAACATAAATAAAGTGTATAAGTTGTAAATTAATGAATAAAAGTTGGATAAGTTTAGTTTTGTAGCCTCTTTAACTCGAGTAAGTAAGTTGTAAGGGGTGCTTCAACACTTAGTACCTTGGCCAACTAGTTTTGGAGTTACTAACCCAAAGCTCGTTAAATGAGTTATGAAAAAAATTTAAGGGAGCCAAACATTATCCTATCCATAGTTATTGTAAAGTTTAATTTTTTTATATAATTTTAAGTTTCTGCTAAGTTTTCTAATAAATAAATTTGAAATGTTGCTGCCTATAGAAGTGATTTGAATTAAAATATCATAATAATTTTATTCTTAGTTTTGGATAAAATGTCATAATTATTCATTATCACTTTTTGCAGTAAGTTTGGCTTGCATACATTTTGTTAAATAATATATAAATTATTTAGATAAAATTTTTGTTTTGTTAGTCTATCTAATTAAGTTAGTCAAATTATAGTTAAATGGTATGTGTTGTGTGGATATTTTGTAAATCATTTCAAAATTTTATTACTTTAATTGCTAAGGACTAGCAATAAGCTAGTTGGGAGGCATGATGAGATCATACAAGTATATATTTTTTAAGGCTTAAATCATTTATTTACACTTTATTCTTATTAAATGCTCTAATTAATAGCATTTTTGTTTTAATAGGTATTTTTGTGTCTTAGTATGTAAATATATTTAAAAATATACTTTTAGTGCATTTTTATGCTTAATAATATCTTTGATAATTTTTAGTGTCGTTTTGGAGTATTAAATATGTGTTTAGTTTATAAATATTCAAAACCATAAAAATAATGTGTGGTTATTTTATTTTGAGTCTTAATGTATTTCATAGTGCACTTTGAGTTTGTAAATATGTTCTATAATATTTTTAGTAATTTTTAAAAATATTTCTAAGTTTTAAAATTTATGTTAGTGCCAAACTGAAAGAGACTAGAATTTTAAAAGTTTGTAAATATTTTTGTGTGGATTATTGTAAAATAAATATTTTTAATATTACTATAAATACTTTTGTTTGTAAAATAATTGATTCAAGTGTTTTTGTGAATTTTAGATTTGAAATTTGGAGGAAAAACAAAGCAAAATGGCACAACAACAAACAACAAATGCAAATAGTGCCTAAATCAGCGTTGCACATCACGACATCATCAAAAATAAAAAAATAAATAATAATAATAATAATAATAATAATAATAATAATGTTAATAGTAATAATAATAGTATAGACATGTATAATTAGCTTTTGCTAATTTAGTGGGGGTCGCCATTTAATATTAATATTATTAAATAAATAAATAATAAAAATAAATAAAATGATAATAATATCATTATTAAAAAAAAATTGTAATAGTGAATCTTTTTCACTATAAATAGATGGGTTCTCCCCCTACTGAGATCCTTTACCGGTCTTTTGGCCATTTTGAGTAGTTTTGCAACTATTGAGCCTCTTGCTTAATTGTATCCCCTCTATGGAGGAGGCATTGTTAAAGTACTTCTCCGACCCTACTAAAAATAATAAAATAAGACCTAAATTAGTGTAGAAAGTTTGGTTAGGCAAATAGATGATCTTGTATGCATAGTGATATAGATTTTAACTTTATCTGTGTTGTGATTCTTATACTTTTATGGAATAAATTATATTTCTAAGTTTTTAATAATTATTGTTAGTATTGTTATGTTGTCCAATTTTTAATAAATTCAGTCATGCTTTCTTTTTGTAATTTAATTGTGTTGTATAATTAATATTAATAATAATGAAATAATTCTTAATTTTATGGAATGTCTTTTACTGCAGTATGACTATTATATTGTTGATTTTGGATACTTCATAAGACGAAGTGCTGTTGAAATTAACATAAAAATTTATTCCATTTAAATATAATAATTTTGATTTGATATTATCTTTTTGTCTTAAAATTATGTTAATTATAATTATAGTGATAGTGAGAGATGATTAATTTACCAAATCATTAGTGAGAGATAATTATTTTGCTACTTTTTTATAGAAAGACCTTTACTATATTATGGCTTATTATATTGTCGCTCTAGATTGACTTATAAAATTAGTAAAAACGCTTGCAATTAACGAGAAAAAATATAATAAATCAAATTCCTTAAATAATTATTGTTTAGAGTTAAAATTCAATATCAGTTGCGAAACATACAAGGAATTCTCAAAGCTTCACTATTTTAATTTTATATTTTAAATTTTGAATTAAAAAATTACAAAAATATTTAATTTATTTTAACTTTGTTTTGAAAAACCGCTTGCCTTTTTAAACGTTTATTTCTAACATTCTCCCAAGTTACAAAATTTTCACCTCTTTGTGGATACGACAACCTTTTTATACCACAAACATTCACCATTTTAGAAAAACATTTTGGGCGACATGATTAATGGCCTAGTTTGGAGAAGCATCAAGCAAACTTGCATTGCTAACTCAACTATAGAGTTAAATATGCAGCTACAAGTGAGACATCTAAGGAAATTATGTGGCTTAGGAAATTCTGTAAAGATTTTAAGGTAGTTCCTGGTACGGATAACCCTAAAGTCGTGTATTGTGATAATGCAGTGGCTATGGCTAATACCAAGGCTTCAAGACACTACAAGAGGATAAAGCATATAGACAGGAACTATCATATAGTTAGGAACTTTATTGAGAATGGAGATGTGGCAATTTACAAGATAGCACCTAGGGATAACCTAGCTGATCTGTTTACAAAAGCATTGACAATAAGAAGATTTGAAAAAAAGTGGATGGCATAGGACACGCATATGTCACATTTGCTCGTTTAGGACAAGTAGGAGATTGTTAGAATCAGTGCCACTAAGAAACAAATATTTTATTCGTAACTAAAGACATTTTAAATTAAATAAATAAAGACATAATAATAATAAATATTTTATAAATTAATAATGGTCTTCATATTGTTTTCATTATTATGTTTAAGCATTTAAGCAAACATGTGCTCCAAGATTGTTATAACCAAATCTTGGTATTGAGCATATATGGAGTTTATATGCGGTATAGATATGAGATCGAGGTTAACAATCTAAATTATATGGTCCACTGTCTATGTATTTAGCTAGACACTTTATATATGATAAGGCTACAATGGAGATCTATGTCCAATTAGAGAGACAGTTTATCTAGGCTGTCAAAACATGTTGACTCTATGGCAAACACATTAGTGTGGTAGATCTAATGGTGATTGCACACTGGACTGGAACTAAAGTGTTATTGATTTAATAATATTCCCATTTAATTTAATAAATTGATTAATAAATTCTACCGTAGCTTAAGGCAGAAGAAATTTCAATCTGTAAATAACTCGAGAAATTTAATTATAAGAATTCTCAAGTGCAATACAAAGTTAGTAGTATACCTTGAAATACTCTAACGCATATTAGATCCTTAATTGCTAATTAATTTAAAATTGGAGCTATGCGAGTAGCAAAATCAATGGAAAATACTATATAAGCTTGGAAAGTGACACTATCAAAAACTATGTAATTATCGAGTCTAGATAATGAAAAGCCAAGTGTAGATTTATATTAAGCCTAGAATAAATTTTTAGACTCAATACAGTCGAAATCGGTACGCGGTTAAACTTACCTTGATATGGGTTCATACTATGGTGGGCATCTCATTGTATTTGAAAAATAGGCGGAAACCTGTTAGATATTAAAATTTCCTGTCAGCTAAGTTAGTCATTGCTGATAGTAAAAGAATTATCTGCTTAAGGGGAAACTTGCAAGAAAGCACAATGTGCAAATAGTAACCCTTGATTTAAGCTTCACATGATGATGCTTGTACTTGTTGCTTCTATGAGATACAAATCTCACCTACCATAGTTAGAGTATGGTGTTAGAAAAATAGTACGTAGCAGAATTTTAAAAGTTTTATACCAGAGTATTTTTCAAAACACAAGTTTGATACGATATATGCATAAATTAACCAGGTCTTACTGACCTTTGAATGCCGAAGCACTCCCACAATATGTGAAGAAAAGTAACATTCTAAAAGAGCCTTAACCAACTAGTCTTCTTTGCTATTCTCTATCTACGATCGGAGTGAGTATGGGCTCACATGTACAGCTCTTTCTCTAGGTGGCTCTCCTTCCAACCAATTGAGAGAACTCAAAGCAAGTGTTCGTGATTTGTAAACAAGAGCTTTTAGGGAGTTTTAGATTCTCACTAGCAAAGTATCACTCTTAATCTCTTAATTGATCTGAATAACTTATGAGACTTACTCCCTATTTACAGAGGTTGGGTCTAGGGTCAGTCCTTATTAGATAGGATCTCAAAAATTTGAATCATAATCAAATTCGGATCAATATCTGATGAAATCTATGTAAAAATGCACGATCTTTTTTTCGCACATCGGTAGGCCAAACTTGCCCCATCGATAGGCCGAACTTGATGATCGGCATGCCAAACTGTTAAAAAAATCTCAACGAATCTTTTATTTTTCACCTGAGATTCTATAGAATAAAGTCTCAGTTTCAATTCAAATAACCCAATAGAGAAGTTATCTAATCAAAACAACTTTATCTAGATAATCACTAGGAAAATAATGAATTCCTAATAATTCTACTAGTTTATCTTGATTTAATTTTGAATAAATTAAATCAACCACTAAATAGACAAGAATTATCCTATCCTAATAATTCAACAAGTTTATCTTGAATTAATTTTATCACAAAATTAATTCAACCGATAAACAGACATAAATTATTTGTTTTTTTTGAATTTCAACCAATTTTATAAATCTAACATAAGTCACCAATTATTGGAAAAGCACGCCGTATCGTTATAGGATGTTGTGGGCTAGCAAAGGGGGCCCAATGGACTTATATAGTTCAAGCTCCCGATAATTACGAAACCCAATATCCTAAATATACATTTCATAATTATCAACTCCAACGCTACTGCACTAAAAGCTTGGAGCTGCACTCTCGAATTACATAGAATTACAAAGCCCGTATAGCTAAGTCTCCATGACATAGGATTATATATAACTTGCTTAAGGACAAGTTCTGTCTTACCTTCCTGATTATTTTTATCTTATGTTCCATTATCTCACCATTGGAAAACTTACTATCCAAAGACAGTATACCATTCGGTTACACCTATGTATCCAAATGGTTGAGCGCTCCAGTTTTTCGATTACAAGATAACGCATGTAAGAGGATATCACTACTCCTAAAGAGGAGCTATAGATTCCATATATATGAATAACAGGTCTACACCATCAAGAGTCATGCCTCCAATGTACCGGCATGCATACCACTATTAAAATGTAGGTGTCACCCTTTGGTACATCAAAAGACACAAGTCAAGACAACGGGCCCACTATTCATCTTAGGATTGAGATACAATACAAATGATTATCTAAAGTAATCGATTTGCCAAGAGAGAAGTATTAATCCAAATCAATTCACTTTATTTCCCGATCCAACACATCATCACCTATGACAATGTGCCAAGTTTCTATTCACGGAGTCCACCTCCGATGGCCAAGACAAACCATCTCCTAATAGAGATATATACAACATAACAATCTTTACATGAATAAAGCACCCAACTTTATTCCCTTGATTGCGGATCTTACGATTTAGACCATCACCTTAAGAATCGTGTCTTCTGTATAATCTGTCCATCATATGCCCAATTCTTAAAGGTTTAGACCGACAGTCTTAGACTATTGCTTGCTTAACATACATTCAACAAATATGAATGTAAAGAGGACAAGATTTGGTATGTAAACAATAACTAAATTCTTTATTCATAAAAATGTCTCCAAAAACTTATTACATTTTTACTCCTTAGGGCATACATGTCTAAAATCTCCCACTTGTGCTAAGTGAGTAAATATGACAAGTCTCGCATCCCCATAGCTTCCACGTGCCTTTTAAAGACTCCCCTAGTAAGTGTCTTTGTAAACAGATCAGCTAAATTGTCCTCTGACGCGATTTTTCACACTATGACTTTCCCGTCCTCGATGAAGTCCTTTATCACATGATAGTTCCGATCTATATGCTTACTCTTCTTGTGAAATCTTGTTTCCTTAGCATTAGCTACCACTGCACTGTTATCACAGTACAGTGATACTACTTTATCCATACCAAGAACTACCTCAAGATCCCTAAGGAACTTGCAGAGCTACACTGCTTCTTTTGAAGCATTACTAGCTACCACATCCTCGGCCTCCATCGTTGAATCCGAAGTGCAATCTTGCTTCACACTTCTCCAACTGATGGCACCGTCGCCCAGAGTAAACATAAAACCCGAAGTTGATTTTCTACAATCCAGACAGGATTGAAAATCCAAGTCAGTATATCCTAGAGGAGTTAAGTCCTCACTCGAATACATAAACAAGTACCCTCGAGTCCTTCTCAGGTACTTGAAAATATGCTTAACTGCAACCCAGTGGTTCGGTCCTGGATCCGCCTGAAATTGACTTACAATCCCGACTGCATAAAAAATATCCAGTCATGTGCAAAGCATGGCATACATGAGACTACCCACTGCCGAAGCATAAGGCACCTTCTTCATGTATTCTCTTTCTTCATTATACTTTCAAGAGTCTTTCTTTGAAAGAGTAATTCTAGACCTAGATGGTTGCCCACCTTTCTTGGAATCCTACATTGCAAACCTCTTGAGAATTTTATCTATGTAGCCAGTCTGGGACAAAGTTATTATTTTGTTCTTCATATCTCGAAAGATCTAGATATTGAGAACAAAATTAGACTCACTCAAGTCCTTCATGTCAAACTGCTTGGTCAACCATAATTTGACCAATGACAATGTCCCAACGTCATTGCCAATTAGCAGAATGTCATCTACATAGAGCAGTAGAAAAACCACCTTTCCATCCTTAATGTGTTTGTAAACACATAGCTCATCAACATTTTGTGAGAACCCATAAGTCTTGATCACTTGATCAAATCTTATGTTCCAAGAACGGGAAGCTTGCTTGAGTCCATAAATTGACTTTAGCAGCTTACAAACCTTACCATCTTGACCCTTGACCTTGAACCCGTTTGGTTGTTCCATATAAATGGACTCATCAATATAGCCATTTAGAAAAGCTGTCTTGACATCCATCTGTCAAATCTCATAGTCAAGAGTGGCAGCTATGGACAAGAGAATCTAGATGGAGTTGAGCATGGCTACAAGTGCAAAGGTTTCCTCATAATCGATTCCTTCCTTTTGCGTATAACCCTTAGCTACCAGTCTAGCCTTACAGGTTTTGACCTTTCCGTCCACTCCTTTTTTGCTCTTGGAGATCCACTTACACCCTATGGGTTTTACCCCTTCGGGAAGATCCACAAGCTCCCAGACCTGATTAGTCTCCATAGACTTCATCTCTATGTTCATGGCCTTTGTCTAGAGTTTTGAATCAACATCCTCCATAGCCTCTACGTAAGTATAAGGATCCCTGTCATGTTCATCTAGTTCAGCCAAGAAGACCTTTCCATTAAACATATACCTCTCAGGTTGATGCTCGATCCTCTCACTAAGCTAAAGCCCCTTACATTGTTGTTCAAGGTTGTTTGGTTTTTCTACACTGATCGGAACGGTTTCATTTGGAACCTCTAGAGTGATTAGATCACTCCTTAACTCCTCAAGCACCACTATGCTTCGAGGCTTAAAGTCTTCCATGTAACTCTCCTCAAGGAAAGTTGCATTAGTTGAAACCACGACTTTATTTTCCTTTGGGTTATAGAAATAACCCCCTTTAGTCCCTTTTGGATATCCTACAAACATGCAAACTTCCAAACGTGCGTCCAACTTATTCACATCCTTAAAAAAAACATGTGCTGGACATCCCCATATGCAACTATGGGTCGTGAGGAGTTTTAGGGACCGATTTTGAAAGCACATTGTTCAAAAGATAACATGTGGTTTATAGTGCATATCCCCAAAAGGATAAAAGCAATGATGAATAACTCATCATGAACCTGACCATGTCCAATAAAGTCTTATTCCTTCTTTCCGCTATGCCATTCTGCTACGGAGTGCCCGGCGCAGTCAAATGGGATAAAATCCTATTCTCTAATAAGTATCCCAAGAACTCATCAGAAAGGTATTCTCCACCTCGATCGGATTGAAGTGCCTTTATGGGTCTACCCAATTGCTTTTCTACTTCAACCCGAAACTCCCTGAACTTGTCAAAAGTTTCGCTTTTGTGGTGCATCAGGTACACATACCCATACCTTGAGTAATAGTCAATAAAAGTGACCAAGTACTCATACCCTCCTCGTGCCCGGATGTTCATTGGTCTGCAAACATCACTATGCACAAGTTCTAGAACCCCTTCGGTTCTATTGCCCTTAGACCCGAATGGTCTTTTGGTCATTTTACCCTCCAAACAAGATTCACATTGAGATATAGATTCCACCTTTAAGTGACTTAAAGGTCTATCCCTTACCAACCTTTGAATCCTAGTCAGGTTAATATGACCAAGGTGCAAATGCCAAAAATAAGTCTTATTAGAGTGAGAAGTTTTAAGCCTTTTAGAGTTATTATCATTCATCTCAGCATTAAGCAGTAAGTCCATCTTAGGTTTGATAAAATATACATTATTTTGCATCCATCCAGAACAGATAAAAGATTTGTTTTTACTAATCACCACTTTATCATTGAAAGAAACCAAATAGGAGTCTTAAATAAACAAGCTATAGAAATTAAATTCCTTTTAAATTTAGGAACATAAAAACAATCTCGTAAAATTAAATTCATAAAACTATCAAAATAAAGATGGATGTCTCTTACTGCTTCTGCTAAGACCAAGGATCTATCGCCCATCTGAAGCATGAAGTCTTCAGGTAGCAGACTTCTCGTTTCTTTGAACCCCTAAAGAGAAACACAAACATGATTTGTTCCACCAGAATCTATAACTCAAATGTCATTGGATTCCTGAACCTAAAAAGTTTCTAGATACAAAAGATCACACCTACCTCCTTTGGAAAGGAAGTTCTTGCAATGCTTCTTTATATGCCCGATCTTCCCGCAAAAGAAGCACTTAAGCTTCTTCAAGTTCTTCTTCTTCTTTTTCTTGCTCTTGGTGCTAGTAGGAATAAAAGACTTCCCATTCTTGGCCCGTTGCCTCTTTCCATTTCCAGAGTTGGGATTGGGACCAGAAGCAGCTACCATATTGGCCTCTCCACCCGCAGGAGATTCCCTGATCAATAGTTCAAATTCCTATAACTGTTTCATTAATTCTATTAAGGTCATATCCTGCCTATTGCTTAAATTAAATGTATCTTTAAATGGAATAAATTCCTTCGACAGAGTCTCAAAGACTATAGTCATCTGAGTTTTAGCATCAATGTCGGCTCCATTGTTTTGAGCCTCAGTGAGGTAACCCATAAACAACATCATATGCTCATTTACAGATGTCCCCGGTCTCTGCTTACAGTTCAAGAGTTTCCAAAGCGCCCCTTGTCACTTTGTTATGGCCTGGCCTCCAAACATGTCTTCTAGATTATCCAAGATCTGCCTGGCTGTCTCATAATCCTCATGTTGAGCCTGCAGCATGTTATTCATGCTAGCCAAACATAGTAGCAGGCCTAATCATGTACATCTTTCCAATGATCGTACGCTTGGAATTGCTCATTGGTGGAACCTCCCATAGGCTCGGGAGGACAAGGGGTTGTCAGCACAAATTTTAGTTTCTCAAAGGAGAGGACAATATCCAGGTTCTGTTTCTAATCATTATAATTCTTTCTGGTTAATAGGTTTTTCTCAAGTATCAAAGATAAGGTGTTTTTAGACATTTTTAATCTACAATAAAGAATCATATACCTAATATAAGCAAACATATAATAATAAGTTAGTAAGATAACACAATCATGTAAAAACATACAAATGTGTTTATGTGTCAAAACCTCGAAAATATCACAACCTTACAATGATAATTCCCAACTCAGAATTCAACAAGCTCCTAGGGAAGTTATGCCAAATTCAATCAGAAACACAAATCCGCTCCTGATTAATATATGCTATCCAGGACCTGTATGATCCAGCATATATTAATAATCATTTCTTTGGCCCTTAATTTTATTAACAAAGCTCTTAGGAGAGGTTAATAATAAAATCAACGTGAGTGTATAACCATGATTTATAATCACCACCTAAGGGTATGCAACCATCATTTATAATCACCACCTAAGTGTAGGCAACCATAAATCATGCTAAAATACCTTATCCAATCTGGTACATGATAGAAATCCCTTCTTAGGGGTCGGGACCACAATGTTCTTCCTATGGACCAACGATAGAGTCCGTAGGTCCTCTCTTCAAAAATCTTCTCCTACTCAATCTTTTGAAATCAAGGTTTTATTTTAAAAGACATGCATGAATAATTTTAATATGTGCGGCACTCCCTATTCTATATGGCATGTTATCAATATACATGGTAAATCATATTATAATACAGACAAGCAAAGCAATTAAGCAAAGCTAAAAGTAAAATAATAAATAACTGTAATATTATGGTTCCACCCTTGAGAATAGAAAATAAAGGTTATAAGAGAATAATCGAAACATTTTTATCGATTCTTCATCCTTGAATCCTCAAGCTGTATCCTTCTTCATGTAATGCCCATCATCAAGTCTTCATTCCCGTACGAATTGAATACTTCATATTTCTGGTCATATCCAAATTTAATGATTCTAAGAATTGTACCAAAAATAAAATTAAAACTGCATTGGAAATTGCACTATTTTTAGAAAAATTTCTAGCTCTCTGTCGACAAGCCGATCTAGGTATCGGCCTGTTGATCTGTGCTGATTCATGATAGATCGGCCTGTTGAACGCAAACTAAAAGTTTGGCCTACCACCAGAGCCACCTGATTTTTGCCTCGTTGACAACCTGCCAAACCTCACGTCCGACCTACTAATCTGCGACCATTAGCCTATCGAATTGGAGGATTCGGCATGCCTGCCGAGCAAAAATCACCCTTTCTAAAAAATACAATTTTTAATGAAATTCATCAATTTTATTTTCAACAATTCAAAAATAGAAAATTAGAGACTCAGGAAATACCTTGGAGCGTTCATCATCCATCTTCTAGATCCACCTTCTGGATCCATCTTCTCCGAATAATTGTTTAATTACAAAATTCTTACAAAATTAAAAATTAAATAATAATTCCTAGACGTAGATGATAGTCTGCCATCTAATTACATCAAAAACCTAGATACACATTCTAACCTCTAAGGAACCATAACCAGTATAAATTAATTAATTAATAAATAATTAAATAACAATTTAATCAACCATAATTAATTAACAAACATTCACTACATAATCCATGACAACATAAAATTATATAGAAACCAAGAGTGCCAACTCTCTATAAAATTAAATTCAAGCATAGGAGAGTTAAGATCACAAAATTTATACATATAGCATGATCACAAACTCATAAATTTAAGAAAAAAACTAGCTCTGATACCAATTGTTGGAAAAATAGTACGTAGCAGAATTTTAAAAATTTTATATTAGAGTATTTTTTAAAACACATGTTTGACATGTTATATGCATAAATTAACCAGATCTTACTGACCTTTGAATGTCGAAGAACTCCCACAATATGTGAAGAGAAGTAACGTTCCAAAAGAGTCTCAACCAACTAGTCTTCTTTGCTATTCTCTATCCACGATCGGAGTGAGTGTGGGCTCACACGTACAACTCTTCCTCTAGGTGGCTCTCCTTCCAACCAATTGATTGAACCCAAAGCAAGTGTTCATGATTTGTGAACAGGAGCTCTCGGGGAGTTTTAGATTTTCACTAGCAGAGTATCACTCTTAATCTCTCAATTGATCTAAATAACTTATGAGACTTAATCCCTATTTATAAAGGTTGGGTCTAGGGTCAGTCCTTATCAGATAGGGTCTCAAAAATTTGATCAGAATCAAATTTGGAACAATATCTGATGAAATCCGCATAAAAACACGTGATCTATTTTTTGCACATCGACAGGCTGATCTGCCTAATTGGCAGGCCAAACTTGATAATCGGCATGCCAAACTGTCGAAAAAAATCCCAACGAATCTTTTATTTTTCACCCGAGATTCTATAGGATAAAGTCTCAATTTTAATTCAAATAACCCAATAGAGAAGTTATCCAATCAAAACAACTTTATCTAGATAATCTCTGGGAAAATAAATAAATTCTTAATAATTCTACAAGTTTATCTTGATTTAATTTTGAATAAATTAAATCAACCGATAAACAAACAAGAATTATGCGATCCTAATAACTCAACAAGTTCATCTTGAATTAATTTTATCACAAAATTAATTCAACTGATAAATAGGTATGAATTATTTGATTCTTCCAAATTTCAATCAATCTAATAAATCTGACATAAGTCACCAATTATTGGAAAAGCATGCCGTATCATTACAGGATGTTGTGAGCTAGCAAAGGGGACCAAATGGACCTATATAGTTCAAGCTCCTGATAATTATCAACTCCAACGCTACTCCACTAAAAGCTTGGTGCTGCACTCTCGAACTAAATAAAATTATGAAGCCCGTATAGCTAAGTCTCCATGACATATCATAGTGTATCGTATCCCCATAGAATTATCCATAACTGGCTTAAGGACAAGTTCTGTTTTACCTTCCCAATTATTTTTATCTTATGTCCCATTATCTCACCGTCGAAAAACTTACTATCTAAAGACAGTATACAATTTGATTAAACCTATGTATCTAAATGGTTGAGCGCTCTAGTTTTCTGATTATAGGATAACACATATAAAAGGATATCACTACTCCTAAAGAGGAGCTATGGATTCCATATATATGAATAACAAGTCTATGCTATCAAGAGTCATGCCTCTAATGTACCGACATGCATACCACTATTAAAATGTGGGTGTCACCCTTTGGTACATCAAAAGACATAAGTCAAGACAACGGGCCCACTACTTATCTCAAGATTGAGATACAATACAAATGATTGTCTAAAGTGAATCGATTTGCCAAGACAGAATTATTAATCCAAATCAATTCACTTTATGTCCCGATCCAATACATCGTCACCTATGACAATGTGCCAATGTTTCTATTCACGGAGTCCACCTCCGATAACCATGACAAACCATCTCCCAATAGGGATATAGACAACATAACAATCTTTACATGAATAAAGCACCCAACTTTATTCCCTCGATTGCAAAGCTTATGATTTAGACCGTCACCTTAAGAATCGTGTCTTTCACATAGTCTGTCCATCATATGCCCAATTCTTAAAGGTTTAGATCGACAGTCTCAGACTATTGTTTGCTTAACATACATTCAACAAATATGAATGTAAAGAGGACAAGATTTGGTATATAAACAATAAATAAATTCTTTATTGATAAAAATATCTCCGAAAACTTATTACATTTTTACTCCTTAGGGCATACATGTCTAACATATGGCACCAACATTAAAGGACTTAAAGCCAAACGTTAATTTCATCTAAGTCACTTAAGAGACTAATTAAACTAAGGTTAGGTGGGGGCTATTTAATTTTGGTCTATAAATAGGTGTCTAAGCACATGACCATATTTTTTCTTCATTTTCTTCCCCCATTTCTCTTCCTTACTCGAACTTTACGGGTGGTCTCGAAGAAAAAATTTTCTTACATTTTGCTCTCTAAAAGCTAACTCAAACCAAGCCATATCCCAAGATACTTCCTTCCCATTACCATACCTCAAAAAAGACTTAGCTTCAAAATAAGAAGAAGAAGGAGAAAGAGGAGGTTTTAGAATATTTGGATTAAGGTAATTTCTACACTTTTCTTCTCATTTTCCTAGCTAAGAAAAGAAATTATTTTACTTAGATAGCCTTGGTATGGAGACCAAACAAAGTCAGATTTCTATATGGTTAAGTTTGAGTTGTAATGTTTGATACAAGATGAGGGAAAGGATAAGTTTGTGGCATTAGATCACCTTTCAAGAAGTTTTCATCAAGGGTAAGAATTCTAAAATTTTTCCTTAAATTTTCTAAGGTTAAAGTTTATAATTTTATGAGTGTTTTGATGATTAGATGAGGAAATGGTTTGTAATAATTATTTATGTGTTGTTTAGTTTGGTTTATATATGTATGTGATGTAATAAGTTAGTAGTTGCATGATAGGTTTGTGTTTTTACAAGTTTTGGTTTGTGGGAAGATTTCCCACAAACTTTAAGCTCTTGAAAGGAGGCCTTAAAGTCAGTCTGTAAAACTTTTCCAAACACAAAACTTTTAGTTTTCGATGTTTTCAACAAACCCTCGTGACTAAGCTAGAACGTAGTTTTGACTCTAAATAAGCATTCCAAGTAGTTTTTATGGACTGCCTAAAGTAGCCCCAAAAACTACACTAGAGCAATCCCAAAGCTACTCAAAGCTACTTGTGTAAAACTATCAAACATAGTTTTGGAATATTGTCATCGTTTTGGCATTGTTGGACCATTTGGAGTCTGAATTTCATGTTTTACCAAACATGAAAGTTTTATATTTTGATAAGACAGATAACTTTGTGAAGAATCATTTCCCAAAATCAGCATCTAAGACATAGCTATGGAAAGTTTTCCAAAGCTATCCAAAAACTATATTTTTGGGCTGAAAACAATTTTCAAGTTTCGGGTCGTTTTGAGAATAAATTGCAATTTTTGCCATACAAAAAGGTTTTAATTTTCAATAAAATAAAGAACTTTCATGAATGAAGTTTTGTAAAAATCCACCATTAAGATGGACTTTAATTTGGATTTATAAAAACAGTCCCAAACTTTTTAATCGTGAAGTTTACAAAATTTAACCTAAAAAAAATGCCAAAGATGATGATCTGGACTTCAAAATGAGCATGAAAAATCATTAAATTACATATTTGAAACAAGTTATTTTTATGGAGAAAACCTTTAAAAAATTGTCTTTAACATATAATTTCATCTTTAGTTTCTAAAACTAATTGAAAATTTGCCTTCTGATACCAGTTTTTATAAACAAAGATTGCATGACAATAAAATCCTATTTTCGACAAACCAATAAATTACAGTGCTCTAGATAGATTATATAAGCCCAAGATTTAGTGGGTTACCAATTTCAGGCATTATTTTGTAGATCGATTTTTATTCAAAGATTTAAATTGTACAAATGAGATTTTCTAAGGGTAAACTTTGATAGTTTTCAATTTGACACTGAAATAGCTATCATAAAACTCCAATATGCTAGAGTCCTAATACTACAATGCTAGACAATGGTCCATCGCCCAATATAGTCTAAAAAGCCTTTCTAGTTATCGTTTTAAACGATATGGTGTATAGGACGTCATAGGATCATTTTTTTAGGTTTAATAGGCTTAGAACCAATCACGAGCCCATTAAATGAATTAAGTATTTGGTTAATTAGAACTGAGTTCAAGAATCTTGAATTTAGGAAATGCCTAATTTAGTTGATTGAGGTCATATAGACTAAGTGACAACAAATAATTAATTAATTTTTTTAAAATTAATTAATTATTAATTTTAATATGAACTAATGGCGGTTAAGGAAAAATTAATTATTATGAGGATTTAATAAAATAAGTATTCTTTGGAATACAAATAATGATTTTTATGATCCTTTGATGGGAGCAAAATACTAATGGGAATAGTGCAACCCCTTATGGATGCCACAATAATTGTTACTTTTACAGTTAATATCATTATTTAAAGATAATAATTCAAACAAAATACTTATACTTAAGTAGATATCCCAGGAACATGTGCATAAATTTTAAAAAACCAAAACTACTTTCAGATTTGCTTCTCTCACCTCTATTAGCCCAATGGAAGACCTATAGTGTACGGCTAGTTAATAGCCTATAGAAATAGTTAGTTTACAAATACAATCATATATTAAATTATAGACACACAAAACTTTAAACAATGTTTAAAACTCTTAAGAAAAAATATTTATATGTCCAAATAATTTAATCATATCAAAATAAAGAAACATGACATAGCCCTCAAGAAACCACAACTAAGGAAATATGAAACAACCTTAAAGCAATCAAAAATATATAGGAACATAAACTAAGTCTTAAATCGATATCAGTGCAAAAAATAACACTAATAATAAAATCATTGTTCAAGTAATTAATTCTTTTCATGGCGTGATTTCATTTCCAATCCAACACTCTAAACACACATGCCCATCCCCATCCTCCACCTATTCCATATGTCTTTTACCTTTGTCTACAACATAATATAAAACTAAGCAAGCATAAGCTTAGTAAATACACTTTCTTATCTCACAACATAAAAGATGAACTTTCATAAATATGAATTTAACTAAAACACACTTAATTGGAGGACTTGAACTGACGTGTGGTGATGGGTATTAGAAATGAAAACCCATTCTAACATCATATCTTGAACGCCCCCTTATAGGCGCCATAGGGAACAATGCCTTTATAGTTAAACTTAATAATTACTGACAAGAAGTTTAAAACAATCAACAACACTTAGAGAAATATCCTAGGAAAATACATCAATTTTTTCCTACTTACTGGAGTTAACTTTTCCTTCTTGGTTAGCCCAATGAAACACCTAAGACACTCGGCTAACTAACCACCTGTAGAAAGCTTAGTTTACAGAAACAAATATATAATAAATACAAACTCACACATATAATGCAGGCACTCTTAACTTCTAATCAACAACTAATTATGACGAAATGAATTATATTGCATATTCTTTAATAAATAACCTAAGAAACTAAAAATCTAAAATACAACTTACAGTCAATAAAATATAAGTTTAAAAGAACATATCACAAATAGAACTGAGTCTCAAACAAAAAAAAATAGGAAACATAAATATATTAAATTTTATTTAAGTTTAATTTCCTTTCATGACATGACTCCATTTTCAATCCAACACTCCTTGCACATATGCCTATCCTTGTCCTCCATCCTAGTCAACCTATATCTTATCCGTATCTACAACATGATATAAACTAAGTAAGCATAAGCTTAATAAATACATATTCCTATCTCACAACATAAAACATTTCATAAAAATCTATATAACATCATATTTATAATCATAGTAGTGCACGAGGCACAGGTTTATATAGAACATACCTTTTTATTTAAACTCCCATATAAAAACATTATTTATTTTATCTTTGAGGGCCCAAATGTTGCACCATTAACATCGTAAGCGGGCCATCATGAGAGCAGTAGGATAGCTAGTCCCAAATCAAACATGACAAGTCCAAACCTTGTGGGACATCATAAACATAAACATAGCATGTGCAACGCTTAATTAAATATTTTTTTTTGTAAACTAAGTTTTCTACAGGTGATTGATTAGTCGATTGATTAGTCAAATGCCTTAGGTGTTCTGTCAGGCTAACCAAGGAGGAAAAAAAATCCAATAAGTAGAAAAAATGATGTATTTTCCTAGGATATTTATCTGAATGTTGTCAATTGTTTTGAACTTCTTATCAGTAATTATCGAGTTTAATGGTAAAGGCAACGTTCCTTATGGCACTTGTAAAGGGGCATTACAAATAGCATTCAAAATGCCAACTTTTTGCTAAAATCCAAATAGCATAAAATAAAGAATTCTTACACACTCTTAATGGGTATATTGTTATAGAATCATTTTCATTGGAGAAAAAGGGAATCGAGGATTTATAGAAAGCCTACTTCACCAAAACACAAGTAAGTAAGAATCTCACCTACAGTACAGATAGTTTAAAATAAATGTTTTCTTTTAAAGTAGAAAGCATGTTTAAATTCTAGTCACAGTATGCTATGTCATATCGTATTGCATGCTCATTGAATTCATTAGTGGAACTTCTAAGAATTAACTAATTAAGAGAGTCATACCAACCCCTCGAATTACGAGGAAGGTTAACACTTAAAAAATAAAAGATAAATTAAATTTGGTCATGGTGTTGTTAGGACCTTACAAACCTTAACATCTTGTTGATTGCGCATAATCGGTATAGCTACTCGGTCCCAATAAGTAATAAGACAAGATCATAATTGAGCATAATTGGTACATGTATTTTATTACATGCTATTTCAAATGTTTTGTGAGTTATTATTTCTACTTGCTTAGCAAAAGCTCATTCAAGAATATTCATACTATTCATAAACAACCTGTCAATAATGTTTAATGGACGGTTATGAAGCGGTGGACGATTAGAGTGGAGTTTTGGGAAACAGATACCCTGCACTTAGTTTTTAGACATAGTTTTTGATAATTATGACTCTTTTGATATTATGTATAACTGTATGACTCTAGTACTAGGAATATTTTGGGATAATTGTTAAACCTCTACTTAGTGGTATTATTTTTCTTGCAAGAAAAAAAGGTAGAAATAGTTTTAAATTAAAATTGACTAGCAAAGTTAACTTTTAAATAGATAGTTATAAAAAAAAATTGTTATCACAAAATCAAGTAATATAAGTAAATATATGCTTAAGTAATTAAGCAACGGCAACATAAGTAAGGTCGTTACATTTGGCATCAGAGCCGATATCCTGCTATCCTACTCCACATCGCCGCAAGCTTGCTAAGCCACAATCCAAGTAAGTTAGAATTTATTTGTGTTCTTAAGTTATATTTTTAATGTTAAATTATATTTATTACTGTTTTATAGTAGATTATGGCCGAGCTAATAGATCATCTTCATATTAACATTGACCATAGGGCTGTAATAGCAATTCTAGATATGATGCTTGGTACTTTTTCAAGGATCCGCCAGCCTTATTTATTGATAGAGTGGATCAACGACTTAGAGGTGATATTTACTTTATGCTACCTTGAGGATCGTCGGCGAGTCTCCTTAGCCACCACTAGACTACGAGACCCTGCTTTGGCTTGGTGGCTCAATTTGGGAGCCGTGCATCAATGACAAAATTTGAATGAGTTTAAGGATTAGATTAGGGTTGAGTATCGAGTAGTATTGGATAATATAGTCGAGGTTTTAAGGAGCCTAAGGATCCTCACATTTGGGACGATATGAGGCCCTGGCAGCTATTTGGGATGCCTGTGAGGGTGAGTCCATGTCACATTATTGCCAAAGATTTAGAGACACTATGTTGCCTGATATCCACTTCCCATTCCTGCATTAGTGATTCGTGCTCTCATTTAAAGAAGCGTACCTCAAGAGTTATGAAAGCTTATGCTATACTAGGGACAATACCATAGCATCCAACATTTTCTATTAGAGATCGTGTACGAAGAGCAATAGTAGCTCCCAGCCAATGCTGCAGCGGCATAGCAAGATCAAGGGATAGTTGAGGATGAGATCCCATATTATGAGTATGTGCTAGGAGCAAATAATGATGACAGCAAGGATGATGATGTCCCAGATTATGTGCTAACAGCATATAATGAGGATGATGCTCATGATTATGTGCATGGAGCATACCTCGATTGTGGTAATGACCAGCCTCTGCCCGATCACATTATTAGAGCTAGTGATGATGGGTTGTCCAAAGAGAATGACCCCTTAGAGGACAATTTCTTTAAGGAGGATGAGTTCTTGGATGCCGAGTCAAATGCCTAGTCAGGGATGTCATTTGATAGATAGGGATTTTAACTTTCAATCCACTATTTTGTATTTGACTCTTTATTTCAATTTTACTTAGTTGTATGGTGAGAAGTAGTAGCCACTCTCAGATCCTACCATGTCTTTTGATGAACTATGAGAAGTGGCAGCCTCTCCTTAGATCTTACCATGTCTCTTAATATATAGTGAGGAGTGGTAGATCATTCTCACTAGACTATATTTTACTTTTGATGTCCTGTAGAAGTGTTAGTCCATTCCCAACTATAATTATTGTACATGAAATTTTACAGGTGTATGGATGTAAATGTATGATGCTTTAGAAAGTGATTCACACTCCCAAAAGATCCTTTAGCCACTAGAGGAAAAAATAAACAAGAAGTACCACATGACCCACTAGAGCTTGAGTTAGTGGGAGGTAAAGGAATTTTACTAATGGCAAATGTGTGATGGGACACTTTGTTAGAGAAGTTCCAACGAGTAAAGCCATTAGAGTTCAATGGTTACATTGATCACATAGAGGTGGACAATTGGCTGACTAATGCTTAGGTGGTGCTAAACTTTATGAGGCTTAATGATCAAGAGAAAGTCTTGTGTACCTCTTATGTGTTGAAGAAGAAGGCCCATCATTGGTGGGAAAGTGTGGAACTGAGAAGAAATTTTGATGAAATGACCTGGCAAGATTTCATCAATGAGTTCCACAAAATGTATTTTAATATGGATACAATGACAGGCTTGGAGAATAAGTTCAGTAAATTCTGTCAGGGTAATATGTCTAAAAAAAAATGTTGTACAGAAGCTCAAGCAACTGGCCCGACTCTGCCCTTATATGGTAAGCAATGAAAGGTATGAAATAAGGAGAATGATGAAGATGATTAGGTATGACATTGTTGTTGTGGTCAATAGTGGGAGTGAACCTCTCAAGTCTATAAAGGATTGCATCCACCCATCAGTCCATGCTGATTATTGGGTAACTCACAACAGAGAAAAAAGAGCTAAGTTTTTCAAGGCCAAGAAGGAGGAAAGGGCTAAAGGGAAATAAAATCTTGAATCCTAGCAAAAGAAGTAGGATAATAATTTCAACTAGGATAACAAAAAGTAGGGCCAAAATAATAACAACAAGAGAAAGAAAAATCCCAATCAGGGTAACCAGAAATGCTAGCCTCAGAAGAAGAACCACAATGGGAGTGATAACAATAACTACCCCTCTTGTTCTAAGTGTGAAAAGAAACATCTAGGAGAATATAGAGCTAGTTTGAATCGTTGTTACATTTGTCGCAAGGTAGGCCATTATGCTAAGCTGTGTTATTTTAACCCTCAGAATCAGTAAAGAGCTCTAATAAACCAGCTGTATGCATTCCAGTTTAGAAATTGAAGGACCATCAATGTCTCAAGGAAAGTTGGAAGCTCAAGAACCACAGGCCTACATCTATGCTTATGCTAGGAGTGATTCAAAAGCTGGCACCTTTATTGTGATGATAGGTCAGCTTCTTGTAGCCAATCATAATGCTTATGCTTTATTTAATTCTAGAGAAACGCATTCATTTGTGTCAACTAAGTTTGCCAAGCATCTAGAGAGGGAAGGAGGTAGAATAAACCAACCATTTAGGACTGTTTTGCCCTTTAGGGAAACGTTGTTGCCAAATTATTGGCTACGAAATATACTAGTAATTATATGTGGTAGTGAACTATACATGAACTTGATAATCATCGATATGAATGATTATGATGTCATTTTGGGAATGAACTTCTTGGGAAAGTACAACACGATCGTCAACTATTGACGTCATTAGGTCACATTCAAGACCATTGAAGAAGAAGAATTTACCTATACAAGAGCCCCACAAAGGTAGTTAAAGCCAATGATATTAGCTATGAAAGCAAGCAAGCTGTTGGCTAGTGGATACAAAGGATACCTAGCCACCTAGTGGATAAGTCCAAGTAGAGTCAAATAAGACCAAAAGATGTTCGGATGGTCAGAAACTTCATGGAAGTCTTTCTAGAGGAGTTGCCAGGATTGATGCTAGAACAAAAGATTTCATTCGAGATAGAATTGATGCTTAGAACAACATTAGTTTCTAAGGCACCCTACCAAATAGCCCTAGTAGAACTCAAGGAGCTTTAGGTGTAGCTACAAGAACTATTGAACAAGGGTTTCATCCACTTGAGTTACTCACCATGGGAAGCACCAGTCTCGTTTGTGATAAAGAAAGATGGTACACTCAGAATGTGTATCGATGATCGAAAGCTGAACAAGATTACAATAAAAAACAAGCACCCGCTATCTCAAATTGACGATCTATTTGATTAGTTAAAGGAAGCTGCCTATTTCTCATAGATCGACATGAGTTCTAGATGCCACTGGCTCCAGATTAAGGAAGGAGATACATCGAAGATAGCTTTTAGGAAATGTTATGGACACTATGAGTTTCTAGCGATGTCGTTCGTTTGACCAATGCTCTAGCAACATTCATAAATCTACTGAATAGGGTGTTCAAAGACTACCTAGACAAGTTTATTATCATCTTCATAGATAATATCCTGGTCTACTCAAAGATAAAAGAAGAGCACAAGGAGAATCAGCTATATGCCAAATTCTCAAAGTGTGAATTCTGCTAGAAAAAGTAGAATTTTTGGGATGTGGTACCCAAAGAAGAAGTTACAGTAGACTCTGCAAAGATTGAAGTAGTGAGCTAGTGGCCAGTTCCAAAAGTGTTATAGAGACACATACTTTTCTCAAATTGGTAGGATATTATCAATGGCTTGTCAATGGATTTTGAAAGTTAGTACCACCGCTCATGACTCTCACATGGAAAGAGAAAAACTATGACTGGACTGATAAGTATGAAGAAAACTTCAAGCAGTTGAAAAGAAAGCTTATTAGTACTCCAGTACTAACAATTCCAAATACCAAAGAAGGAAATTTCATGATTACAATGAAGCTTCCAAAATGGGTTTAGTTGCTATCCCTATATAAGCAGAAAACTACCTGATGTATGATTTAAAACTTGCAATGTGGTTTTTGCACTAAAATGTGGCAGTACTACTTGTATGGCGCAAAGTGTGAAGTCTACATCGATCGTCAAATCCTTAATTACATCTTTATATAGAAGGAATTGAACATGAGGCAACAAAGATGGCTAGAACAAGTGAAGGATTATGATTGTGAGATCTTGTATCACCTAGGGAAAGCGAATAAAGTAGCCGATGTACTCAAAAAATCAATAGAACACTCATGATGATCAGTTTTCTGCCTTAGCCTCTACAAAAAGATATCAACGACATTGGAATCGAGATGATTTTAGGGAAATTAACAACATTAATGCTCCGACTCATCACCTCGAGCACATGAAAAGCAGTTAGGAACTTGACCCTGCCTTGGTTAAAATATGCAAGGAGGTTTTGGAAGAAAAGGAAACGTAGTTTAGTTTTTTAGAAGACAACATACTCCACCACAAAGGAAGGATATGCATCCTCAATGATGAAGAAATGAAGAAACAAATTCTTTTGGAAGCACATGAAACCCCATACTCTATTCATCGAGGAGTAGCAAAGGTGTATATAGATCTAAAAGAGAACTTTTGGTGGTCTGGAATGAAGAAAGATGTTGCTAAGTTTGTATTTAAGTGCCTCACTTGTCAGAAACTTAAGGTGGAACATTAGTGTCCAGCAGGGGAATTGCAAAAAATTGACATCCTAGAATGGAAATAGGATCAAATAAGGATGGACTTTATGGTTGGGTTACCTAGGACCTCTGATGATGGTAATTATCAATCGACTAACGAAGTCTGCACACTTTTTACCCATCAAGCTTAGCTATTTTGAGGAACAGTTAGTAGAATTGTACATATCAAAGATAGTGTTGTTGGTTGGAGTTCCAAAATCTATCATCTCTAGACGGTCAATTCACCCCGAGATTTTAGAAAAGCATATTAGAGGCAAAGGGCTCTAAGCTAAAATTTAGTACTACATTTCACCCACAAACTAATGGCTTGTTCAAAAGAACCATTCAAACTTTGGAAGACATGATATGATCATATGTCATGGATTTCAAGGGGAATTGGGATAAAAAGTTACCCTTGATCGAGTGCTCCTACAACAACAGTTACCATGCATCAATAGGCATGGCACCTTTTGAAACTCTTTATGGAAGAAAGTGTAGATCCCCAATTCATTGGCATGAACATAGGGAGAAACATCTAGAGACCACCGACTTCATCAAAAAAACCATAGAGGATGTGAAACAAATTAGGGATAGACTTGACATAGCTCACAGGTGTCAGAACAATTACACGAACAAGTGCCGTAGGCCCCTAAAATTTTAAGTAGGAGACCTAGTTTTCCTAAAGGTCGCTTCAATGAAAAGAGTGATAAGGTTTGGTGAAAGTGGAAAGCTCAGTTTGAGACATATTGGACCTTTCAAAATTCTATAAAGGATTGGTAAAGTTACATAGAAACTTACCTTGCCGTCAGAACTAGCTTCTATACATAACATCTTTTGTCGAGGTTAAAAAAGTACGTGCCAAATGCATCACATGTGCTACACTAGGAACCAATTGAGGCTTATGCAAACTTGTAGTATAAGGAAAAACCAGTCTAAATTTTGGCTTACAAGGAGAAAACCTTAAGGAATAAGGTGATTCCTTTGGGTAAGGTTTTGTGGCAGAATCACAACATTGAGGAAGGCAATTGGGAACGTGAAGAAGATATGAGGAAAGGCTATCTCGAGTTGTTCTAATTTTCAGGAACCAAAATTCTTAAGTGGGGTAAATTGTAATGACCGAGAAAATTATAGAATTTAAATTTCCATATTTAATAAATCAAAGATTTTCTTAGAAATATCATGTATGAATTTTGTGATTGAAGGATTTACAAAATTAATATAAGAATATTCCAAAAATTCTATAGTAAATTTTAAACTTAAATTTATTAACTTTCTTGATTCAATATATTGATTGATAAATTCTACCGCAATCTAAGCCGAAAAAAATTTCAATCCATAAATAACTCAAGAAATTTAATTAGAAGAATTTTCAAGTGCAGTACAATTTTAGCAGTGTACCAAGAAACACTCTAACGCATATTAGATCCTTAATTGCAAATTAATTTAAAATTAGAGCTACACGAGTAGCAATATTGGTAGAAAATGCTACGCGAGCTCAGAAAGTGACACTATCAAAAACTATGTCATCACTGAGTCTATATATTGAAAAGCCAAGTATAGATTTATATTAAGCCTAGATTAAATTTATAGACTCAATACAGTTAAAATTAGTACGCGATTAAACTTACATTGATATTGGTTCATACTGTGGTTGGCACGTCACTCTATTTGAAAAATAGGAGGACACCTGTTACATATTAAATTTCCTGTTAGCTAGGTTAGTCATTGCTAATAGTATAAAGAATTATTTGCTTAAGGAGAAACCTACAAGAAAGCACAAGGTACAATAGTAACCCTTGATTGAAGCTTTACATGATGATGACTGTACTTGTTGCTTCTATGAGATATAAATCTCACCAACCATAGTTAGTGTATGGCACCAACATTAAGGGACTTAAAGCAAAGCTTTAATTTCATCTAAGTCACTTAAGAGACTAATTAAACTAACATGAGGTAAGGAGGCACTAGTTAATTTTGGTCTATAAATAGGTGTCCAAGCACATGGCCACATTTTTTCTTCATTTTTTTCTCCCATTTCTCTTCCTTACTAGAACTTTCCAAGAGGTCTCCAAGAAAAATTTTTCTTCCATTTTCCTCTCCAAAACATAAGTCAAACCAAGCCATATCCTAAGATACTTCCCTCCTATTACCATACCACAAAAAAAATAAAAAAGCTCAGCTCTAACCACTACTACAAATTTTGGATTAGACAACCCTTATTTAACAACCGTTTCCTAAAAACAATCGTGGTACTGCGAGAAAAGCACGGCAAATTACACCCGCGAAAATGAAGACCGTCGTGGAAGGGGGTGGGAGCTACCACGACAGTTTTTTAAAAAACCGTCGTGGAAGAGGGGGGTTTCTATGATGGTTTTTCAAAAAATCATCGTGGAAGAGGGGAGCTACCACGATAGTTTTTCAAAAAATAGTCATGGAATTGCCCTCTTACACGACGATTTTTTAAAAACCGTCGTGGTATCTCCCCCTTCCACGATGATTTTTTAAAAAATTGTCGTGGTAGCTCTAGTATTCCATGACTATTTTTTAACAAAATCGTCGTAGTATCTTACTTTATAACCCCTTTTCCACCTCGACATTCAGACACAATTCAGAAACTCGCTTCTCAAATACAGGCACAGACGCGTCCGAATCAGCTACCGTCATCCCTCTCTGCCTCCACACTACTTAATCTTAGCCTAAATTGTAAGTTTTTGTTATAAATTGATAAATTGTTGTTGATTGTGTTGTATAATTAATCCAAAATTGATAAATAGTTGTTGATTTTTTTGTTTATTCTGTGAAATTTGTGTTGTGGATCATAGGTATGATTTCTTTGTTTTATAATGAGTATGTGTAACTTATGACCGTTGTCGGTAGTGGTGTTTTCGTTTTATGATTAATTAATATATATAGGTGGGTATATATATATATATATATAGATTGTGAAATTAATTTTAATTAATATTTCCTATTTATTATTTTCATTTAGGTATTACAAAATGGATAGAAAATGGATGTGGGATTTTTGATTGTCTAAAGAGTATGTGAATGGTGTGGAAGAGTTCTTGAATTTTACCAAAAGTCATGCCAATGGTGATAAAATTTGGTGTCCTTGTGTTCAATGTGGAAACCATAAATTGCATCCAATTCCAATTGTTAGAGGACATTTATTTCGAAATGTAATTATAAGTAGTTATCAAACATTGGCATTTTCATGGAAACCATAAGAACTATTGTTCCACAACCTTTTTATGAAAAACCGTCGTGGAAGACAGATCTTCAACGACAGTTTTTCAAAAAACAGTCGTGGAAGACCCAGCCTTCCACGACGGTTTTTCAAAAAATAGTCGTAAAAGACCCGGCCTTCCACGATTGTTTTTCAAAAAACAGTCGTGAAAGGTGGATTCTTCAAATTTTTGAAATTTGCACCACCAATCTATAGCTATCGCGCCCAAGGTTCCTAATATGCCTCACTCTCCTCTCTCAAATCCCTCTTTCTATCTCTCTAAAACCTCTCTTTCTCTCTCTAAAATCCCTCACTCTCTCTCTAAAATCACCTCCATCGAGCTGCCATCACCTCCACAGCGCTGCCAACACCTCTACCAGGCCGCCCTCACCTCCACCATCGGTAAACTCCCCCTCCCTCTCTCTCTCCTCTTCCCCCTCCCTCTCTCTCTCTTCTTCCCCCTCGCCCCCACCACCCCCCTTTTCCCCCTCTCCTAGGCCCCCCTACCCTCCTCCGCGCCCCCCTCGCCAACCCCCCCACCCCCCTCGCCAATCCCCCCCATCCCCCTCTTCCCCCTCGCCCAGCCCCCCCCCCCCCACCCCCCTCTTCCCCCTCACCCAACCCCCCCACCCCCCTCTTCCCCCTCACCCAACCCCCCCACCCCCCTCTTCCCCCTCACCCAACCCCCCCCACCCTCCTCTTCCCCCTTGCGCGCCCAGCCCCCCCACCCCCCTCTTCCCCCTCGTCCAACCCCCCTCACCCCCCACCACCCCCTGCGCCCCCCTCTCCAACCCCCCCCCCCCCCCCCCCCCCCCCCACCCCCCTCTTCCCCCTAGCCCGCCCAGCCCCCCCACCCCCCATGCCCCCCCCCGCCCCCCCACCCCCCGCGCCCCCTCTTCCCCCTCGCCCAGCTCCCCACCCCCCTCTTCCCCCCCTCGCCCAGTCCCCCCACCCCACACCCGCCCCTCGCCCATCTGTGAGATTGTGTATTTAAAGTTG
Source organism: Artocarpus heterophyllus (assembly GCA_025403435.1). Classification (NCBI taxonomy): domain Eukaryota; kingdom Viridiplantae; phylum Streptophyta; class Magnoliopsida; order Rosales; family Moraceae; genus Artocarpus; species Artocarpus heterophyllus. The sequence goes on from CM046353.1 coordinate 26,792,191, forward strand.
TAAAGATGTGCATAATGTGTACTATGTGAGGATATATAAATATGTACAATTGGAGTTGGAATTATGTGAATCTATGTAATTTGTGGAAATATATGTGTAATTGAAATTGTGAATTTGTCAATATGTGTAACATGTGAAATGAAATGATTTTGTGAAATTATGTTGTTGAAATTGTAAACTTGTGAATATGTGAAGATTTGAATACGTCAAATTATGTCAATATATGCAAAGTTGTGCATATGTGTAATATGTGAGGTTATTTAAATATGTGTAAAATGTATAATTATGTGAATATGTGCAATTTGTGAAATTAAATATATAATTGAAATTCTAAATTTGTGAATAAGTGTAATATGTGAAATTAAATAAATATGTGAAATTGTGTGAAAATGTAAGAAATGGAATATGTGAAGATGTGAATATGTGTAGTTTGTGATTTAATATTAGTATGTATGTGCTAGTTTTGGAATACTTTGCATAGGTACAATGTCTCGCCCCATTGATAGTGACGAGCACGAGGACGAGTACAAAGACTGCACTCCATCTTCATCACAATATAGCAAGGGAAACCAACGCAGTAAGCCATGAAGGCGAATCAAATTTTGTTCCAAAAGTAGACTTTGAGCGAAGGGGTACATTAATGAAAAAAATTCATCGGATGAGAAAGAAAGGTTTAAGAATTGAAGTAACTTTTGATTCAAAAGGCCAACCGGAAGGCGCACCCGGCCATGAATTAAGTAGTTGGATCAGAGTCCTCAGCCGAGAGCACGTTCTGATAGACAAAAGATTAGAGGTCTAAGGATTTAGATAAAGTAAGAGATGTGATTGGGAAATTCATTGTAAGTTTACTAACTACGAACAATTAATTTGTAATTTAATACCAGATCAAGGATTGGTTAAATAACATGGTTGTGTTGTTTTATAGGATGAATACACAACGCAACAAAGTCAAGGGAGCTTCCAATTGGTCGGTAATGATGACATTTTGACGAGAGCACTAAGGAAACTGAAACATTCAGGACGTGTCCGCGGTCAATCGAAGTATGTGAAGCAGTCTCAATACTTCGACCTCTAATCAGGTACTTCAAAATTGAATTCTGAAATGTCAAAGATGCAGATGGAGATTCCAGAACTACAGGGTCTTGTGACGGAGCTCATTTCCCAAGGACGTGCCAAGTTGACGGATGATAGCATCTCACAATGCAACAGCGTCAAAGCTAGTTGTAACCCTCCCAATAATGTAGCAAAAGGTCCAGAAGTCCAATTGTCACCTCCTCGTCAAGAGCCTAAACAATGTAAGCTCTTCGTTAAGGATAGAGTTAATGGTGGATGTGCACTTGTTGCGCTTGGAAAGGTGTGCATGAAGAGTCTTCCAACTGATACAGTTCATGGACAACTATTAGAGGAAGAGAACGTGCGCGTTAGCATCACTACCATCAGAGTTAGAATAGCTGAATTGTCTATTCCAACACTTAAAGCAACAACTGTGGGTGAAGCAGCCAGAAGCTTTGTCACATGGCCAAAGAGGTTAGTTGAAGTCATCGCATTGACAAAGACAAGTCGAGCTCCTAGCCAAGTTCCACAGGATCTAAGCAGAAAGAAATGCCAAAAAAAGACAAGCTCTACAAAAGCAAAAGAATCACAACCTAAGGTAGAACAAGAACAAGAGCAAATCATTGCTAACGAGCAACTACAAGCATTTAACTTCGCTTCAGTACCTCAAGAATTTATGCAGTTAACTCTATACGTGCATTCTTTCATGCGCGATGGGTCGACGATTCAGTGCCCAATACCGGTAAATGTCACTAGCAATGAATTCCCTATCTATGTGGGGTATGAAGACGTTTACTACTTCGTCAACTTTGATAAAATCGGGGCAAACTGTATCTTGTTATACCTTAGGTAATAACTTCATCCGTATTTCATATTTTTAAAATATAGGTAGAGTTGTGAGGTGCTTTCAAATAATTGACTATTTTTTTCTATTGTAGTTTTTTGGCAGAATATTGTGAACTTCAAGGCTTGGCACAAAATTTTGGCTTCATATCTCCGGCCATTGTTTCAAGTGTTGCAATAGACCTACAGAGTGATCGTAGAGAGCGCGCTACATTAATCCTCCACCTATTAGCTCAAGCACCGAGGGGGAAATTATTCTTCCTGCCATACATTGTTGGCGAACATTGGATGTTGGGAGTTATTTTGCCATGGGAGGACCAAATATATTGGTTTGACCCCCTCAGACACCCACCACGTGAGGATTTTGTATCAATCACGAGATTATAAGTATTAATATTCTCTTATAAATTTAAATTAAATGTTTTTAGTCCCATATATTTGTATCGTTTATTAATTTATTTAAAAATGATGCATTGTTAGGGCACTTAACGATTGGAAGCTTCAAGCGAAAAGCGGTGTCACAAACCGACCGAACAGAACACTATATTCCAAACGTAAGTGTCCAAGACAACAAGGAAATGTAGAATGTGGTTTTTTTATTCTACGTTTCATGCGAGCTATAATTACAAGTGGTATACAAGCCTTAGGAAAAAAGGATTTTTACATACATATAGATATACATGAAGTTAGATTAGAGTGGATACAATTTGTAAATAGGTATGTGCTCTTTAGATAGATAGATGGAGATAGTAGATAAACAATTGTTGAAAATAGCTCAAATATAAATGATCTTGTAAATACCTAGAAATTTCAATACACTATCATTTTTCTATGCAATCAGGGCCTTCTTGTAATGGATAACACACGGAATGGCCATCCCGTGGGAAAACAAAAATTTTTGGCAAATTTTTTTTTGGGGGAATACCAATTTTCCACAACGGTTTCACGAAAAATCGTCATGGAAAGGGGGGGATTCCACGACGGTTTCACAAAACTGTCAAGGAATCCCACCCTTTCCATGACAGTTTTGTGAAAAACCGTCGTGGAATCCCCCCCTTTCCACGACGTTTTTTTAAGAAATTGTCGTGGAAAGTGTGGGATTCCACGACGGTTTTTCAAGAAACCGTCATGGAAATGGGGGGATTCCATGACGGTTTTCCCCCTTTCCACGACGGTTTCTTGAAAAACCATCGTGGAATCCCCACTTTCCACGACGCTTTTTTGTGAAACTGTTGTGAAATCCCACCCCATTTTACCTCTCCTTGCACCAATTTTTGTATTACAAGATGGTAAAAAACCGTCGTGAAAACTCCACGTTGTACCACGACTGAAGCTTTCACGACGGTTTTTTGATCGTCGTGGAATTTTTTCACAACAGTTATAAACCGTCATGGAATCCACATTTTGTAGTAGTGAACATAAGAAGAAGAAGGAGAAAGCAGAGGTTTTAGAGTATTTGGATTAAGGAAATTTCTACACTTTTCTTCTCATTTTCCTAGCTAAGAAAAGAAAGTATTTTACTTAGATAGCCTTGGTATAGAGACCAAATAAGGTTAGATTTTTATTTGGTTAAGTTTGTATTTCAGTGTTAGATACAAAAAAAGAGAATGAAGGAGTTAGTGGCATTAGATCACCCATCAAGAAGTTGTCATCAAGTGTAAGAATTCTTAAATTTTTCCTTAAATTTTCTAAGGTTAAAGTTTACAATTTTATGAGTGATTTGATGATTGGGTGAGAAAATGGTTTGTAATAATTATTTATGTATTGGTTAGTTTTGTTTATGTATGTATGTGATGTAATACATTAGTAGTTGCATGACAGGTTTATGTTTTTGCATGTTTTGGTTTGTGGAAAAATTTTCCACAAACTTTGAGCCCTTGAATGGAGGCCTTAGAGTTAGTCTTTAAAACTTTTTTGAACACAAAACTTTTACTTTTTGATGTTTTGAACAAAACCCCGTGACTAAGCAAAAACACAGCTTTGACTCTAAATAGACTTTCTTATCAGTGTTTACGAACTGCCCAAAGTAGTCCCGAAACCTGCACCAAAGCATTCCCAAAACTACTCAAAAATAGTTTATGTATAACTGTCAAAAATATTTTTGAATACTGTCACTATTTTGTTGTTTTCGAACCATTTTGAGTCCAAATTTCATGTTTTGTCAAACACAAAAGTTTTAAATTTTGACAATGGAGAATTTTCATGAAAACCCTTTTTCTCAAAATCTACATCTAAGATATAGTCATGGATAGTTTTGAAAAACTATCCAAAAACTGTATTTTTTGGGCTGAAAACAGTTTTCAAGTTTCGGGTCATTTCGAGACTAAGTTGCAATTTTTCCCAATCACAAAAGTTTTAGTTTTCAACAAATAAAGAACTTTCATGAAGGAAGTTTTCTAAAAATCTGCCTTTAAAAAAGGACATTAATTGGGATTTATAAAAACAGTCCAAAACTTTTTAATTGGTAAGCTTACAAAATTTAACCAGAAAATAAATATGCCAAAGATGATGATCTAGACTTCAAAATGAGCATGAAAAATCATTAAATCACATATTTGAAACAAGTAATTTTTATGGAGAAAACCTTTAAAAGAAAAAAAAAATGCCTTTAACATATAATTTCATGATAAGTTTCTAAAACAAACAAAAAAAGTACCTTCCAGTACCAATTTTTATAAACAAAGATCGCGTGATTATAGAATCCTATTTTTCAACAAACCAAGAAGTTACAGTGCTATAGAAAGATTATATAAGCCTAAGATTTAGCGTGTTGCCGATTTCGGGTACTATTTTGTAGGGCGATTTTTATTTGAATCTTTAAATTATATGATTGAGATTTTCAAAGGATAAACTTTGATAGTTTTCAATTTGATACTAAAATGGCTATCATAAAAACTCGAAACGCTGAGTCCTAGTACTATGATGCTAGGCACGAGTCCAACACCCGTTTTAGTCTAAAAAGCCACTCGGGTAATAGTTTCAAACAATACGGTGTACAGGACGTCATAGGATCATTTTTTTGGGCTCAATGGGCTTAGAGCTGATTACGAGCCTATAAAGTGAATTTAAGTATTTAGTTAATTAAAACTTAGTTCAAGAATCAAGAATTTAGGAAATGTCTAATTTAGTTGATTGAGGTCATATAAATTAAGTGACAATAGATAATTAATTAATTGTTTTAAGTTAATTAACTATCAATTTTAATATGAACTAATGACAATTAAGGAAAGATTAAATATTATGAGGATTTAATAAAATAAGCAATCTTTGTAATAGAAATAGTGATTTTTATGATCCTTTGATGGCACGAAAATACTAATGGAATAGTGCTCAAAATGCCAACATTTTGGCTTAAATCTAAATATCATAAAATAAAGTATTCTAACACACTCTTAATGGGTGTATTGGTACAAAATAATTTTCATTAGAGAAAAGGGGAATCCATGATTTATAGAAAGCCTACTTCACTAAAATAGATAAGTAGGAATCTCGCCTATAGTATGGATAATTTAGAATAAATGTTTTTGTAAAAGTAGTAAGCATGTTTAAATTCTAGTCACAATATGCTATGCCATGTCATATTGCATGCATAGTAAATTAAGTAGTGGAACTTCTAAGGATGAACTAACTAAGAGAGTCATACCAACCTCTCGACATATGGGGAGGCTAAAGATTTAAAAATAAAAAATAAATTAAATTTGGTCACGATGTTGTTGTGACCTTGCAATCCTTAACATCCCGTTGATTGTGTGCAATCGGCATGACTACTTGGGTCCAATAAGTATTAAGACAAGGTCATAACTAAGCATAATTGGTTTTTTATTACATGCTATTTCAAATGTTTTGCGAGTTATTAGTCCTACTTGCAAAGTGAAAGCTCATTCAATAATATTCATACCATACGTTAAAAGCCTACCAGTAATGTTTAATGGATGGTGGCAAGCGTCAGACTATTAAAGTGGAGTCCTAGGAAATGGATATCGCGTGCTTATTTTCTGAACATAGTTTTTGATAAGTATGACTTTTTTTATTTTACATATAACCGTATGATTCTAGTACTGGAAATATCTTGGGATAACTGTTAAATCTCTATTTAATGTTATTATTTTTATTGCAAGAAAAAAAGAGTAAAAATAGTTTTAAATTAAAATTAACTAGCAAAGTTAACTTTTAAAAATATAGTTAAAAAAATTGTTCCTCAAAATTAAGTAATATAAGTAAATGTATGCTTAAATAATCAAATAATGGCCACATAGATAGAGTCATTATAGATGGTTTGGTTCCTTCGTAGTAATGGAGATTTGACCCATGCCGGAGGTGGTTTCTGCCTTGATGCGGCTAGTTCATGGCCGGAGGTTGCTCTGGCTATGGCGAATCTAGAGATGGAAAAGGATAGTGACTAATGGGGTTAGGATTTTGGCCATGGGCTCTTTGGCTTCATCAAGTATGTGTTTGGCCTTGGCGCGACAGGCTATGACAGGGGTTCTTTGACTTACTCAGTGGGTTTGCATTACTAGTGGTGATATTTCCTTAGTGTTTTTAGTTTTGTGTTTAGTAAAAGCATTGATGTTTCCACCTTTGTTTGGTTGTTTGTGTTGTTTTTCTGTTCAAGTTGTAATTAAAAAGTAGTTTTCCCACCTTCAAAACTTGGTTTTTGGCAAGGAGATCTAGTTTTTTGCGAGCCTTTAGTTTTGCAAAGTTGTCTTTGGATGGTGAAGATGGTGGCCATTGTGCTTCTGGGTTTTGCCCTTCAATTGATTAAAAGAATCCATCGATTGTAGGGGCTTTTGTTAAAGAGAGCTTTATATGTGCCTTGTTGTTATAGGGCCTTCAGTATATGTTTCTCCCACTAAGCGTCATCAGAATTTATTGATAGATATGGTCTCATTAGAAGGTTTAATCTCTTGTGTTATGTAGTCTTTTATCACTTGTATTACCTTTATAACTCTGTTTTAAGTTTAATGAAATTTCTCTTTAAAAAAAAAAAGACATGACTATCTTTAAGATTCTTTATTAAAATATTTTTTTCCATAAGATACCAAATAAAAAGTGTTTCATCTATACATAATATACATTATCTACTATATATATACCGTCATCTATAATTTATATTTAAAAAAATCTTTTTGGCCTCTTCCACCTGTCAGGTGTCAACTTAAAAAAAAAAAAAAAAACTTTTTCCTCACTTTTTCTTATTCTTCTTGTTTTAATTTTTTCCTTAATTTTTTTTGTTCGTTTTAGTAGAGGTCATCTACAGTCAAATTATTACAAATTTACAAGTCGTTTTTTCAAAAAAAAATATTTTTTATTCCTATTAAAATAATTTATTTCAACTGTGCCCTTGATTATTTTTTTCTTTCTTATGGAATGCTATTTTATAGTTTAATTCCTTTTTGATGTGCCTTTTTGAAATACTTTTTTTCCTCGTTTGCTCATACTTTACATTTTCTTTAATTGTGTAGCCATTCAATTTTTTCATCGGGTCAAGACAGTCCTTTTTGACACACCGTTCTCCACTTGCCAGTGTCAACTCCTATTTTTTTCCTAAAGGAACTCTTTTTTTTTCGTTACTCTTTATTCTTTCTCCATTTGTTCTTTTTTTTTTCGTTTTGTTCTTTTTAATTTTTAATCAAGTTACTGCAATTGCTCATTCGAAATACCTTTTTTTCCTCACTTCTCTAGGCTTTCCCAGAATGTGTCCCACTTAATTATATTGTGTAATGCTTACTATATGTAAAGTGATCCGGGCATTTTTTTTTTCTATGTGACCCATAAAAACATAATTTTTTAAATGTGTCTTTCTTAAAGTTGCCATAGCCTTACAACTATTATTTACAACAATAAGCCCTCTTAACTATTATTTTTTTTATATCTACCACCTAATTAATTTTTTCTTTGATTTGTCCACTATATTATTATTATTGTTGTTGCTGTTTTTTTTAATATATCATGTGCTGCTTGTATGTACATATTTTATATTTATTCAAAACACACGTTTCGATTGGAGCATCTATATTCATAGATCTATAAGAACAACTTCAGAGATTGTTCACGTTTGAACCATGTTGAAGGTTGTGCGACTTCGCCGGAAAGAAGACGGCATCGTGCCAATCTAAAGCATCGTCTTTGTCGTAGCTCCCTCATCACCCAGCATCATCAATAGTAGATAGAGATGAGCAAAGGGAAGAGCATGAAAATGAAAGAAGGAGAAAGACCTTTCTGTTCAGATGACAGAGAGAGGATTAAAGAAAGGAAAGGAGACAGATGCGATGGTTTTTTTCTTTTTAAACAAATAGATCAAAATTTGTGGCAACTGGGGCACAAGTTTTTTCAAGTTTTATTTTTATGGCATAAGTAAAAATATGAGTTCCAAACTTTTAAAGCATGTCATGTAATATAATTTTCTTCAAAAACTATTAGGTTAAAATTGTGTGTGTAGTCATTTCAGTTTTAACCAAAACTTTTAGTTGCTATAGTGTAGCTCTCACATGCTATAATGTAACGCCCCGAAGTTTATTTAATGTTATTGTAATGTAAAATGATGAATTAGTGTGCCATAATTAATGTTTCAACATTAATTTGATTATTTGGTTAAATTTTAAATTTTAGGTTGTTTTGTTAATTTGATAAATTCAAATGATTTCTTGTTGTTTTAAAATGTTGTTTGGAGTTTTAAAACACAACAATTTGTAAAATGTTAAAAATATTCCGTTTTACAAAACCGTGGGTGGCATATGGTTTTCGCACAGTAAAACCGCTCAACGTTTCTCTCTATTTATTCTCGCTCTCACTCTCTTCCTCTCACTCTCTCTGATCTCTCTCTCTCTCTTCCTGTGAGGCTCCCTCTCTCCTTCTCTCTCGGTTTCTCTCTTCTCTCTCAATTTCTCTCTCAAATTTTTAAATCAAATTCGAATCCAAGCTTTGGGTTAGCAAGAAGGAAGCTCGGGGACGAGATTTGGCTACCAAAAACGCGGATTGAAGCTTCGATTCGAGTTTAGTTTTGAAATTTCTAAACTCTTTTCAAAATTTTCAATTTTGTGCATTTTTGAAATTTAAGTTCGTTTGAGCTTAGAAAACCTTTGATTTGAGTTAAATGAACTTAGAACAACTAGAATCTAAGCTTAGATTGAAGAAAAATGGATTGGATTCAAGATTTTTTATTTTTCCTCATTTTTCCCCATTTTTGGATTTTTGAGATTTTTGTGTTTGAATCTTGTTTAAATGAGTTCAAAAGTGTTCCATTATGTTTTTCTATCATCTATGATTATTTTCCATGCCTGAGATTTGAGAAAAATAGGTTAAAATCAAGATTTAGATTTTGGGAGAACCAAAACCCGTGGCTAGAATTTTTGGGTTTTTCCAGTTCGGCAGGCCTGATTCAAAGGATCCACAAGCCGGACTGCACCGTTCGGCAGGCCAAACCTGGGAAATATCCGACCGATCGGACCTGATTTCTGGCTGAATCAAGGAGTTCAGCAGGCCGGCAGAGCATGGGAAATTTTGTGATTTTCCACTCGTTTTCATTGTTTTAAACCCCGATTTAAATTCCAACCTTGTAAAATGATTTTAAAGATACAAATGGTACACTAGGGCATCATGAAATGGTTTAGTGATATAGAATACCTCGAACTAGATATTGATCGATTTAGTGTGTATCTAGGATCATTTGTGGTTACGCGGAGCTAACGTATAGCAAACCAGGATTACAGTGTGGGGCACCGGCATGAGTATCGAGGTAGGACTTCTACCCCATTCTTTGGTAGCCTAGTTTCAAAATGATTTGGCTTTGAAAAGGATTTCTATAAAAATGTTTTCAATGGTTGATTGAAAATGAATTTCTCGATTATATTTTAATAAACCGTGAACTGAAATGAACTTCATAATGAATGTAAATGACAATACTCGGTAAATGGGTTTTGAATGATGGTGAAAATAAACACAAAGGCATGACGCGATATCAGAGATCGAGTCGTGTAGCGATCGACCTTGGGGGCAGGTCCCGAAACCCAATTGGGCCACTACGGTGGTGATATCCTTATGGTTTGCCTAGAAAAAAGAAAATGATGTTTCTAGTTGACCTAATAAATTATTTTGGGTAAGAACGGTTTTATTTAAATTTATTTACTTATTCAAGGTTTCTTTTAAATAATTCCCAAATAGTGAGATTTTCTTTAAATTAAATGATTTAATAAAATATAGTCCGACTGAGCCTTTCGCTCACTTTTTCCTTGTCTTTCTTAAATTTCCCCCTCTAGGTGTATTCTCATTTAGATTCAGAGAGGATTCAACGGACAGAACTCAGGAGCAGTAGGAGAACTAGTAAATTATTTGTATAAATTAAACAAGGCATGTAATGTTTGTAACTTTATTTGTACCTGGACTGTAGTTGTATTATTATATTGTCAGTACTATGTGTGTGCACAAGTTGTGGGTCGGTGGGACCCATACTCGCGGTTCCTTGTCATTTAAATTATTTGCTTAATGATTTCACATGTTTAATGTGTATGAATTCTTTTATACAATGTCATTTTGAAACTTTCACATTTTTATTATTTAATTTAACCCCTAAAACTCTTGATTTTAATTAAATTCTTCTTTTAATTAATTTAAATAATCTACCACGTCATCTCCCATACTCCGGGGCGTAACAAAATGGTATCAAAGCTCAAGGTTATGAACCTTGGGAATTGTGCACACATAGGTTTGACAATAAAATACCTCTGACAGTCCAAAATTTTGTTTTCAGAAGTGAGAGAATGACACCTAGACGTTGTTCGACAGCTGACACCGAGTTCAGAAACGATGAGGACGTGATGAGGTCTATGTTTGCGGCTTTTCGGCAGATGGTAGCCAAGGCTAGACCAGAGGATTCTGATGTTGGTCGTCGACATACGTATTTTAAGGAATTTTGGCGTGTGTCTATTTCAACTTTTGATGGTAATGGGGATCCGTAGTTGGCAGAATATTGGCTAGATTCGATCGTGAAGCATTTGGATACCCTTGGTGTGCCTGATGAGTACCGTGTGGAGTTTGCTACATATAAGCTCGAGGGTGGTGCTAATACTTGGTGGAAACAGGCTAAGCGTTTGGAACGCGGTGGTGATATCAGTTCGGACAAATTCGAGGAGCTGTTCTATGATAGGTATTTTTTGCAAGGGTATAGAGATCAGAAGGCAGCTGAGTTCTACAGGTTGCAGCAGGGTGATTTGTCAGTTCGGGAATATGAGGCAAGATTTAATGAGTTGACTAGGTTTGCTCCATCAGCAGTGGCATCGGAGCGTGAAAGGTGCATTAAGTTTCAGGAAGGGCTCAAGGCTCCCATTCGGCGACAGTTGGTTGCTCTACGACTTTGGAGTTTTGGAGAGCTTGTGTCGTCAGCAATATCAGTGGAAAATGATTATGCGCAGTATTGTAAGGATCGAGCAAAGGCTTCAAGAGGATCGCAGAGGTGTGGTAGGAAGAGCACCAGTAGCCGTCCAACTCCAGGGAAGAACAAGCAGGGTGGCGTGAACAGTGGTAGCAGCAGTTCATCTGGTAGCGGGTGCAGCAATCCCTATAGCTTTTATTGTCATTTCTGTCAGCAGCCAGGACACATCAAGAGGAATTGCCCGATTAGGAGTGCCCGTCTTGGATCTTAGACCGGAGAGGATGCCAGTCGTCAGTCTTAGCCTCAAACCTTACCTCAGCCTCAGCAGTATCCGCAGTTGCAGTATCCTTAGTTCTCTCCCTAGCAGTTTTCATATTTGGCACGAGGGCAGCAGCCGTAGCATTTCCAGCGCAGCGTCCTCAATATCGAGCGCCGAGTGCAGCTAGTGTGCAGTCATCTCCGTCTCAGCAGCATCAGTAGAATAATCCAGGACCCAACAATGTTGGTAGAGGAAAAGGGAAGGCACCAGTGCAGGTTCATGCAATGGCATCTGGAGGTTCAGATTCTCAGACTAGTAACACGGTTGTCGATGGTACGATTTTAGTTTCTCAATCTTTAGTCCGCGTTTTATTTGATACAGGTGCCTCTCATTCTCTCATTTCGAGTTCCTTTGTACATGCCTTCGGATTAGAGATAGAAGAGTTTAATGAACCCGTAGTTATAACTTCTCCTTTGGGGCGGGTGTGTGTGAATTGTGTATGTAAATCTTGTAAAATAAAGATTAGGGATGAGATTTTGAAAGGTGATTTAATTATACTCCCCATGAGCTCATATGATGTAATTCTAGGAATGGACTAGTTGTCCAGGTATAATGTAGTTGTAGACTGCCAACCTAGAAAAGTGACCCTAGTGTCTGATAGGGGGACGATGATCACTTACCAGGATGGTGGTGATTGGTTAATGAGTGAGCGTTTCATGAAGTCGTGTCTAGGAGGGCGAAGAAATCTGGGTTGTTGTGCTTTTCTTGTGAATCTAGAGTGCGAGCCCTATGCTTTGGGAGGAAATGTAGCGATTCTGGTGGTTGATGAGTTCGAGGATGTCTTCCCCGACGAGTTGCTAGGATTACCACCGCATCAAAAAATCGAGTTTGGTATTGAGTTGTTTTCGGGAACAGCATCGATTTCTATAGCACCTTATCGGATGGTGGCGGTAGAAATGAAAGAATTGAGAAAGCAACTTCAGGAGCTTGCTGATAAAGGGTATATTCAGAATAGCACATCTCCGTGGGGAGCACCGGTTTTGTTTGCTAAGAAACATAATGGGACTCTCAGGTTGTGTGTGGATTATCGACAGCTGAATCGTGTTACGGTGAAGAATAAGTACCCCTTGCCTAGGATCGATGAGTTGTTTGATCAGTTAGGAGGTTCGCAATACTTCTCAAAGATTGATTTGCGTTCAGGGTACCATCAGCTCAGGATTAAGGAAGAGGATATTCCCAAGACAGCTTTTAGGACCTAGTATGGGCATTTTGAGTTTCTGGTTATGTCGTTTGGGTTGACGAATGCTCCGGCAGCTTTCATGGACTTGATGAACAGGATATTTAGGCCGCATCTGGATCAGTTCATGATCGTGTTCATCGATGGCATTCTAGTGTATTCTAAGACTTGGGAGGAGCATGAGCTTGGGAGGAGCATGAGCAGCATCTCCGAATCATGCTTCAGACTCTACGGGAGCACCAGTTGTATGCTAAGAGGGAAAAGTGCGAGTTTTGGTTGACTGAGGTCAAATTTCTGGGCCATGTCATCTCAGAACATGGTATTTCTATGGATCCGTCCAAGATTGAAGCCATAGTGGAGTGGGAACGACCGAAGAATGTAGCAGAGATTCGCAGCTTCTTAGGTCTTGCTGGTTATTATAGGAAATTTGCAAAGGATTTTTTGAAGATTGCAGCTCCGATGACGAGATTGATCAAGAAAAATATCAGGTTTGAGTGGGGTGAAGAATGCGAGCTTGCTTTTCAGGAATTGAAGAACCGGTTAACTTCAACTCCAGTGTTGGTTATTCCTAGCAGTGACGAGCCATATGAGGTTTACGTAGATGCTTCAGGACGCGGACTTGGATGCGTGTTGATGTAGCATGGACACCTGGTTGCATACGGATCGAGATAGCTACGACCTCACGAGCGAAATTATCCTACTCATGACTTGGAGCTTGCGGTAGTGATTCACGCGCTGAAGATTTGGAGGTGTTATTTGTATGGAGCGACATTTCAGGTCTTCTCCGATCATAAGAGTTTGAGGTATCTATTCACTCAGAGGGATCTTAATTTGAGGCAACAGAGATGGATCGAGTATAGGGAGGACTATGATTTTGCGTTGCAGTATCATCCCGGGAAAGATAATGTGGTAGCGGACGCGCTTAGCAGGAAGTCTTCAGGGATTCTCGCTTGTTTGGTTTTTGAGGACTGGAGCAGGGATGCGACAGTGAACGAGTATGGGCTACGTTATCATGAAGACTGTGATCGAGTTTTGGTATATCATGTGGAGGCGACCCCAGCTCTTGTTCAGATGGTGAAGCAAAATCAGTGGCAGGATCAGCATTTGTAGGGGATTTGGTCGTGGATTTAGAACGGAGAGCGGTTTGAAGAATGGAGTGTGCATGCAGATGGATCGTTGTATTTCCGAGAGCGTCTTGTAGGTCCAGCTATCACCGAGGTGATGAAAGCCGTTTTGGACAAAGCTCATAGGTCTCAATTCGCCATTCATCCGGGGAGCACAAAGATGTATTATGATTTGAAGAGGCAATATTGGTGGAGAGGCATGAAGAAACACGTTTGAGAGTACCTGGCCAAGTGTACAACGTGTCTTCAGGTGAAAGCCGAGCATCGAAAGCATGCAGGTCAGCTTCAGCCGCTTCCTACTCTAGGGTGGAAATGGGAGCATGTGACGATGGATTTTCTCACAGGTTTGCCGAGGACGGAGCAACGGCATGATGCAGTTTGGGTCATGGTCGACAGGTTGACAAAATTGGCGCATTTCATTTCGTTTAGGTCGACATGTTCGAGGAGGATTCTCGGGGATTTGTATCTGCAGAACATAGTGAGATTGCATGGAGTTCCTTTGTCCATCACTTCTGATCGAGACACCAGGTTTAATGCTAAGTACTGGAGGAGTTTTCAGGAGGCCTTAGGTATGGATTTGAACTTCAGTACGACGTTTCATCCTCAGACTGATGGGCAGTCTGAGCAGGTTATTCAGATTCTCGAGGATATGTTGCGTGCCTGTGCGTTAGACTTCGGCAGGAATTGGAAGAAATATTTGCATCTGGCGGAGTTCGCGTACAACAATAGTTATCAGGCTAGTATTGGTATGGCATCGTTTGAGGCGTTGTATGGGCGACCGTGTCGGTCACCAGTGTGTTAGGCCGAGCCAGAAGATAGAGTTATTCTTGGGCCAGATGAGATCCTTGATAGCAACGAGAAAGTCGCTGTTATTCGAGGTCGATTGAGGGTAGCTCAGAGTCGACAGAAGAGTTATGCGGATAGAAGACGTAGGCCCTTAGAGTTCGCTGTAGGAGATTTCATTCTCTTGAAGGTATCGCCTCGTAAAGGAACTATGCGGTTCGGAGTAAGTGGGAAGCTGTCACCGAGGTATACTGGACCGATCGTGATCACTCAGCGTGTTGGTGTGGTTGTTTATCAGCTTGACCTTCCGCCTGAACTCTCTCATGTTCACGATGTGTTTCATGTGTCGATGCTTCAGAAGTGTCTGCCTGAGCAGGGTAGGATAGTTTCATTTCGTGATGTACAGGTTTGGGAAGATATGACGTACGAGGAGGTGCCGATTTAGATCGTCGATCGAAAAGTGATCAGTTTGCGTCGTCGTGAGATACTATTGGTAAAGGTCGTGTGGCAGCATTACGGGGTTGATGAAGCCACTTGGGAACTAGAGTCTAGTATGCAAGAATTGTATCCGCATTTGTTTTGTTTCTGAATTGAGTTGTAAATTTCGAGGGTGAAATTTCTTTTAGGGGTGGAGAGTCGTAACGCCCCGAAGTTTATTTAATGTTATTGTAATGTAAAATGATGAATTAGTGTGCCATAATTAATGTTTCAACATTAATTTGGTTATTTGTTTAAATTTTGAATTTTAGGTTGTTTTGTTAATTTGATAAATTCAAATGATTTCTTGTTGTTTTAAAATATTGTTTTGAGTTTTAAAACACAACAATTTGTAAAATGTTAAAAATGTTCCATTTTACAAAACCGTGGGTGGCATATGGTTTTCGCACAGTAAAACCGCCCACTGTTTCTCTCTATTTATTCTCTCTCTCACTCTCTTCCTCTCACTCTCTCTGATCTCTCTCTCTCTCTTCCCGTGAAGCTCCCTCTGTCCTTCTCTCTCGGTTTCTCTCTTCTCTCTCAATTTCTCTCTCAAATTTTTATTTCAAATTCGAATCCAAGCTTTGGGTTAGAAAGAAGGAAGCTCGGGGACAAGATTTGGCTACCAAAAACGCGGATTGAAGCTTCGATTCGAGGTTAGTTTTGAAATTTCTAAACTTTTTTCAAAATTTTCAATTTTGTGCATTTTTGAAATTTAAGTTCGTTTGTGTGACGACCCGCCTTTTCGGGCAGTCACTTTACTTTCATAAACATCGTTTCGTAAACATTAATCTTACTTACTTAGTAAGAAAAATACTGTAATAAATTATTTTTTTTTTAAACGTTCTTTAAAACTAATGCGACCTCTATCGCATTTCAAGTTGAGACATCACTCAACACTTGTCCTTTAAATCATTTCAAATCGTTTCTTAAAACTTAATAAGAAACCATTATTAAATCATAGCTTAAAACTTTACTTTATAATTACATAAAACAGTTCGTAAACTGTATCGTAAAACTTTGAACACAAATTCTTAGAACTCTGATTTTCTTAAAACTTCACAAACACTACATTAAACAATAGAAAACCTTTTCTTTGCATAGCGGAAGCAAACAGTGATGGTATCCATACCCAAATCTTTGCATCTGTCCTCCGCAGCACCCTGCTCTTCTAGCGGGTCCTATTGGTCACCCATAAATTACCTACAGCATGAAAAACTTTTAATGAGCTTTCGCTCAGTAAGTTCAAACATAAACTCACAAAGTATTTAATCATGCTTTAAAACTTTTCTCATAAAAACCTTTCTCTTGAAACATTCTACACAAACGTTTTCCATAAACATTTCTAAGAACATTTTTCATAAATGTTTTCCATAAACATTTCTGAAACGTTTTACATAAACGTTTTTCGTAAAACATTTCTTGAATGTTTTTCTTAAAACGTTATTTATAAATCTTTTCTTGAAAACATGAAAATGCTTTTCATAAACATTTAACGTAAAACCTTTCTCAAAATGTCTTTCATAACATAACATATAAATATTTCATAAAAAGGCATTCAAGTAACATCAGAATGCATGACTCCATTTATTCTCAATTATTAACTTCAATTATGAGCATTTTATGAACATTCTATAAACTTAAATATTCCTTTCTTTCTCAACCTTTATTCTTGTTCCTTAACTTTCTTTATCTTATAACCTTCCTTTTTCCTTACTTTACTTTAGTGTTCGTACCAACTCATTAATCATGAGATCATAAACATGATGCTTCCCTTGTGGAAGACTTGAGACCTTCAAACATTGAGGTCTTGTACCTCGCCTTTAGTAGGTTAAACTTTAATTTTACTTTCATTACCTCATAACATAGAGGCTGGTACGACACTTTCTTTTTATTATCTTTACGTTACCTTCTTATTAACTTTTGTGAGCATTTCAAATGCAATCACATCATATGCAAGCACACTTGCAATTCATAGCATGTACTATAAAACCTATTACATAATAAATGCAACATAAAATGCAAGCACATTTTGCTAATCATAGTTTGTACTCTGAAATTTATTGCATCACAATTGCAACTTATTGTATCGCAACGTATCATATAACGCAATCACATTTTGCAAATTATAACTTTTATTCCAAAACTTATTGCACAACAAATGCAATTTATTGCATAACAATGCATCATATAACTTATAACTTAAACTATAAAACATCTTGCATTGTCATAATGCAAAACATACTTTCAATACTTTGAAAATCATAACTTAAACTTTTAAATAACGTTATGCATATCAATATGCAAATAAACCTTTAACATAACGGTTGCAAATTCATTGCAATTCTTTTTCTTGAACTTTTAAACTTTTTGCATAATAAATGCAAACATACTTTAAAAGAAACTTGCATAATAATTGCAAACTCATTTGCATATTATATAAATAAGCATTTAAAAATCATTTACTTCATGTTGTAGGTGAGGTTTGAAACTTACCCGAACTATGCTCTAGCGTTCTCTATTCCGTTCCTTTTCCTTCCATTAGTCGGCCTCTGTGTCCTGATCAAACGACAGCCGACTTATTAATTAACTTTCTTTATTATCAATCCACTCGATTGATAATAAAACGTAAACATTAACCATTCTTTCCTTTTAACTTAACTAGTACACTTTCGTTTACCGTTGTCTTTACTAACCATATAAACCATCGGTTTACCTTTCCTTTAATTAGCCTTGTAACCCACCGGGGTTACATTTCCTTTTAACTTTGTAACCCATCGGTTACCTCTCATTTACTTAAACATCCCTTGTTAAATCTCCCATATCACATGACGGTTATGTTACTTAACATATTACAGAACATTTTCTGTCTAAGAACGTTATGCTAAATCAGAGTGTTCGACTCCGTTCTAGCCGTTTCTTGATAATGACAATTTTACCCTTAACGGGTTTTTTGTCACCCTTGTAACCGTATAAAACCTATTCTCACATAAAATAGTGTAACAATCACTAATCATGCATTTCATAAATTTTTATGAAAGCATCTAAAATAATTTATTCTAAAACAGTTCATACTGTATGCGAGATTCCTACTTACTTGGACTCCAAGTAAAGCAGATCCACTTGTATCTCGCTGCATCTACAGTATGCGAAGCATCCTCTGCAGTGCTCCTCGAGCGACCATGAATGGCTAGGAATGCTTCTTGGAGATCATACATTCTTGAAAACGTCATTCTGGACTCCGATACTGCTGTTTGAATCGCCTCGATCCGCATGCAGTTGGTACCAGACGATTTTCATCAGAGTGGAATTAGCTCAAACGGAGGTTACCATTGTGTTCAAAGCGTTGAAACGAGTCGGGAGGCTGTCTCGGATCTTCGATCGGAGGTCCGGATCACAAAATCTCAATTTGGTGTTGACCGGCCGTTGACCGGTGGCGGTTGGCTCCGTTGAGGGCTGAGCTCGAGCCTATACCCCCTAATTTGACCCTCCTGAGTCGATTGGTGGGGTCAATTTCATCCAATTTGGCCTCCATCTGCGCCAATAGAGGATGGGTTTCATGGCCAAAACCGGCGACTCCGATTTCGGTTGTCTGGCGACGGTAGCCCAAAATTGGCTTGGGGGATTTGTTCCCCAGGTCACTCTGAGCATTTCCCCTATGGTGGGGCAGCTCAACATCACGTGGAACGTCAGCTCCACCTCTCCACGGCGGTGCTAGGCGGCGGGTCCTGGTTCTTCGATGACCGGCCATCTTTTCGTGCAATTGAGGTGTCGAATTTCTTCCTCTCGGTCCTCTGAAGGTGTTTCTGCCCTCAATTTGGCTCCACGACGGCGGAATAAGCAAGCTTGAACTGCTCACAGCAGCTTGCGACGGTCGAGGTGGAACTCCGATGAGCAGCGGCTGGGCTGCGAAATTAGGCGAGGGGTTTCACTCCCCATCACCGTCTGAGTCAAACGGTGGCGGCGGTGTACCTCACCGCCGTCGTGAGCGGCAGTTTCGAGTGGCGACGACACGGCGGAGACAGGCAGCTCCTACGAAGCCTTTCCAGCCAAAATCGAACTGGGAAATTGGTACCCTCTTGTTGCTCTTCTCACGCTGAGTCCATAGACACCAAGATCACGTCGATTGGTGGTCAGACGGTGGAGAAATGACGTCGAGAAGAAATGGGTTTCACCGCCACTTTGGGTGGCGCGTGATCCTCGCTCCGGTGGCTTTTTGGGTGGCACGACACCTCGTTGGACTCAGCTCGTCGAGAGCTTCCCATTGGTGCGGGAGGTGTCGAAAAATAACGCCGGAATCTCAAACGATATTTGAGGAGAGAGAGAGAATGTAGAGAGAGAAAGTAGAGAGAGAGACCTGAATTTTGAGAGATTTTCTAATTTTTCCCTTTTTTTTCTTTTCTTTTATAAAAGTATAAAAAGAAATTGTGGTCCACACAATTCAATTCTTATACTACATTGCTCTAATACTGTATAATTTTTCATGTTATTATACAGTATTTTTCATTAAACCGTACTTTTCATCTTAATATAATCCTTAACTTAATGCATTTTTAATGCATTAAAAATCTCGGGTGTTACAATCTACCCTCCTTAACAATTTTCATTCTCGAAAATTAGCACCTTCATAGGTAGTTCATCTCCCTTGTCATCCTTTTTTGTTCTTAACATGCTTCCTTGGTCACTACTTTTTCACTAATACTGAGCCTTCATCTTGGAACTTCAACAATTTTCATCATATTCTTGACATATTCCTTTAAATTATACACCACACTTCTGCTGCGCAACTCTAATCTTCCAACATTTCAGCGCAATTTCCATTCATCTAAAGGTTTAACATTCTACCTGTGAATGCTATTCTCGAAAATAGGGTTCATTTCCATTCTAATCTCTTTATTTCTATCTGAAGATCAGGGTCATCCGACCACAAAATCCATAATTTTCGGTCTATATCCATTCTAAAATTGCATTTTGCCGTAATTTTTCTCATAACGTATAAATTTTTAGCTTCCATCCTCCAATTTGTGAGGTTTCTGTTGCCAGATTGGGCATCGTTGTCTTGATCGTATTTCCCATCCGGGAAGTTACGAGCTCATTCGCATGTCTCAGCTCAACGAAGGAGTGCTTAAGCCCTATCAAATCACATAATTAATCATCTAACGTCAAGTTGCTCTCAGGCACTCTCATTCCATAAAGCACTGAAAATCACTTTAGACCTTCATTATTCCGTTATCTTGATCCACTTTTCCTCGTTATACGTGTAGCCGATACAGAATAACTCCAATAGAGTAATATTTGCTCCTACGGAGACACCATTGTGCGCCTAAACATCATAACGTGTCACAAGCTCATCTCCTTGATTTTGAGCTGTCGGCCATCTATTGACCATCATTGACCACGTTTTGTCATCATTGACTTGACATCTCTAATAGACAACGACTACTGTCGACTTGCGAGGACATTCTAGCATATATCATCACGTTCATCCTTTGACTTTTACCTTCTCGTTGCTCATCTAGTTGTGGCGATATCAAAGGCTACGCCTAACATAAACACGTATTCATTAAATTCTAACTTTTCTTTCTCCTTAACTTAACTTACTTACTTGAGCTATGGTGTAGCGGACATATGACAGCGCGAGATGGGATGGCAGGATACTGCTCTGATACCGCCTACGACGACCCGCCTTTTTGGGCAGTCACTTTACTTTCATAAACATCGTTTCGTAAACAGTAATCCTACTTAGTAAGAAAAATACTATAATAAATTTTTTTTTTCTTAAACGTTCTTTAAAACTGATGCGACCTCTGTCGCATTTTAAGTTGAGACATCGCTCAACACTTGTCCTTTAAATCATTTCAAATCGTTTCTTAAAACTTAATAAGAAACCATCATTAAATCATAGCTTAAAACTTTACTTTATAATTACATAAAATAGTTCGTAAACTGTATCGTAAAACTTTGAATACAAATTCTTAGAACTCTGATTTTCTTAAAACTTCGTAAACACTACATTAAACAATAGAAAACCTTTTCTTTGCATAGCGGAAGCAAACAGTGATGGTATCCATACCCAAATCTTTGCATCTGTCCTCCGCAGCACCCCGCTCTTCTAGCGGGTCCTATTGGTTACCCATAAATTACCTACGGCATGAAAAACTTTTAATGAGCTTTCGCTCAGTAAGTTCAAACATAAACTCACAAAGTATTTAATCATGCTTTAAAACTTTTCTCATAAAAACCTTTCTCTTGAAACATTCTACACAAACGTTTTCCATAAACATTTCTAAGAACATTTTTCATAAATGTTTTCCATAAACATTTCTGAAACGTTTTACATAAATGTTTTTCGTAAAACATTTCTTGAATGTTTTTCTTAAAACGTCATTTATAAATCTTTTCTTGAAAACTTGAAAATGCTTTTCATAAACATTTAACGTAAAACCTTTCTCAAAATGTCTTTCAAAACATAACATATAAATATTTCATAAAAAGGCATTCAAGTAACATCAGAATGCATGACTCCATTTATGCTCAATTATTAACTTCAATTATGAGCATTTTATGAACATTCTATAAACTTAAATATTCCTTTCCTTCTCAACCTTTATTCTTGTTCCTTAACTTTCTTTATCTTGCAACCTTCCTTTTTCCTTACTTTACTTTAGTGTTCGTACCAACTCATTAATCATGAGATCATAAACATGATGCTTCCCTTGTGGAAGACTTGAGACCATCAAACATTGAGATCTTGTACCTCGCCTTTAAGAGGTCAAACTTTAATTTACTTTCATTACCTCATAACATAGAGGCTGGTACGACACTTTCATTTTATTATCTTTACGTTACCTTCTTATTAACTTTTGTGAGTATTTCAAATGCAATCACATCATATGCAAACACACTTGCAATTCATAGCATGTACTATAAAACCTATTACATAATAAATGCAACATATTGCTTAATAAATACAACATAAAATGCAAACACATTTTGCTAATCATAGTTTGTACTCTGAAATTTATTGCATCACAATTGCAACTTATTGTATCGCAACGTATCATATAACGCAATCACATTTTGCAAATTATAACTTTTATTCCAAAACTTATTGCACAACAAATGCAATTTATTGCATAACAATGCATCATATAACTTATAACTTAAACTATAAAACATCTTGCATTGTCATAATGCAAAACATACTTTCAATACTTTGAAAATCATAACTTAAACTTTTAAATAACGTTATGCATATCAATATGCAAATAAACCTTTAACATAACGGTTGCAAATTCATTGCAATTCTTTTTCTTGAACTTTTAAAGTTTTTGCATAATAAATGAAAACATACTTTAAAAGAAACTTGCATAATAATTGCAAACTCATTTGCATATTATATAAATAAGCATTTAAAAATCATTTACTTCATGTTGTAGGTGAGGTTTGAAACTTACCTGAACTATGCTCTAGCGTTCTCTATTCCGTTCCTTTTCCTTCCATTAGTCAGCCTCTGTGTCCTGATCAAACGACAGCCGACTTATTAATTAACTTTCTTTATTATCAATCCACTCGATTGATAATGAAACGTAAACATTAACCATTCTTTCCTTTTAACTTAACTAGTACACTTTCGTTTACCGTTGTCTTTACTTAACCTTATAAACCATCGGTTTACCTTTCCTTTAATTAGCTTTGTAACCCACTGGGGTTACATTTCCTTTTAACTTTGTAACCCATCGGTTACCTCTCGTTTACTTAAACATCCCTTGTTAAATCTCCCGTATCACATGATGGTTACGTTAGTTAACATATTACAGAACATTTTCTGTCTAAGAACGTTATGCTAAATCAGAGTGTTCGACTCCGTTCTAGCCGTTTCTTGATAATGATGATTTTACCCTTAACGGGTTTTTCGTCACCCTTGTAACCGTATAAAACCTATTCTCACATAAAATAGTGTAACAATCACTAATCATGCATTTCATAAATTTTTATGACAGCATCTAAAATAATTTATTCTAAAACAGTTCATACTGTATGCGAGATTCCTACTTACTTGGACTTCAAGTAAAGCAGATCCACTTGTATCTCGCTGCATCTACAGTATGTGAAGCATCCTCTGCAGTGCTCCTCGAGCGACCATGAATGGCTAGGAATGCTTCTTGGAGATCATACATTCTTGAAAACGTCATTCTGGACTTTGATACTGCTGTTTGAATCGCCTCGATCCGCGTGCAGTCGGTACCATACAATTTTCATTAGAGTGGAATTAGCTCAAACGGAGATCACCATTGTGTTCAGAGCGTCGAAACGAGTCAGGAGGCGGTCAAGGATCTTCAATCGGAGGTCCGGATCACAAAATCTCATTTTGGGGTTGACCAGCCGTTGACCGGTAGCAGTTGGCTCTGTTGAGGGCTGAGCTCGAGCCTATACCCCCTAATTTGACCCTCCTGAGTCGATTGGTGGGGTCAATTTCACCCAATTTGGCCTCCATCTGCTCCAATCGAGGATGGGTTTCACGGCCAAAACCGGCGACTCCGATTTCAGTCGTCTGACAACGGTAGCCCAAAATTGGCTTGGGGGATTTGTTCCCCAGTTCACTCTGAGCATTTCCCCTATGGTGGGGCAGCTCAACATTGTGTGGAACGACGACTCTACCTCTCCACGGCGGCGCTAGGTGGGGGGGTCCTGGTTCTCCGATGACCGGCCGTCTTTTCGTGCAATTGAGGTGCCGAATTTCTTCCTCTCGGTCCTCTAAAGGTGTTTGTGCCCTCAATTTGGCTTCACGGCAGCGGAATGAGCAAGCTCGAACTCCTCACGGTGGCTTGCGACAGCCGAGGTGGAACTTCGACGAGCAGCGACTGGGCTACGAAATTAGGCGAGGGGTTTCACTCCCCGTCGTCATCTGAGTCAAACGGTGGCGGCGGTGTACCTCACCACCGTCGTGAGTGGCAGTTCCGAGTGGCGGCGACACGACAGAGATAGGCAGCTCCAGTGAAAACTTTCCAGCCAAAATCGAGCTGGGAAATTGGTACCCTCTTGTTGCTCTTCTCACGCTGAGTCCATAGACACCAAGATCATGTCGATTGGTGGTCGGAGGGCGGAGAAATGACGTCGGGAAGAAATGGGTTTCACCGCCACTTTGGGCGGCGCGTGAGCCTCCCTCCGTTGGCTTTTTGGGTGGCATGACACCTCGTTGGACTCAGCTCATCGAGAGCTTCCCATTAATGCAAGAGGTGTCGAATATAACGCCAAAATCTCAAACGAGATTTGAGGAGAGAGAGAGAGAATGTAGAGAGAGAAAGTAGAGAGAGAGACCCAAATTTTGAGAGATTTTTTTATTTTTCCCTTTTTTTTTCTTGTCTTTTATAAAAGTATAAAAAGAAATTGTGGTCCACACAATTCAATTCTTATACTGCATTGCTCTAATACTGTATAATTTTCCATGTTATTATACAGTATTTTTCATTAAATCGTACTTTTCATCTTAATATAATCCTTAACTTAATGCATTTTTAATGCATTAAAAATCTCGGGTGTTACAGTTTGAGCTTAGAAAACCTTTGATTTGAGTTAAATGAACTTAGAACAACTAGAATCTAAGCTTAGATTGAAGAAAAACGGATTGGATTTAAGAGTTTTCATTTTTCCTCATTTTTTCCCATTTTTAGATTTTTGAGATTTTTGTGTTTGAATCTTGTTTAAATGAGTTCAAAAGTGTTCCATTATGTTTTCTATCATCTATGATTATTTTCCATGCCTGAGATTTGAGAAAAATAGGTTAAAATCAAGATTTGGATTTTGGGAGAACCAAAACCCGTGGCTGGAATTTTTGGGTTTTTCCAATTTGGTAGGCCGAATTCAAAGGATCGATAGGCCGGACTGCACCGTTCGGCAGGCCGAACCTGGGAAATGTCTGGCCGACCCGACCTGATTTTCAGCAGGCCAAACTATGCAGTTCGGCCGGCCGAAGCAGGGAGTTCAGCAGGCCGGCAGATAATTGAAAATTTTGTGATTTTCCACCCGTTTTTACTATTTTAAACCCCGATTTAAATTCCAACCTTGTAAAATGATTTTAAAGATACAAATGGCACACTAGGGCATCATGAAATGGTTTAGTGACATAGAATACCTCGAACTAGATATTGATCGACTTAGTGTGTATCTAGGATCATTCGTGGTTCCGCGGAGCTAACGTATAGCGGACCAAGATTACGGTGTAGGGCACCGACATGAGTATCGAGGTAGGACTTCTACCCCATTCTTTGGTAGCCTAGTTTCAAAATGATTTGGCTTTGAAAAGGATTCAATAAAAATGTTTTCAACGGTTGATTGACAATGAATTTATCGGTTATATTTTAATAAACCGTGAACTGAAATGAACTTCATAATGAATGTAAATGACAATACTCGGTAAATGGGTTTTGAATGATGATGAAAATAAACACAAAGGCATGACGCCATATCAGAGATCGAGTCGTGTAGCGATCGACCTTGGGGGCAGGTCCCGAAACCTTGTTGGGCCACTACGGTGGTGATATCCTTATGGTTTGCCTAGGAAAAAGAAAATGATGTTTATGGTCGACCTAATAAATTGTTTTGGGTAAGAATGGTTTTATTTAAATTTATTTACTTATTCAAGGTTTCTTTTAAATAATTCCCGAATAGTGAGATTTTCTTTAAATTAAATGATTTAATAAAATATAGTCCTACTGAGCATTTCGCTCACATTTTCCTTGTCTTTCTTAAATTTTTCCCTCTAGGTGGCTTCCCATTTAGATTTAGAGAGGATTCAATGGACAAAACTCAGGAGCAGTAGGAGAACTAGCAAATTATTTGTATAAATTAAACAAGTCATGTAATGTTTGTAACTTTATTTGTACCTGGACTGTAGTTGTATTATTATATTGTCTGTACTATATGTGTGCATAAGTTGTGGGTCGGTGGGACCCATACTCGCGGTTCTTTATCATTTAAATTATTCGCTTAATGATTTCACATGTTTAATGTGTATGAATTCTTTTATACAATGTCATTTTGAAACTTTCACATTTTTATTATTTAATTTAACCCCTAAAACTCTTGATTTTAATTAATTTAAATAATCCGCTACGTCATCTCCCGTACTCCGGGGCGTGACATATAATATCAAGGAAAATTAAGATATAGTTTAAAACTCTCACATGTTATAGCAATTTTAATAAAAATTGCTTCAAACTATACTTCCCAAACACCTTATTCATTTAATTTTTATAAATTTTGCATTTCATAACATATGATTTTCTACATAATTTTTCTAATTTTTGTTTAAAAAATTGCAATGTATAGCATGTTTTTAACATAAAATAGAAAATAGCATTGAAAGAAAATAAATTAAAAAAAAGCACTTTTAAGAAAACAAATTCAAAATAGCAAGAGTACCTTTACAAATTAGAAGCCCTAATCCTCAAAATTGAAACTGTCTCCTCTTGCCTCTCTCTCGTTTTTACTCATGTCATCTCCCCTTGATATTCTCTCTTCCTCTAAGCTCTCTCTTCTTTTGAGATGACCTCTCTCTCCTCTTCTCTTTTCTCTGCTCTTTCTCTCCTCATTTGACAATCAGAGAATCTTGGAAAGATGCGATCAAAGCTCTTTTACCATCGAGATCATATTCAATGCCAGAGAAGATGATGTCGAGGATGGGATCTATAGCTTGTCATTATCATTGACCAACGTACGTCGCCCAGGCTAGAGAAGACGATATCGTTGGCACCACTGATCATCCAAGTCGTCACGCCGTTAGTGAGAGGGAGAAGAACGGAGGAAAGAGAATGTAAGACAGGGATCCAATTTAATGTTTTTTAAATTTTTAAATGCTGATGTTTGTAGTTAAGCTAATTAATAAATCTGCTTTTATATTATTTTGATCTAATTATTATTATTATTATTATTTTAAAATTTGGCCCATTAATTTTTAGAGAAATTCGCACTCTATATCCAAATTTCATGCTTTGATTTAAAATTTTGCAATAATTTTAGAATAATTTAAATATAATAAAATATTTTGATTTGATATACACGTTGTCTTTTTTGCCCTTTAACCGTTCCTCCTTTCATTTCCTCGCCTGCCTCAAACTTTGCAAAATTAAAATAATGACACAATCATAAATTAAAACAACATAACAAAATTAACAAACAACATTTGCAAACTTTAATTCAAGAAACCTATGTTTAAAAACAAGCCTGAGAGAAGAAAAATCATGCAGCTACTATAAAATCAATGAACAATAATCAAATCAAACTTTAACGATTTTGCTTTTATTCGCTAGAATCGAATAATATAAGGGCAAAGTACAAAAATGCTCTCTAAAAAAGCATATTTTCAAGATTGTCCTCATAAAATACTATTTTTAAAACTGTCCCTTTAAATAAATAGTGATTCATTAAAAGACCTAATTACTCCTCCTTTTGTAATTAAGAAAGATTTATTAAAATTTCAAATTACCCTTCTTTTTTATTCTCTCATATGGTAGATTACTGTGATCGTCAACATGGACGGCTAGAGTGGAACTTGTCAGATTCCAGCGTAGAACCCGCTAGGTTTTGGTGTTAAACCCACGAGATGCCAAAGCAAAAACTACTAGATTATCTCACATTTTCTTAAAAAAAAAAAAAAAATAGCAACCACCTCTAGTCGTCAATGCAAAATGCTAGAGTATAATCTGGTAGATGCTAGAGCAAAATCTACCAGATTATCTCATATCTTCTTTAAATTAAAGAACTATCAATCACCTCTGGTCGCCAACACTGAGCGCCAAAGTGAAACTTGGTAGATGTTATAGCTAAAACTACCGTATTAGTTTAAAAAATAATCTATCAATTTATTCCTCAAGACTAAAACGTTACAAAAAAAAAAAAAAAGCTGAAGCTTATTTTTTATCAATGCCAACAAAAAACACGAACTCATGGCGAATATCCTTGTTTCCTTTTGCAAGAGTTTCCTCCTGCACACCATTTTGTCCCTTCAGCTCAACAATATCTCTCCGATGCCTCAGGGTAAAAATATCATCTTCTTCTCTTACTTCTGTTTTTCATCTTTTTCTGCAAGTGTTGTTATTGAAGAATCCTTCCCTGACTTTCAAACTTCTCTGAAGGGGGAGTTTTCTGAGATGAAAATGAAACAGAATAACCTTCAGAATGGTTCAGCAATTATACATATATATATATATATATATATAAACAAACAAACAAACAAACAAACATAACAAAATAAAAAACAGGGAGAGAATAACTTGGTTACAGTTTATGGTTCAATATTGTGAATTTAGTAGTTAATGAAAGTCTTTCTGGTGATGCTATTGATATTCTGGTGTCCTAGGCGTACAGGATCCACACTATCTAACCTGAGATCGGCTGTTTATAGTCTTTTTGTGGCGATGACAATGCAAGGGGAGATCTTGCTCAATAATCTGAGATTAACGGTAAAATTTTTACATCCTCTCAAATGGCTGCAATTTCATTTTTTACGTGAATAATATCTTTGCATTCTAGTTATGAATCAGGAAAACCATTTAAAATATAAGTACATCAACCTGCAAATATGTATATGTAAATGTTATAAGAGAAAAAATAAAGATAGGAAGAGAAATTTTAGTTACAAGTAGAGTTCCTTGGTAGACATACAAGGATCGCAACTATAATGCCAGCTCAGTCCTCCATCTGCGTTCATCTCAGTTTGGGGCTGGAAATCTTCATAAATAGGAATGTGGCTCCCCTTGCCTTTGACTTGCCAGCAACTCCGATGGGGTAATCCTGACGTTCTTTTCTTTCTGGCTATTTTCTTTTTTGGGTTTTAATCATTTGGAGATCTTGTACTTTAACAAAACATCACACCGATACCTTGTCATTTAAAAAATATCGAAATGATACTTTGTAGTTTTTGAAAATATCACTTTGGTACCTTGAGTTTATGTTTTCTGACATAAAATTTTCAACTTACTCTTTTATTAATGAACACCAAATTATTTTGTGAAAACTATTAAAGAAAATAAATATAAATAATGTCAAAAAATTGAATATTTTTCTTGATAATATTCAATTAAATCTTTGGTTTTGATTTTCTATTATAGCTTTACAAAATTAATTTGATATTCATTCATAAAAGTGTAAACAGGAAACTTCATGTCAAAAAACATGAACTCAAAGTACCAAAATGATGTTTTTGAAAACTATAGGGTATTTTTTTGATCTTTTCCAAACAACATGATACCAATATGATATATCTCTAAAACATAGGATACCAAAATAATAGTATCCTTTTTTTTTCTTTTCCTTCTCCAAAGTGCTTTCACTTTTTTTTTCTTTTGTTTGTTTGTTTATTAGGATTTTCTACAATAAGACCCCTTATTTTCTTTTATCAATAATAACAACTTTCTATCCATCATATGCAAATATAAATTTGAAAAAAAGCTTATCTTTGTTTTGGTGAACTCTTATGCACTCAACCCAAACCCAATCTATTAGAAACCTAAAAATAAATAAAAAGAATAAAAAAAGAAAAGAGGAGATCAGATCTCCTTCCTTGTCTTTGCTAGACATGTATGCCCTAAGGAGTAAAAATGTAATACGTTTTTGGAGACATTTTTATCAATAAAGAATTTATTCATTTATA
This sequence comes from Artocarpus heterophyllus, assembly GCA_025403435.1. NCBI lineage: Eukaryota > Viridiplantae > Streptophyta > Magnoliopsida > Rosales > Moraceae > Artocarpus > Artocarpus heterophyllus. The sequence goes on from CM046353.1 coordinate 26,821,987, forward strand.
TATACCAAATCTTGTCCTCTTTACGTTCATGTTTGTTGAATATATGATAAGCAAACAGTAGTCTGAGACTGTCAGTCTAAACCTTAAGAATTGGGCATATGATGGACTGATTATGTAGAAGACATGATTCTTAAGGTGACGGTCTAAAACATATGATCCACAATCGAGGGAATAAAGTTGGGCGCTTTATTCATGTAAAGATTGTTATGTTGTCTATATCCCTTTTGGGAGATGGTTTGTCTTGACCATCGGAGTTGGACTTCGCGAATAGAAATATTGGCACTTTGTCATAGGTGACAATGTGTTGGATCGGGACATAAAGTGAATTGATTTAGATTAATAATTCTGTCTTGGCAAATCGATTCACTTTAGACAATCACTTGTATTGTATCTTAATCCTGAGATGAATAGTGGGCCCGTTGTCTCGACTTGTGTCTTTTGATGTGCCAATGGCTGAGTCCCACATCTCAATACTGGTACGCATGCCGGTACATTGGAGACACGACTCTTGATGGCGTAGACTTGTTATTCATAGATATGGAATCCATAGCTCCTCTTTAGGAGTAATGGTATCCTCTTATATGCGTTGTCCTGTAATTGGAAAACTGGAGCGCTCAACCATTTGGATACATAGGTGTAACCGAATGGTATACTATCTTTGGATGGTAAGTTTTCTAATGGTGAGACAATGGAACGTAAGATAAAAATAATCGGGAAAGTAAGAAAGAACTTGTCCTTAAGCCGATTATGGATTATCATATGGGGATACGATACACTTTGATATGTCATGGAGACTTAGCTACACGAGCTTCGTAATTCTATAAAGTTTGATAGTACAGCTCCAAGCTTTTAGTAGAGTAGCATTGGAGTTGATAATTGTGAAATGTATATCTGGGATATTGGGTTTCATAATTATCATGAGCTTGAACTTTATAGGTCCATTTTGGTCCCCTTTGCTAGCTCACAAAATCCTGTAACGACACGGCGTGCTTTTCCAATAATTGGTGACTTATGTCGGATTTATCGGATTGGTTTAAAATTTGTAAGAATCAAATAATTCATGTATGTTTATTGGTTGAATTAATTTTGTAATAAAATTAATTTAAGATAAACTTGTTGAATTATTGGATCAGATAATTCTTGTCTGTTTATCGGTTGATTTAATTTTGAATAAATTAGATTAAGATAAACTTGTAGAATTATTGTGAATTGATTTATTTTCTTAGAGATTATCTTGATAAAGTTTGTTTTGATCAGATAACTTCTCTATTGGGTTATTTAAATCAAAACTGAGACTTTATCCTTTAGAATCTTGGGTGGAAAATAAAAGATTCGCGGAGATTTTTTCTCGGGAGTTCGGCCTGCCGAACGACATGTTTGGCTTGTCGAATGGGCCTGTTCGGCCTGCTGATCAGGATGTTCGGCCTGCCGATCAGCAGGAGATAAGATTATGCGTTTTCATGTGAATCTTATTAGATATTGATCCGGACTTGATTCTGTTTCGAGTTTTTGAGACCTAATCTGATAAGGACTAACCCTAGGACCAATGGCTATATAAAGGGAGTGAGTCTCATGATTTACTCAGATCAATTGAGAGATTAAGAGTGATACTCTTCTAGTGAGCATCTAAAAACTCCCTGAGAGCTTTTTTTTACAAATCTCGAACACTAGCTTTGGGTTCTCTCTCTAGGTTGGAAGGAGAGTCACCAGCGGAAGAGCTATACGTGTGAGCCCACACTCACTCCGGTTGTGGATATAGAGAATAGCAAAGAAGACCAGTTGGTTGAGGCTCTTCTGGAACGTTACTTCTCTTCACAGGCTGTAGAGGTTCTTCACACAAAGGTTAGTAAGATCTGTCTAATTTATACATATAACATGTCAAACTTGTGTTTTGGAAATTATTCTGATGAAAATTTTTAAAATTTCGCTACGTACCGTGTTTCCTACAGTCTTCGGTGTAAGGGTTGCCAATGACCCAAACCCAATGGTGAGCCTTGACCATTGCAACCCACCCAAAACACAAAGGCGAGGATCATGAAGGTACGTTGCAAAAGTCACGAACACTGTGAGTTGCGCCTCCTTGATGGTCACGACAGATTTGTGCACCGAATCTTGACTCCGTCGTGCCTATTGTGAAGATGTGCACATCCACCGTTGATCGTAATACTCATGTCATCGTGCATGTCGCTCTATCATTGAAGGTCGCTCCCTCGTGGAAAGAGAAGCAGAGACTAGAGAGAGAAAGAGGATTTGGGAAAGTGGAAATCCCTATGCAAAGAGTGGATTTCCAAGTCTTCACCAAAGTTTCACATTGTCCCAGGTGAGCAAAAAGAGGAAAAAATTCCTTTTTTTATTTTAATTTGTTTGTTAGGTTCTAATTAGGGCTATCATTTTCTGTTTCAAATCTTTATTGGGTTTCGTTTTATAGATTCTAAGTCAAGCGAAATTTATGATTTTGTGATTATTGATAATTTTTTTCCTAATATTTTTGGGTCGAGGTCTCCAATTTCTTGGGATAGGAGCAATATAATTTGAAAAAAAAAAGCTTGAAATAAAAAAATGACGGGTAGTTTCATTTTTAGTGATGAGAGAGAGGATCAGTTTAATGATGCTCGTTATAACCGCTCTTAATATTAGATTGTCATAGGTCAACACCCATCTTTGGCATCTATTGAGGGTGAGCTCAGTGCCACTGTCGAGGAGACAAACTCTAGGTAGTCGACCATACAGCTCAGCTGAGCTTTCGGGGAGCAAACTACCGACCCCGACAACAACGTACACTATGTCCGAGGTGCTTCTTAGGGCCCCTAGGGCTGCACCCCTAGCAGGTTGCCACCTTGGGCTATGCACTAGCTCGGGTTGGATTATTCTCATTCACAAAGTAGACTGCTACTCGCCACCATAGGCCAACAAATAGCAAACGACTCACCGTCCGATGGAAGCCAATCCATCGATGGAGGGACGTGACACTTGTCATCTACTACCTGACATGCCTTGATGTGACACCTGGGTTATGGGAAAACACCTGACACCTGGTCCAAGTGGTGGCCTATAAATAGGATGCATTTATTGCAGTCAAGGATAAGTGCTCCTTCCCACCTAACAAGCTCCCATCCTCTGTCGAGCAACCCGTGCCTTGAGCATCAGAGAGCCCTTGTCTATTGACTGACACCTTTTCTCTCACCTCTGAAGCATCCCTCCTCTTGTTGCAGGTACACCTGACTGGGTAGAGGCAAGCTAGGAAGAGCTAGACAACGTGCGCAGCCGCACGTGGTGTTGATCCGACGCCGGACCATGATAAGCATCAAAATTTTAGCGCTAGAAGGAGGGCGCCTATGCCTTCACTCAGACACCAGCCACATTACCTCGAAAGACCAAGATCGTGACTCGAGGAAACATCAACGACGACGCTACCCGATAGGAGGGGTTGGTAGATGCAAGAAATTGACAACAGAATCTAGGTAGGCCTAAGGGCCGCCCCCGGGCCACAAGGTCTCGGTCCGGGGGCTAGGGAAGCACGGCCAGGGCCGAACAAGCAGAGGATCAAGTTGCTCAAGACCCCATCTAAGAGCTTACAAATGTTGTTCAGATTCTTACACAGCAGCTCGTGCAACAGGCTCAACATCAGGCCGCAACTGCTCTACTACCTCTAGCCCCGGCTGACCAGGCTGGAGGTCGGGCAGGATGGGATGTGGCTGACCATGTAGAAGCCTATTTCGAGCGCTTACGAGGCTCCACACGTGGCACCTTGGCCAATAATAGACTGGTTCAAGAAGGCCGTCTTGGCCCTCAAGTAGCACAAGTTCCGTCACCTTAAGGTTCCTGAGAATCAGTATTTGACCTGCTAGGATGCCAAGGAGAAGCACGTCAAAATCGCCAGCCCAGGGCCAGCGACTGTGTTGAGGGAGAAGCACCCTATAGGGTCGACTGCCCAAAGACATGAACAGTCACCAGTTTTGGGCACTACAGCGCCAAATTGACGAGATTCGAAACAATCGTTTTGGCCTAGATGACGTAGGAGCCTTGGATTCGCCATTTTCAGACACTATAATGCGAGCCCCCATACCGCCTAAATTCAAGGTCCCACAAATTAAGGCTTATGATGGGACTGCAGATGCGGACAAGCATGTCGAACTGTTTTGAGGACACATGCTCCTTTAGAATGCCAGCGATGAGGTAATGTGTAAGGCCTTCTCGCTGACCCTAACAAGACCAGCTCGGTAATGGTTCTAAAGACTTGAACCAACCTCTATTTCTTCTTTTTGGTAGCTTGTCAGCGCCTTCTCGGTAGCCTTCCCTATGATGAAGATGCGAAGAAAAGAGATCACATATCTATATGCCGTCAAGCAAGAGGATGGCAACATCCGAGACTATATTAACCGGTTTACCTGAGTAGCTCTGGAGGTCAAACACGTCAAAGACGAGACCCTCAAGTATATTTTTGTCGTTGGCCTTCGAGCAGCCGAGCACGTTTTCACAGATTCTTGGTTGCACCCAAAGGTACATCGATGCTACGGAGTACATGAAAAGCTGAAAGGAGGAGGCCAGCCCCAACAGGACCAAGAAGGAAAAGAAACAAAAGAAGGTGCTGGAGCAAAACAATGCCGAGTAGAACAAGAAGCAAAAGGATAAGAAACCTGAGAAGCCAAAGACACCGGTCGGCAAGTTTCAAAGCTACACGCCACTAGTGGTGACCATCGATGAGGTGCTCGCCCAAGTAAGCAGCAGGAACCTACTGGTGCCACTGCCCAAGCTTAAGGGTAGCAAAGTGAAGTGAGATCAAGTAAGGTACTACGAGTTCCACAAGGACGTGGGATACAACACTCGTGAATGCATTCAGTTGAAGGACCAAATTGAGAGGCTAGTCTGGGAAGGACATTTAAGAGAATTTGTTGAGCGGGTTATAACTCTGGGCTCAACCTAGGGGAGGAACGATACACCAAGCTGAGACATACCGAATCACTCATGAACCAGCACTAGGAACACCTCAAAACCCCTGAACATCGTTCACACGATCTTTGGAGGGACCGTCACCGGGGACAGGTCGAGTGGGTGACGGGCGTATGTTAGAGAAGCTCGGCTAATCAAGCGAGGCAAGTTTATAAACATGTCCAAACATATTAACAAAATATGTTGTCAACAAGATGCTCTAATTATATTCACCGAGGAGGAAGCAGACGAGCTAATTCATCCGCACAATGACGCCCTAGTGTGCGAACTGCATATCGCCAACAACATAGTGCTACAAATAGTGATTCATAATGGCAGCTCGACCAATATCCTCTTCAAGAAAGCTTTTGATAAGCTGAGAATCAGCAATGCCACCCTAGTTTCGGTTTAGACCGGCTCTACGGCTTCACGAGAGAATGTGTCCGAACAGTAGGGAAGGTCGGTCTGCCCGTGACCTTCAGAGAAGGGGCTGCTCAGATCACTCACGTCATTGACTTTCTAATCATCGATAAGCATTCTCAATACAACATCATAATCGGCCACCCGACGCTGAATGCATTGAAGGCCGTGGTCTCCACATATCACCTGGCCATGAAGTTCCTGATAGAGGATGGAGTTGAAGTAATTTGTTCATCCCAGAAGGACTCCCAAGCTTGTTACACCAATGCTGTGAGGGCCGCGATGGCTCGACATTTAGACGTCTCGACCATTTATGCAGTCAACGAGGCAAAACTACCTACCAACCCGATGCCTAAAATGCTTTTCGATCTAGACCCCTGACTTTCCAAGGAAGAGGTAAGAGCCACCCCGGTCGAAGACTTGGTGCCATTTCCTTTAGACCCTGCGAGGCTTGAACGCACCGTCCAACTTGGATCCCAGTTAAGACCTAAGATCTGGGCAGACTTGGAGGGACTTCTTGCCGAGTGGAGGACCTATCAATGCCTAGTCAACAAGATGTTTGCTCGGCTGATCGACAAAACAATAGAGGTTGACATGGACGACATGTTGGTAAAGTCCATCCGAGCGGAGGACCACATGGCTGATCTCCGAGCAAGCTTCGACAGTCTCTAGGAATATGGGATGAAACTCAACCCGGCAAAGTGTGCGTTCGTGGTAAGGTTGGGCAAATTTTTTAGATTTTTGGTCAATCAATGAGGTATTGAGGTTAACCCAGCGAAGGCCTAGGCAATTATTGACATGCATTCTCCTTAGACTGTAAAAGAAGTACAGAAGCTTACCGGTATGATAGCGGCCCTCTCAAGGTTTGTCTCCCAAGCTACCGACAAGTGCCATCCATTTTTCAAGGCACTCAAGGGGAGGTTTAAGTGGAGCAAGGAGTATGAGAAAGCTTTTCAAAATCTAAAGAACTATTTAGCCACGCCCCTGCTCCTATCCAAACCTTTGCCCAGAGAAATTTTAACTGCTTATCTAGCTATATCCGAGAAGGTAGTGAGCCCGGTCTTGTATGGGAAGAAGACAGAGCACAGAAGCCAGTCTATTACACTAGCCATGCATTCTAGGGTGCCGAGAGCGGTATCCCCCACTCGAGAAGTTGGCCTTTGCCTTGATCATGTCTGCTCGCAAGTTGCGGCCCTACTTCCAAGGTCATACAATACAACTCCTGACAAGTTCCCACTCCGATAAGTTCTTTAGAGCCCAGAGATATTAGGCCAGATGGCCAAATGGTCGGTTGAGCTCAGCCAGTATGATGTTCACTTTGTCCCGAGGATGGCCATCAAAGCTCAAGCTCTTGCGAACTTCATTGCTGAATTCATCGATGTCGAGCAAGCCACACCGTTGGATGAGAAGGCACCTGTAAAAGTGCTAGACGCCCCCAGCTGCAGCGAAGATCACACCGCCTTGGCACCAGAGTAGAAACTTTGTGTCGACGGATCTTCCTGTATAAAAGGGTCGGGTGCCGGGCTGATATTAATAAGCCTGAACGGATATAAGGTGATCTACACACTCTGATTTGACTTTAAGGCCTCAAATAATGAGGCAGAGTACGAAGCGCTTCTGGCTGGACTTTGAATCGCTGGAGATCATGAGGTAAACTGCATAATCATCCACAACGACTCTATGCTTGTCATCCAGCAAGTCACCGGAGCATTCCAAGCCTGAGCAGATTCAATGGCTGCATACTTATAAGAGGTCAAGCAACTACTTGGGCAATTTAAATCCTACTCATTCAAGCAGATTCCCAGGTCAAAAAACTCGAAGGCCGATGCCCTTACTCGACTAGCTTCAGGTCTCGGTGATAGTGACCTGACTTCAGTCCCCATTAAAAGACTAGCCGAGCCAAGCATCCATAGAGAAGTAGCAAATGTAGCCGAGGAACTTGAGGCCACTTGGATGGACCCAATCATCTGGTATTTGACCACAACCAAATTGCCCGACGACCGAGACGAAGCATGTTGGATATGCAACAGCTCGATCGGTATTCGATGATCAAAGGAAGACTATATCTGCGAGGCTATACCACACCGTGTTTAAAGTGAGGGAGCCCCAAAGAAGCCGAATACCTAATGAAGGTCCATGTGATAACCATTCTAGGGGGCAGTCCTTTGCCCAAAAATGTCTTCGGCAGGGCTACTACTGGCCGACCATGGAGTAGGACTATAGGGATTTTGCATGAAAATACCTTAAATGTCAACAATTTGTGAGGATACTTGGATATCACGTCAAGCCCCTTACTTCACTAACCTCGGCATTGCCATTTACGAAGTGGGCTATCGATCTGATCGGACCCCTTCCTTAGGCCCAATCTCAATTCAAGTACTGCATTGTGGCCATAGATTACCTAACCAAATGGGTTGAAGTTGAGACGTGTACTAAAATGACTGAAGCAAAATGTACCAACTTCGTGTGGAAGGACATCATTTGCCGGTTCAAAATCCTACACACGATCGTGACTGACAATGCCAAACAGTTCGAGTCCGTTGGTGTCCTCTGCCTATGTGAGCAACTCTGCATCAGGAAAGTTTTCTCCTCTTTGAGCTACCCCTAGAGCAACGGCCAAGTGGAGGCAGTCAACAAAACAATCAAGGACAACTTGAAGAAAAAGCTCGAGGGCCTTAAAGGAGCATGGATCGACGAGCTCCCACAAGTGCTTTGGCCTTATCACACAACTGTCTGGACAGCTACCAAGGAGACCCCATTTTCCCTCTTGTACAGGGCTGAGGCTGTCATCCCGGCTGAGGTGGGGCTGTCTAGCTTCAAAATCGAACATCATGAGGAGGTTTAAAACACTGAGGTTATGATGTGTGAGCTAGACTTACTCAAAGAAAGGAGAAACCGAGTGGCAATCCATAATGCAGTCTGGAATCAGGTAGTCGCTCGGTATTACAACAAACGAGTCCAACCAAGAAGCTTCAAAGTCAGAGATTTGGTAATGAAAAAAGTCACGGTTCAGCAGCCCAGTTTGTGGTCTTTTGGTCCAAAGTGGGATGGGCCGTATAGGGTCGTCGGCATTGTCTAGCCGGCCACGTACAAGCTATCTGACATAGAGGGAAACTAGCTCGGTCATCCTTAGAATGCCGAGCTCCTTAAAAGATTCTTTTGCTAGATCGAAGCCAGAAACCTTTTTTTGACTTCTGGCCATAATTCTTTTGTAACGAGGCCTATTGAATAGGGCTAGGATGTAAATACTACACGTCAATGAAATGTAAATTTCCTACACCATTCTATTGAGCAATGTGTTTGAGGGAAATAAACAGACCTGAAAAGGGGACACCATAACTCCAGTTCGGAGGACTAGACAGCAACTCCCGACAAGTGAGAGTCATCCTAATTAACCAGACTGGGGGGCTAATCGGCACATTACTGATTTTAAGTCTGTCATCGTACAGATCACCTAGTGAGTCGTTCGGCACAACTGCGTGCCTGACGAGTCCTAGACTTAACAAGTTTCCTCAAATTTAGACAAGTCTAGGGGGGCGACAGGGTAAGGGTATTCACACGCCGTTGTGCTCTGCCCTACCAAGAAAACGGGGATACCATCCCTGCTCAGATGAACTCGGTAATTATCGAGATAATATACTCGGCCTCACCATCAATTGAAAAGACAGAAGCTTAAAAAACTATGGTCTAGGAATGCCCCTCCCAAGGAGCATCCAACTTGGTCCAAATTTCTAATTTAATTTTGAGACCGAGGTCTATTTTAACTCGACGAGATGAAGGCCTAACTACGTTCCCGAGAAACCCCTCGCCTTGAAATATGAACACATTTTCCCGAGAAGCGAAGAACCCAATTAATGCAAAAAATATATTCCATTTATAGCGGTGGGGAAGGACAATTAACTGGGCACCTCCCAAGTCCAAACATTCAAAACAACAAAAAATATATATATTAAGCCTGGGCCCCATCCGCGGCATTGTCTTCCTCGCCTCCACCATCGACAATGCTCTGCTCCTCTCTGTTGCCGTCGCCATCCACTTCGACGACCTCCTCGCCTTGCTGTTGCTGAGCAACACCTTGCTCTGGCTTGACTATGAGCGACCAGTCGAAGCCTTCAACCTTAGGGTGCTGTCGGATCAGATGATCCCAGAGGTCTATCATGCTGAAGTAGTAGTAGTCAGCGTACTCCAAAGACGCCCTAAATTCCTCCACGGCTTGTGTGAGACGGCCAGGGAGCTCCTCCAAAAATCGCTGGTGCTTGGCCTGTAGAGCCACCAGCTGCTCTCTGAGCCAAGCAGCCTTGTCCTTTGCCACCTTGGCCTTCTTCAAAGCCTCCTTGGCCTCCACCTTGGCCTGAGCGGCGTCCTCCTTGGCCTTTCGGGTTTCCTCTTCGACTCTAGAAAGAAACTTCTTGATTTGGTCTAGCTCGATGTTCTTAGCACCGAGCTTCCTTTCGACCTCTAACTTGCTAAGGAAGGCCTTCTTATGCCTCTCTTTCTCCTTACTGAGATCCTTCAGCCCAGCTGAGTAGGCCATATGCAAGATGGCGCTCGTCTGAGGATAACAAAACTTCAGTACATGGTGGAAGGAAAAATAAAAGTCAAGAGGCTCAGGTTGGACAAGCACTTACCATGGTGGTAGAGCAGAAGGCCGCGTCAGATAGGCCCTAGAAATCCTCCACTCAGAGGTTCACTAAAAAGTCCTCCTAGGGCATCACGTCCCTGAGACGCTCCAGAATGGTTGGGCAATAGTTCGGGCGACTCCTCTAAGGGTCCCGTGAAGACACCACGGTGGTGTCCTCGGCGGGTATCTCCTCCGATGAAGCCTTGGTCCTCGGAGGGTGGGGTGGTGGCTGTTGGACTATAGCGGGTACCTGCTCGGGTCAAGGAGGAAGCTCTGTCCTTGGAGTCTGCTTATGCTTCCTCCCGACCTCCACAGCCTTGCCTTTCTATTTCCTAAGGCTCTCTATAAGAGCCTGTCTCTCACCAGCGGTACTCGGCCTTGAAGACATCTCTACAAGCCAAAATCCCACAAGTCAAAATCAGGTCGACACGATTAAAAAAAAAAAAAAAACTCAGCGTTGACCTCCAATCCAAAGCTGGCGAGACAGTTAATGAGCTGAATGACGTCCTCGAGGTCCTCGTCTGCCACGGGTGGCCTTGCATCGAAGGAGCCACTCGACGAGTCCTCAGAGCTGGATAATGATGGCTCCCTCATCGGCCACCCAGATCTGAAAATGCTCGGCCCCGGGACATCCACAACACTAAGCCTAGCGACTGTCACCTGCCTGGCTGAACGGGCAGGGCAAATAGATGGGGGATTTATTTTGCTGGGTTTCTTGAACCAGCCATAATCGGAAAGGGTTTACTTCCCGAGTAGGAAGGACTATTGTCTGGTTGCTTTCGGCTTCTCGAATAAGTCTTTGATTGCCCTGATCACAAGACTTGGTGCCCAAGGCCTCTTAGACCACACGTGCCCTTGTTCGAATGTCCTCGGCACATGATGGTCAGCGGGATGGTCTCATCGGCTCGGGCTAGATAATTGCCCCCGACGTAGAACCATTCATACTTCCAGAGTTTATCCAAGTCGGGGTTGCCCAAAATAAAGTCTTTCCTGAAGCCGGTGACATAATACCACCTGGACTGTCGAGGAAGCTTCTTCATTTTATATACTTGCTTAAACGCTTCCAATGACATTTCAGTTGCCCGATGATACCTCCATAATATGTACATCCTGATCAGCGACCTGTAACTGTTCAGGTTTAATTATGCCAGGCACACGTTAAAATCATTATGTGCCCGGTGTAGAAATGGGTGGAATGGGAGGTGCAGCCCAGCCCTAAAGAACTCAGCATAGAGCATTATGCACCCCTCAGGCGGCTCCAGTGGCAAATCGTTTTCCTCGGGCATGATAAGGATCACATCGTCTGGGATGTTGAACTCGACACGCAGGTCTCCAGCCGAGACTCCGTTATAGTGCTGGTATAAGCCGCTGCTAAGGTCTGCCCGGGCCGAGTCACCCTGCACGCAGTCACCCCCTAGACCTTGGTGACTCAGACCTACTCTGCCTCCTCTACCTCCTCGGTCGCCCGTTCCTTGTCAAAAATGTCCACTGTAATCGTGCCCGCGACCTAGACTGGGGCCCCAAAATATCAGCCAGATGTGCTAGGAACATTGCTGGTTACCTGAAGCTCGACTCTCTCCTGGGCAGTAACTCGGGAGGAGCCCACAGTCACCGCCCAAATGTAAGGGTCCTCACCCCTGCACGGCCTAACTGGTCTCTCCCTATCCAACAGGTTGAGAAACTCCTACTCGGGGATTGTCTGGGAGTCGACCCTCAATATCTGTTCAAGTCGGCCAACCCCGTCCCGCTCTGGGGACACATTCTCAATGTCAACTTGAACGGTGGATGAACTGCCCTCTAGGCTACTTTTCGACAAGGAAATTTTGATATTTTAGGAATTTGACACGTCACTCATTTTCTGTGCTCCTCTAGAAATTACTTGATCGGGCTGTGGTAGCTTGGAAACATAAGTTCTTTGGGTAAATAACTACAGCTTGGCAACTAAGAACCCTGTGAGTGCGAAATCTGACTTCATTTGTATGAACTTAACGGAAAGAAGGGCCCTATTTATAGCCATTTCAAGCGAGAAATCTGGGCGTGAAAAATGAAGAGGCGCGATGATTACGCCTATCAGGCGGCGCAGTTGACAGCAGAGCAACACGTGTCCCCTAGTTGATCCACACGACCTTTCATCTCACCCCGCTTTGGAGTAACGTTTGGCCTTCTTTCTTTTAGCCAACCTCACCCACTTGGCGTAGTCCACCTGGCCGAACACCAACTAGGTGAATTGGGGGGCTAATGTTGAGGATGAGCTCGACACCACCGTCGAGTAGACAAACTCTGGGTGGTCGGCCATACAGCTTGGCTGAGCTTTTGGGGAGCAAACTACCAACCCTGACAACAACGTACACTACATCCGAGGTGCTTCTCAAGACCCCCAAGGCTGCACCCCCGGTAGGTTGCTGTTGGAAACAAAGTGTGCAGTGGAATTTTAAAAATTTTTCATCAGAGTAATTTCCAAAACACAAGTTTGACATGTTATATGTATAAATTAGACAGATCATACTAACCTCAGTATGCCGAAGAACCTCCGCAACCTGTATAGAGAAGTAACATTCCAGAAGAGCCTCAACCAACTGGTCTTCTTTACTATTCTCTATCTACAACCAGAGTGAGTGTGGGCTCACACGTACAGCTCTTCCACCGGTGACTCTCCTTCCAACCAATAGAGAGAACCCAAAGCTAGTGCTCGTGATTTGTGAACAAAAGCTCTCAGGGAGTTTTTCAGATGCTCACTAGAAGAGTATCACTCTTAATCTCTCAAATTGATCTTAGTAAATCATGAGACTCACTACCTTTTTATAGCTATTGGTCCTAGGGTCAGTCCATATCAGATTAGGTCTCAAAAACTCGAAACAAAATCAAATTCGGATCAGTATCTAATAAGATCCGCGTGAAAACGCGTAATCTTATCTCTCGCTGATCGACAGGCCGAACATTATGATCGGCAAGCCGATCAGGCTAGTTCGGCAGGCCGAACACGTCATCTGCCAGGCCAAACTCCTGAGAAAAATCTCCGCGAATCTTTTATTTTTCACCCGAGATTCTAAAGGATAAAGTCTCAGTTTTGATTCAAATAACCCAATAGAGAAGTTATCTGATCAAAACAAACTTTATCAAGATAATCTCTAAGAAAATAAATCAATTCACAATAATTCTACAAGTTTATCTTGTTCTAATTTGTCCAAAATTAAAACAACCGATAAACAGACAAGAATTATCTGATCGCAATAATTCAACAAGTTTATCTTGAACTAATTTCTTACAAAATTAATTCAACCGATAAACAGACATGAATTATTTGATTCTTACAAATTTTAAATCAATCTGATAAATCCGACATAAGTCACCAATTATTAGAAAAGCACGCCGTGTCATAACAGGATTTTGTGAGCTAGCAAAGGGGACCAAAATGGACCTATAAAGTTAAAGCTCATGATAATTATAAAACCTAATATCCCAGATATACATTTCACAATTATCAACTCCAACGCTACTCCACTAAAAGCTTGGAGCTGCAATCTCGAACTTTATAGAATTACGAAGCTCATGTAGCTAACCCTCCATGACATATCATAGTGTATCGCATCCCCATATGATTATCCATAATCAGCTTAAGGACAAGTTTTGTCTTACCTTCCCGATTATTTTTATCTTACGTTCCATTGTCTCACCATTAGAAAACTTACCATCCAAAGATAGTATACCATTCGGTTACACCTATGTATCCAAATGGTTGAGCGCTGCAGTTTTCCAATTATAGGACAACGCATATAAGAGGATATCATTACTCCTAAAGAGGAGCTATGGATTCCATATCTATGAATAACAAGTCTACACTATCAAGAGTCATGCCTCCAATGTACCGGCATGCATACCACTATAGAGATATGGGTGTCACCCTTTGGCACATCAAAAGACACAAGTCAAGACAACGGGCCCACTATTCATCTCAGGATTAAGATACAATACAAATGACTTTCTAAAGTGAATCGATTTGCCGAGATAGAATTATTAATCCAAATCAATTCACTTTATGTCCTGATCCAATACATCGTCACCTATGACAACGCGCCAATGTTTCTATTCACGGAGTCCAACTCCGATGGTCAAGACAAACCATCTCCCAAAAGGGATATAGACAACATAACAATCTTTACATGAATAAAGCGCCCAACTTTATTCCCTCGATTGCGGATCATATGTTTTAGACCGTCACCCTAAGAATCGTGTCTTTCGCATAATCAGTCCATCATATGCCCAATTCTTAAGGTTTAGACTGACAGTCTCAGACTACTGTTTGCTTATCATACATTCAACGAATATGAACGTAAAGAGCACAAGATTTGGTATATATATAAATGAATAAATTCTTTATTGATAAAAATGTCTCCAAAAACATATTATATTTTTACTCCTTAGGGCATACATGTCTCACAATCTTCCACTTGCACTAAGTGAGTAAATACAGCAAATTTCGCATCCCCATAGCTTCCACATGCCTCTCGAAGACTCTCCCAATAAGTGTCTTTGTAAATGGATCAGCTAAACTATCCTCTGATGCGATCTTGCACACCGTGACATGCCCGCCCTCAACGAAGTCCTTTATCACATGATACTTCCGATCAATATGTTTACTTTTCTTGTGAAATCTTGGTTCCTTAGCATTAGCTACCACCACACTATTATCACAGTACAGCGATACCGCTTTATCCATACCAGGAACTACCTCAAGATCCCCAAGGAACTTGCGGAGCCACACTGCTTCTTTTGAAGCATCACTAGCCGCCACATACTCGGCCTCCATCGTTGAATCCGAAGTGCAATCTTGCTTCGCACTTCTCCAACTGATGGCACCGCCACCCAGAGTAAACACAACCCCGAAGTCGATTTCCTAGAATCTAGACAGGATTGAAAATCTGAATCAGTGTATCCTAGAGGAGTCAAGTCCTCACCTGAATACACAAGCATATACCCTCGAGTCCTTCTTAGGTACTTGAAAATATGCTTTACCGCAACCCAAAGGTTCGGTCCTGGATCCGCCTGAAATCGACTTACAATCCCGATCGCATAGCTAATATCCGGTCGAGTGCAAAGCATGGCATACATGAGACTACCCACTGCCGAAGCATAAGGCACCTTCTTCATGTATTCTCTTTCTTCATAAGACTTTGGTGAGTCTTTCTTAGAAAGAGTAATTCCAGACCTAGATGGTTGCCCACCTTTCTTGGAATCCTGCATTGCAAACCTCCTGAGAATTTTATCTATGTACCCGGCCTGAGACAAAGCTATCATTTTGTTCTTCCTATCCCGAAAGATCTGGATACCGAGAACAAAATTAGCCTCACCTAAGTCCTTCATGTCAAACTGCTTGGTCAACCATAATTTGACCGATGACAACGCCCCAATGTCATTGCCAATTAGCAGAATGTCATCTACATAGAGCAGTAGAAAAACCACCTTCCCATCCTTTATGTGTTTATAAACACATGGTTCATCCACATTTTGTGAGAACCCATAAGTCTTGATCACTTGATCAAATCTTATGTTCCAAGAATGAGAAGCCTGCTTAAGTCCATAAATAGACTTTAGCAGCTTACAAACCTTACCCTCTTGACCCGCGAACTTTAACCCGTCTGGTTGTTCCATATAGATGGACTCATCAAGATAGCCATTCAGAAAAGCCGTCTTGACATCCATCTGTCAAATCTCGTAGTCGAGAGTGGCAGCTATGGACAAGAGAATCCGGATGGACTTAAGCATGGCTACAGGCGAAAAGGTTTCCTCATAATCGATTCCTTCCTTTTGCGTATAACCCTTAGCTACCAGTCTAGCCTTAAAGGTTTTGACATTTCCATCCACTCCTCTTTTCCTCTTGTAGATCCGCTTACACCCTATGGGTTTTACCCCTTCGGGAAGATCCACAAGCTCCCAGACCCGATTAGTCTCCATAGACTTCATCTCTATGTTCATGGCCTCTGTCTAGAGTCTTGAATCAACATCCTCCATAGCTTCTACGTAAGTATAAGGATCCCTGTCATGTTCATCCGGTTCAGCCAAGAAGACCTCCTCATTGAACATATACCTCTCAGGTTGACGCCCGATCCTCCCACTACGCCGAAGCCCCTGAGGTTGTTGTTCAGGCTTGTTTGGTTTTTCTACTCCGATCGGAATGATTTCATTCGGAACCTCCGGAGTGAACGGATCACCCCTTAACTCCTCAAGCACCACTTTGCTTCGAGGTTTAAAGTCGTCCATGTAACTCTCCTCAAGGAAAGTTGCATTAGTTGAAACCACGACTTTATTTTCCTTTGGGTTATAAAAATAATCCCCTTTAGTCCCTTTTGGATATCCTACAAACACACAAACTTCCGAACGTGCTTTCAACTTGTTCAGATCCTTAAACAGGACATGAGCCAGACATCCCTATATGCGAATATGGTTTAAGGATGTCTTACGTCTAGTCCACAACTCATGAGGAGTTTTAGGGACCGATTTTGAAGGCACATTGTTCAAAAGATAACATGCGGTTTGTAGTGCATATCCCCAAAAGGATAAAGGCAATGATGAATAACTCATCATGGACCTAATCATGTCCAACAAAGTCCTATTCCTTCTCTCCGTTACGCCATTCTGCTGCGGAGTGCCCGGCGCAGTCAAATGGGATAAAATCCCATTCTCTAACAAGTGTCTCAAGAACTCATCAGAAAGGTATTCCCCACATCGATCAGATCGAAGTTCCTTTATGGGTCTACCCAATTGCTTTTCCACTTCTGCCTGAAACTCCCTGAACTTGTCATAAGTTTCACTTTTGTGGTGCATCAGGTACACATACCCATATCTTGAGTAGTCGTCAATAAAAGTGACGAAGTATTCATACCCTCCTCGTGCCCGGATGTTCATCGGTCCGCAAACATCACATGCATAAGTTCTAGAACTCCTTCGGCCCTATTGCCTTTAGACCAGTATGGTCTTTTGGTCATTTTACCCTCCAAACAAGATTCACATTGAGGTATAGATTCCACCTTTAAGTGACTTAAAGGCCCATCCCTTACCAACCTTTGAATCCTATTCAGGTTAATATGGCCAAGGCACAAATGCCAAAGATAAGTCTTATTAGAGTGAGAGGTTTTAAGTCTTTTTGAGTTATTATCATTTATCTCAGCATTAAGCAATAAGTCCATCTTAGGTTTGATAAAATATAGATTATTTTGCATCCATCCAGAACAGATAAAAGATTTGTTTTTACGAATCACCACTTTTTCATTAAAAGATACCACGTAGGACTCTTTAAATAAAGAAGGTACAAAAATCAAATTCCTTTTAAATTTAGGAACATAAAAACAATCTCGCAAAATTAAACTCCTATAATTATCAAAATAAAGATGGACATCTCCCACTGCTTTCGCTGAGACCAAGGATCCATCGCCCATCCGAAGCGTTAAGTCTTCAAGTAGTAGACTTCTTGTTTCTTTGAATCCCTGTAGAGAAACACAAACATGATTAGTTGCACCAGAATCTATGACCCAGATGTCATTGGATTCCTCAACCAAACAAGTTTCTAAATATAGAAGATCACACCTACCTCCCTTGGAAAGGAAGTCCTTGCAATGCTTCTTAATATGCCCGACCTTTCCACAGAAGAAGCACTTAAGCTTCTTTGGGTTCTTCTTCTTCTTCTTCTTCTTGCTCTTGGTAGTAGCAGGAATAGAAGACTTCCCACTCTTGGCCCGTTGCTTCTTTCCATTCCCAGAGTTAGGATTCGAACCAGAAGCAGCTACCATGTTGGCCTCACCACCAGCAGGAGACTCCCTGATCAGCAGTTCAAACTCTTGTAACTGTTTCATAAGTTCTGTCAAGGTCATATCCCGTCTATTGCTTAAATTAAAGTAGCTCTAAACGGAATAAATTCCTTAGATAGAGTCTCAAAGACCATAGTCATCTGAGTTTCAGCATCGATGTCGGCTCCATTGGTTTGAGCCTCAGCTAGGTAACCCATGACCAACATCATGTGCTCCTTTACAGATGTCCCCGGTCTCTGTCTACAGTTTAAGAGTTTTTGAAGCACCCCTTGCCGCTTTGTTATGGCCTGGCCTCCAAACATGTCCTCAAGATTATCTAAGATCTGCTTCGCAGTCTCATAATCTTGATGTTGAGCCTGCAGCACGTTGTTCATGCTAGCCATAACATAGCAGCAGGCCTGATCATTAGCATCTTTCCAGCGGTCGTACGCTTGGAATTGCTCATTACTTGAGTCTCCCGTAGGCTCGGGAGGACAAGGGGTTGTCAGAGCATATTTTAGTTTCTCAAAGGAAAGGACGATGTCCAGGTTTCATTTCCAATCGCTATAATTCTCACCGGTTAATTGGTTTTTGTCAAGTATCAAAGATAAAGCATTTTTAGACATTTTCAATCTACAATAAAGAATCATATACCAAACATAAGCAAACATATATAATAATTTAGTAAGATAACACAATCATGTAAAATCATACAAATGTGTTTATGTGTCAAAACCTTGAAAATATCACAACCTTAGAACGATAATTCCCAACTCAGAATTCAACAAGCTCCTAGGGGAGTCATGCCAAATTCAATCAGGAACACAGATCCCCTCCTGATTAATATATGCCATCCAGGACCCGTATGATCCAGCATATACTAATAATCGTTTCTTTGGCCATTAATTTTATTAACAGAGCTCCTAGGGGAGGTTAATAATAAAATTAACGTGAGTGTATAACCACCATTTCAATATTTTATCCATGATTTATAATCACCACCTAGGGGTGTGCAACCATAAATCATACTAAAATACCTTATCCTTTCAGAGATCCAATCTGGTACATGATAGAAATCCCTTCCTAAGGGTCGGGACCACCATGTTCTTCCTATGGACCAACGATGGAGGCCTTAGGTCGTCTCTTCGAAAACCTTCACCCACTCAATCTTTTGAAGTCAAGGTTTTATTTTAAAATCATGCTTGAACAATTTTAACATGAGCGGCACTCCCTATTCTATATGACATGTTATCAATATACATGGTAAATCATATTATAATGTAGACAAGCAAAGCAATCAAGCAAAGCTACAAGCAAAATAATAATAACCGTAATATTATGCTTCCACCCTAGAGAATAGAAAACTAAGATTACAAGAGAATAATCGAGACATTTATCGATTCTTCATCCTTGAATCCTCAAGCTGTATCCTTCTTCATGTAATATCCATCTTCAAGTCTTCAATCCCGTATGAATCGAATACTTCATATTTCCGGTCATATCCAAATTTAATGTTTCTCAGAATCGTCCCAAAAATAAAATTAAAACTGCACCGAAAAAAGTGCACCTTTTCTGGACACTTGGTAGCTCTCGGTCGGCCGGTCGATCTAGGGGTTCGGCCTACCGAACATGAAAGTTCGGCCTGCTGGCAGAGCACCAAAATTTCTGCCCCACTGTTGGCCTGCCGGACCACACTTTCGGCCTGCCGATCTGTGACCTTCAGCCTGCCGAACTGTGAGGTCCGGCATGTCGATCGAGTAGTAATCACTTGTTCCAGAAAATACAACTTTAATGGAATTCATCAATTTTATTTTTAACAATTCAGAAACATAAAATTAGAGACTCAGGAAACACCTGGTGGCGCCATCATCAATCTTCTAGATCCGACTTCTCGATCCGTCTTCTCCGAATAATTATTTAAATACCAAATTTTACAAATTTAAAATAATAATTCCTAGACGGAGATGATAGTCCGCCGTCTAATTACATGAAAAACCTATATACACATTCTAACGTCTAAGGAGCCATAACCGGTATTAATTAATTAATAAATAAATAAACAATGATTTAATCAACCATAATTAATTAATAAACATTCACCACATAATCCATGACAACATATATATTATATAGAAACCTAAAGTGCCATCTCTCTATAAAATTCAATTCAAGCATAGGAGACATTAAGATCACAAAATTTATGCATATAACATGATCACAAACTTGCAAATTTATGTAAAAACCTGGGCTCTGTTACCAATTGTTGGAAACAAAGTCCGCAGCGAAATTTTAAAAATTTTTCATCAGAGTAATTTCTAAAACACAAGTTTGACATGTTATATGTATAAATTAGACAGATCATAGTAACCTCAGTATGCCGAAGAACCTCCGCAACCTGTGTAGAGAAGTAACGTTCCAGAAGAGCCTCAACCAACTGGTCTTCTTTGCTATTCTCTATCCACAACCGGAGTGAGTGTGGGCTCACACGTACAGCTCTTCCACCGGTGACTCTTCTTCCAACCAATAGAGAGAACCCAAAGCTAGTGCTCGTGATTTGTGAACAAAAGCTCTCAGGGAGTTAGCAAAGGGGGCCAAAATGGACCTATAAAGTTCAAGCTCATGATAATTATGAAACCCAATATCCCAGATATACATTTCACAATTATCAACTCCAACGCCACTCCACTAAAAGCTTGGAGTTGCACTCTCAAACTTTATAGAATTACAAAGCTCATGTAGCTAAGTCTCCATGACATATCATTGTGTATCGCATCCCCATATGATTATCCATAATCGGCTTAAGGACAAGTTCTGTCTTACCTTCTCGATTATTTTTATCTTACGTTCCATTGTCTCACCATTAGAAAACTTACCATCCAAAGATAGTATACCATTTGGTTACACCTATGTATCCAAATGGTTGAGCGCTCCAGTTTTCCAATTACAGGACAACGCATATAAGAGGATATCATTACTCCTAAAGAGGAGCTATGGATTCCATATCTATGAATAACAAGTCTATGCTATCAAGAGTCATGCGTCCAACGTACCGGCATGCATACCACTATAGAGATGTAGGTGTCACCCTTTGGCACATCAAAAGACACAAGTCAAGACAACGGGCCCACTATTCATCTCAGGATTACGATACAATACAAATGACTGTCTAAAGTGAATCGATTTGCCAAGACAGAATTATTAATCCAAATCAATTCACTTTATGTCCCGATCCAACACATCGTCACCTATGACAACGCGCCAATGTTTCTATTCACGGAGTCCAACTCCGATGGTCAAGACAAACCATCTCCCAAAAGGGATATAGACAGCATAACAATCTTTACATGAATAAAGCGCCCAACTTTATTCCCTCGATTGCGGATCATATGTTTTAGACCGTCACCCTAAGAATCGTGTCTTCCGCATAATCAGTCCATCATATGCCCAATTCTTAAGGTTTAGACTGACAGTCTCAGACTACTGTTTGCTTATCATACATTCAACGAATATGAACATAAAGAGGACAAGATTTGGTATATATATAAATGAATAAATTCTTTATTGATAAAAATGTCTCCAAAAACATGTTACATTTTTACTCCTTAGGGCATACATGTCTAACAGTTACCACCTCGAGCTATGCACTAGCTCGGGTTGGATTATTCTCATTCAAAAAGTGGACTACTACTCGCCATCATCGGCCAACAAACGACAAATGACTCACCGTTTGACGGAAGCCAATCTATCGACGGAGGGACGTAATAGTTGTCACCTACTACCTGACATGCCTTGATGTGACACCCAGGTTGTGGGTAAAACCTACCTGACACCCAGTCCAAATGGTGGCCTATAAATAGGATGCATTTATTGCATTTAAGGACAAGTGCTCCTTCCCACCTAACAAGCTCCCGTCCTCTGTCGAGCAACTCCTGCCTTGAGCATCAGAGAGCCCTTGTCTATTGACTAACACCTTTTCTCTCACCTCTGAAGCGTCCCTCCTCTTGTTGCAGGTTCACCCAACTGGGCAGAGGCTAGCCGGGAAGAGCTAGACACTGTGCACAGTCGCACGTGATGTTGATCCAACGCTGGACCACATTTGGGCGAAAGCTTCACGATGAAAAAACCGTCTGAAGTTCTTAACCTCTTTAAACCAAGCACCCGAACAGGTTGGTTGAAAAGTCCAATTCAACCAGGATAGGATCTGTTCGACCAAGGACCCCGTCTGACCAGGACAGGATCTGTTTGACAAGGGACCCATCTGACCAGGACAGGATCTATCTAACTAGGGACTCATTCGAGCAGGACAAGATCCTTCCAACTAGGACTCGTCCGAGCAGGATCTGTCTGACTTACCTAAAGACCACCACATGGCAACATCTCAACCCTCCATTGGGCAATCCTTCGTCATTGGAGATCTTGACACCTGTCGCTGGACACCTAGGTTACAGACCAAACCGGTCTAAACCCAAATCCAAGCTAAACTCTATAAATAGGAGGCATCAACTCCACCACAAAGGTACGGGCATTCTTCCCTTGCCTACTCTGCCTCTCCCTTAGTTCTTCCCGGTCAGAACACTGACTTGAGCGTCGGAGTGCCCTTGGCAGGCACCAAACCGGTGTCCCCTTACTCTGAGACCTTCTTTTCTCTTATAGATTTGACCAGACTAGGCCGAGCCAGGGAAAACAGGAGACAAAACAAGGAACCCGACAACCGTACGCCCCCACATGCGATGTTGTGTCGAACTCATGCATCAACATTCGGTGCTAGAAAGAGGGCCCTGTGCCTTTCCAGCGGCCATAGCTCTTCCCCCCAGCCATTCCCTGGATGATAATGTTAGATATGCATACCACTATAGAGATGTGGGAGTCACCCATTGATACATCAAAAGACACAAGTCGAGACAACGGGCCCACTATTCATCTCAGGATTAAGATACAATAAAAATGACTATCTAAAGTGAATCGATTTGCCAAGACAGAATTATTAATCCAAATCAATTCACTTTATGTCCCGATCCAACACATCGTCACCTATGACAACGTGCTTTGCCTTGACCATCGGAGTTGGACTCCGTGAATAGAAACATTGGACGTTGTCATAGGTGACGATGTGTTGGATTGGGACATAAAGTGAATTGATTTGGATTAATAATTCTGTCTTGGCAAATCGATTCACTTTTGACAGTCATTTGTATTGTATCTTAATCCTGAGATGAATAATGGGCCCGTTGTCTCGACTTGTGTCTTTTGATGTATCAATGGGTGACTCCCACATCTCTATAGTGGTATGCATGCCGGTACGTTGGAGGCATGACTCTTGATAGCGTAGACTTATTATTCATAGATATGGAATCCATAGCTCCTCTTTAGGAGTAATGATATCCTCTTATATGCGTTGTCCTGTAATTGGAAAACTGGAGCGCTCAACCATTTGGATACATAGGTGTAACCGAATGGTATACTATCTTTGGATGGTAAGTTTTCTAATGGTGAGACAATGGAACGTAAGATAAAAATAATCGAGAAGGTAAGACAGAACTTGTCCTTAAGCCGATTATGGATTATCATATGGGGATACAATGCACTATGATATGTCATGGAGACTTAGCTACACAAGCTTCGTAATTCTATAAAGTTCGAGAGTGCAGCTCAAAGCTTTTCGTGGAGTAGCGTTAGAGTTAATAATTGTGAAATGTATATCTGGGATATTGGGTTTCATAATTATCATGAGCTTGAACTTTATAGGTCCATTTTGGTCCCCTTTGCTAGCTCACAAAATCCTGTTACGACACGGCGTGCTTTTCCAATAATTGGTGGTTTATGTCGGATTTATCAGATTGGTTTAAAATTTGTAAGAATCAAATAATTCATGTCTGTTTATCGGTTGAATTAATTTTGTAAGAAATTAGTTCAAGATAAACTTGTTGAATTATTGCGATCAGATAATTCTTGTCTGTTTATCGGTTGTTTTAATTTTGGACAAATTAGAACAAGATAAACTTGTAGAATTATTGTGAATTGATTTTTTTTCTTAGAGATTATCTTGATAAAGTTTGTTTTGATCAGATAACTTCTCTATTGGGTTATTTGAATCAAAACTGAGACTTTATCCTTTAGAATCTCGGGTGGAAAATAAAAGATTCACGGAGATTTTTTCTCGGGAGTTCGGCCTGCCGGATGACATGTTCGGCCTGCCGATCAGCGGAGATAACATTACGCATTTTCACGCGGATCTTATCAGATATTGATCCAAACTTGATTCTGTTTGGAGTTTTTGAGACCTAATCTGATATGGACTGACCCCAGGACCAATAGCTATAAAAAGGGAGTGAGTCTCATGATTTACTCAGATCAATTTGAGAGATTAAGAGAGATACTCTTCTAGTGAGTATCTGAAAACTCCCTGAGAGCTTTTTGTTCACAAATCACGAACACTAGCTTTGGGTTCTCTCTGTTGGTTGGAAGTAGAGTCACCGGTGGAAGAAGCTGTACGTGTGAGCCCACACTCACTCCGGTTGTGGATAGAGAATAGCAAAGAAGACCAGTTGGTTGAGGCTCTTCTAGAACGTTACTTCTCTACACAGGTTGCGGAGGTTCTTCGGCACACTGAGGTTAGTAAGATCTGTTTAATTTATACATATAACATGTCAAACTTGTGTTTTGGAAATTACTCTGTTGAAAAATTTTTAAAATTCCGCTGCGCACTTTGTTTCCAACAATTGGTATCAGAGCCCAGGTTTTTACATAAATTTGCAAGTTTGTGATCATGTTATATGCATAAATTTTGTGATCTTAATCTCTCCTATGCTTGAATTGAATTTTATAGAGAGATGGCACTCTAGGTTTCTATATAATATATATGTTGTCATGGATTATGTGGTGAATGTTTATTAATTAATTATAGTTGATTAAATCGATGTTTAATTATTTATTAATTAATTAATACCAGTTATGGTTCCTCAGAGGTTAGAATTTGTATCTAGGTTTTTCATGTAATTAAATGGCGGACTATCATCTCTGCCTAGGAATTGTTATTTAATTTTTAATTTGCAAAAATTTTGTAATTAAATGATTATTCGGACAAGACGGATCGAGAAGTCGAATCTAGAAGATTGATGATGGCGCCTCTAGTATTTCCTGAGACTCTAATTTTATGTTTTTGAATTGTTGAAAACAAAATTGATGAATTGCATTAAAATTGTATTTTCTGGATTGAGGGTTTTCTGCTCGGACGGCATGCCGGACCTCACAGTTCGACAGGCCGAAGGTCACAGATAGGTAGGCTGGACGTGTGGTTCGGTAGGTAAACAGTGGGGGCAGAAATTTTGGTGCTCTGCCGGCAGGCTGAACCTTCATGTTCGGCAGGCCGAACCTACATGATCGGCAGACCGATAACCCAGATCGGCCTGCCGACCGAGAGAAACTGAGTGTCCAGAAAAGGTGCAATTTTTTCGGTGCAGTTTTAATTTTATTTTTGGGACGATTCTGAGAAACATTAAATTTGGATATGACCGGAAATGTGAAGTATTCGATTCATACGGGATTGAAGACTTGAAGATGGATATTACATGAAGAAGGAAACAGCTTGAGGATTCAAGGATGAAGAATCGATAGATGTCTCGATTATTCTCTTGTAATCTTAGTTTTCTATTCTCTGGGGTGGAACCATAATATTACAGTTATTATTATTTTGCTTGTAGCTTTGCTTGATTGCTTTGCTTGTTTGCATTATAATATGATTTACCATGTATATTGATAACATGTCATATAGAATAGGGAGTGCCGCTCATATTAAAATTGTTCATGCATGTTTTTAAAATAAACCTTGACTTCAAAAGATTGAGTGGGAGAAGGTTTTCGAAGAGAGGACCTAAGGCCTCCATCGTTGGTCCATAGGAAGAACATGGTGGTCCCGACCCCTAGGAAGGGATTTCTATCATGTACCAGATTGGATCTCTGAAAGGATAAGGTATTTTAGTATGATTTATGGTTGCACACCCCTAGGTGGTGATTATAAATCATGGATAAAATATTGAAACGGTGGTTATACACTCACGTTGATTTTATTATTAACCTCTCCTAGGAGCTTTGTTAATAAAATTAATGGCCAAAGAAACGATTATTAGTAAATGCTGGATCATACGGGTCCTGCATGGCATATATTAATCAGGAGGGGATCCGTGTTCCTAATTGAATTTGGCATGGCTCCCCTAGGAGCTTGTTAAATTCTGAGTTGGGAATTATCGTTGTAAGGTTGTGATATTTTCAAGGTTTTGACACATAAACACCTTTGTATGATTTTACATGATTGTGTTATCTTACTACATTATTATATATGTTTGTTTATGTTTGGTATATGATTCTTTATTGTAGATTGAAAATGTCTAAAAACGCTTTATCATCGATACTTGACAAAAACCAATTAACCGGTGAGAACTATAACGATTGGAAACAAAACCTGGACATCGTCCTTTCCTTTGACAAACTGAAATATGTTCTGACAAGTCCTTGTCTTCCCGAGCCTACGAGAGACTCAAGTAATGAGCAATTCCAAGCGTATGACTGCTGGAAAGATGCTAATGATCAGGCCCGCTGCTATGTTATGGCAAGCATGAACAACGTGCTGCAGGCTCAACATCAGGATTATGAGACTGCGAAGCAGATCTTGGATAATCTTGAGGATATGTTAGGAGGTCAGGCCATAACAAAGCGGCAAGGGGCGCTTCAAAAACTCTTAAACTGTAGAAGGAGACCGGGGACATCTGTAAAGGAGCACATGATGTTGGTCATGGGTTACCTCGCTGAGGCTCAAACCAATGGAGCCGACATCGATGCTGAAACTCATATGACTATGGTCTTTGAGACTCTGTCTAAGGAATTTATTCCGTTTAGAGCTACTTTTAATTTAAGCAATAGACGGGATATGACCTTGACAGAACTGATGAAACAGTTACAGGAGTTTGAACTGCTGATCAGGAAGTCTCCTGCTGGTGGAGAGGCCAATATGGTAGCTACTTCTGGTTCCAATCCTAACTCTAGGAATGGAAAGAAGCAACGGGCCAAGAGTGGGAAGTCTTCTATTCCTGCTGCTTCCAAGAGCAAGAAGAAGAAGAAGAACCCAAAGAAGCTTAAGTGCTTCTTCTATGGTAAGGTCGGGCATATAAAGAAGCATTGCAAGGACTTCCTTTCCAAGGGAGGTAAGTGTGATCTTCTATATTTAGAAACTTGTTTGGTTGAGGAATCCAGTGACATCTGGGTCATAGATTCTGGTGCAACTAATGATGTTTGTGTTTCTCTGCAGGGATTCAAAGAAACGAGAAGTCTACATCGTGAAGACTTAACGCTTCGGATGGGCAATGGATCCTTGGTCTCAGCGGAAGCAGTGCGAGATGTCCATCTTTATTTTGATAATTATAGGAGTTTAATTTTGTGAGACTGTTTTTATGTTCCTAAATTTCAAAGAAATTTAATTTCTGTATCTTCTTTATTTAAAGACTCCTACGTTGTATCTTTTAATGAAAAAGTGGTGATTCGTAAAAATAAATCTTTTATCTATTCTGGATGGATGCAAAATAATCTATATTTTATCAAACCTAAGATGGACTTATTGCTTAATGCTGAGATAAATGATAATGACTCAAAAAGGCTTAAAACTTCTCACTCTAATAAGACTTATCTTTGGCATTTGCGCCTTGGCCATATTAACCTGAATAGGATTCAAAGGTTGGTAAGGGATGGACCTTTAAGTCAATTAAAGGTGGAATCTATACCTCAATGTAAATCTTGTTTGGAGGGTAAAATGACCAAAAGACCATACGGGTCTAAAGGCAATGGGGCCGGAGGGGTTCTAGAACTTGTGCATAGTGATGTTTGCGGACCGATGAACATCCGGGCACGAGGAGGGTATGAGTACTTCGTCACTTTTATTGACGATTACTCAAGATATGGGTATGTGTACCTAATGCACCACAAAAGTGAAACTTATGATAAGTTCAGGGAGTTTCGGGCTGAAGTGGAAAAGCAATTGGGTAGACCCATAAAGGCACTTCGATCTGATCGAGGTGGGGAATACCTTTCTGATGAGTTCTTGGGACACTTGTTAGAGAATGGGATTTTATCCCATTTGACTGCGCCAGGCACTCCGCAGCAGAATGGCATAGCGGAGAGAAGGAATAGGACTTTGTTGGACATCATTCGGTCCATGATGAGTTATTCATCATTGCCTTTATCCTTTTGGGGATATGCACTACAAACCGCATGTTATCTTTTGAACAATGTACCTTCAAAATCGGTCCCTAAAACTCCTCATGAGTTGTGGACAAGACGGAAGACATCCTTAAACCATATTTGCATATGGGGATGTCTAGCTCATGTCCTGTTTAAGGATCCGAATAAGTTGGAAGCATGTTTGGAAGTTTGCGTGTTTATAAGATATCCAAAAGGGACTAAAGGGGGTTATTTTTATAACCCAAAGGAAAATAAAGTCGTGGTTTCTACTAATGCAACTTTTCTTAAGGAGAGTTACATGGACGACTTTAAACCTCGAAACAAAGTGGTGCTTGAGGAGTTAAGGGGTGATTCGTTCACTCCGGAGGTTCCGAACGAAACCATTCTGATCGGTGTAGAAAAACCAAACGAACCTAAACAACAACCTCAGGGGCTTCGGTGTAGTGGGAGGATCGGGCGTCAACCTGAAAGGTATATGTTCAATGGGGAGGTCTTTTTGGCTGAACCGGATGAACATGACAGAGATCCTTATACTTACGCAGAAGCTATGGAGGATGTTGATTCAAAACTCTGGACAGAGGCCATGGACACAGAGATAAAGTCTATAGAGACTAATCAGGTCTGGGAGCTTGTGGATCTTCTCGAAGGGGTAAAACCCATAGGGTGTAAGTGGATCTACAAGAGGAAAAGAGGAGTTGATGGAAAGGTCGAAACCTTTAAGGCTAGACTGGTAGCTAAGGGTTATACGCAAAAGGAAGGAATCGATTATGAGGAAACCTTTGCAACTGTAGCCATGCTTAAGTCCATCCGGATTCTCTTGTCCATAGCTGCCACTCTCGACTACGAGATTTGGTAGAGGATGTCAAGACGGCTTTTCTGAATGGCTATCTTGATGAGTCCATTTATATGGAACAACCAGACGGGTTCAAGGTCGCGGGTCAAGAGGGTAAGGTTTGTAAGCTGCTAAAGTCTATTTATGGACTTAAGCAGGCTTCTCGTTCTTGGAACATAAGATTTGATCAAGTGATCAAGACTTATGGGTTCTCACAAAACATGGATGAACCATGTGTTTACAAACACATTAAGGATGGGAAGGTGGTTTTTCTACTACTCTATGTAGATGACATTCTGCTAATTGGCAATGACGTTAGGGCATTGTCATCGGTCAAATTATGGTTGACCAAGTAGTTTGACATGAAGGACTTAGGTGAGGCTAATTTTGTTCTCGGTATCTAGATCATTCAGGATAGGAAGAACAAAATGATAGCTTTGTCTCAGGCCAACTACATAGATAAAATTCTCAGGAGGTTTGCAATGTAGGATTCCAAGAAAGGTGGGCAACCATCTAGGTCTGGAATTACTCTTTCTAAGAAAGACTCTCCAAAGTCTTATGAAGAAAGAGAATACATGAAGAAGGTGCCTTATGCTTCGGTAGTGGGTAGTCTCATGTATGCCATGCTTTGCACTCGACCAGATATTAGTCATGCGGTCGGGATTGTAAGTCGATTTTAGGCAGATACAAGACTGAACCATTAGGTTGCGGTAAAGCATATTTTCAAGTACCTGAGAAGGACTCGAGGGTATATGCTTGTGTATTCGGGTGAGGACTTGACTCCTCTAGGATACACTGATTCATATTTTTAATCCTGTCTGGGTTCTAGGAAATCTACTTCGGGGTTTGTGTTTACTCTGGGTGGCGGTGCCATCAGTTGGAGAAGTGCGAAGCAAGATTGCACTTTGGATTCAACGATGGAGGCCGAGTATGTGGCAGCTAGTGATGCTTCGAAAGAAGCAGTGTGGCTCCGCAAGTTCCTTGGGGATCTTGAGGTTGTTCCTGGTATGGATAAAGCGGTATCACTGTACTGTGATAACAGTGCGGCGGTAGCTAATGCTAAGGAACCAAGATTTCACAAGAAAAGTAAGCATATTGATCGGAAGTATCATGTGATAAAAGACTTTGTTGAGGGCGGGCATGTCACGGTGTGCAAGATCGCATCAGAGGACAATTTAGCTGATCCATTTACGAAGACACTTACTGGGAGAGTCTTCGAGAGGCATGTGGAAGCTATGGGGATGCGAAATTTGCTGTATTTACTCACTTAGTGCAAGTGGGAGATTGTTAGACATGTATGCCCTAAGGAGTAAAAATGTAATACGTTTTTGGAGACATTTTTATCAATAAAGAATTTATTCATTTATATATACCAAATCTTGTCCTCTTTACGTTCATATTTGTTGAATGTATGATAAGCAAATAGTAGTCTGAGACTGTCAGTCTAAACCTTAAGAGTTGGGCATATGATGGACTGATTATGCAGAAGACACAATTCTTAAGGTGATGGTCTAAAACACATGATCCGCAATCGAAGGAATAAAGTTGGGCGCTTTATTCATGTAAAGATTGTTATGTTGTCTAAATCCCTTTTGGGAGAGGGTTTGTCTTGACCATCAAAGTTGGACTCCGTGAATAGAAACATTGGCACGTTGTCATAGGTGACGATGTGTTGGATCGGGACATAAAGTGAATTGATTTGGATTAATAATTCTGTCTTGGCAAATCGATTCACTTTAGACAGCCATTTGTATTGTATCTTAATCCTGAGATGAATAATGGGCCCGTTGTCTCGACTTGTGTCTTTTGATGTATCAATGGGTGACTCCCACATCTCTATAGTGGTATGCATGCCGGTACGTTGGAGGCATGACTCTTGATAGCGTAGACTTGTTATTCATAGATATGGAATCCATAGCTCCTCTTTAGGAGTAATGATATCCTCTTATATGCGTTGTCCTGTAATTGGAAAACTGGAGCGCTCAACCATTTGGATACATAGGTGTAACCGAATGGTATACTATCTTTGGATGGTAAGTTTTCTAATGGTGAGACAATGGAACGTAAGATAAAAATAATCGAGAAGGTAAGACAGAACTTGTCCTTAAGCCGATTATGGATTATCATATGGGGATACAATGCACTATGATATGTCATGGAGACTTAGCTACATAAGCTTCGTAATTCTATAAAGTTCGAGAGTGCAGCTCCAAGCTTTTAGTGGAGTAGCATTGGAGTTGATATTTGTGAAATGTATATCTAGGATACTGGCTTTCATAATTATCGTGAGCTTGAACTTTATAGGTCCATTTTGGTCCCCTTTGCTAGCTCACAAAATCCTGTAACGACACGGCGTGCTTTTCCAATAATTGGTGGTTTATGTCGGATTTATCAGATTGGTTTAAAATTTGTAAGAATCAAATAATTCATGTCTGTTTATCGGTTGAATTAATTTTGTGAGAAATTAGTTCAAGATAAACTTGTTGAATTATTGCGATCAGATAATTCTTGTCTGTTTATCGGTTGTTTTAATTTTGGACAAATTAGAACAAGATAAACTTGTAGAATTATTGTGAATTGATTTATTTTCTTAGAGATTATCTTGATAAAGTTTGTTTTGATCAGATAACTTCTCTATTGGGTTATTTGAATCAAAACTGAGACTTTATCCTTTAGAATCTCGGGTGGAAAAGAAAAGATTCGCGGAGATTTTTTCTCGGGAGTTTGGCCTACCGGATGACGTGTTCGGCCTGCCGAACTGGTCTGTTCGACCTGCCGATCAGAGTGTTCGGTCTGCCGATCAAAGGAGATAAGATTACGCATTTTCACGCGGATCTTATCAGATATTGATCTGAACTTGATTCTGTTTCGAGTTTTTGAGACCTAATCTGATATGGACTGACCCCAGGACCAATAGCTATAAAAAGGGAGTGAGTCTCATGATTTACTCAGATCAATTTGAGAGATTAAGAGAGATACTCTTCTAGTGAGTATCTAAAAACTCCCTGAGAGCTTTTTGTTCACAAATCACGAACACTAGCTTTGGGTTCTCTCTGTTGGTTGGAAGGAGAGTCACCGGTGGAAGAAGCTGTACGTGTGAGCCCAAACTCACTCCGGTTGTGGATAGAGAATTGCAAAGAAGACCAGTTGGTTGAGGCTCTTCTGGAACGTTACTTCTCTACACGGATTGCGGAGGTTCTTCGGCACACTGAGGTTAGTAAGATATGTTTAATTTATACATATAACATGTCAAACTTGTGTTTTGGAAATTACTCTGATGGAAAATTTTAAAAATTCCGCTGTGCACTTTGTTTCCAACAGATAAACACAGACCTAAGGTCCAGGACGAAGAGTTCGACCAGGTCCAATAAGGTTACGGCCGACCAAAGACGACCAGGTCTAGGACGAAGAGTCTAAGCAGGCTACGATAGACGAGGTGACCTAAGGTCTAAGACGAAGAGTCTGACCAGGTCCAAGAAGGTTACGGCAGACTAGAGAGGACCAGGTCCAGGATAAAGAGTCCAAGCAGGCTACGACCGATGAGAAGACCTAAGGTCCAAGACGAAGTGTCTGACCAGGTATAAGAAGGTTATGGTTGACCAGAGAAGACCAAGTCCAGGCTACAGCCGACCAGGTCCAAGACAAAGAGTCCAGGAAGGATACGGTCATGAAAAATATTTCCCAACCACATCAAGACTTCGGTGTTGATGACCTCCATCACCAAAGTCTTGGGGGGCTACTGTTGGGGGAAATCTTTACAATGAGAAAACTGTATGAAGTTCTTACCCTCTTTAAACCAAGCACCCGAACAGGTTGGCCGAAAAGTCCAATCCGACTAGGACAGGATTTGTCTAACCAGGGTTTGTCCAACCAGGACAGGATCTATCCGACTAGGGACCCCGTTCGACCAGGATAGGATTCGTCTAACCAGGGACCCGTCTGACCAGGACAAGATCTATCTAACCAAGGACTCGTCCAACTAGGACTCGTCCGACCAGGACTCGAACGACCAGGACTTGTCCGACCAAGGACCAGTCTGAATAGGATTGGATCCATCCAACTAGGACCCGTCCGAGCAGGATCTGTTTGACTTACCTAAAGACCACCACATGGCACCATCTCAACCCTCCGTTGGGCAATCCTCCTTCTCTGGAGATCTTGACACCTGTCGCTGGACACCTAGGTTACGAACCAAACCGGTCTATACCTGGATCCAAGCTAAACTCTATAAATAGGAGGCATCAACTCTACCATAAAAGTACGGGCATTCTTACCTTGCCTACTCTGCCTCTCCCTTAGTTCTTCCAAGTCAGAACACTGACTTGAGCGTCGGAGTGCCCTTGGCAGGCACCAAACTGGTGTCCCCTTACTTCGAGACCTTCTCTCCTCTTGTAGATCCGACCATACTAGGCCGAGCAAGGCAGAATAGGAGACAGAACAGGGAACCTAATCACCGTACGCCCCTGCACGTGGTGTTGTGCCGAACTCAGGCATCAACAGCATCTCTTCATCAAGACCCACTTGCCACCCCTCACCCGACGATCCTACACCTTCCACCCGCCAACCGGGATTCCCCCACCCCTAATGAGGGACAGATTTTTTTAATGATATTTTTAGGGTTTTTATTTTTTATTTGTTGTTTTAAAAATAATACGATTAAAATTAAAAATGATATAGTGAAGTTTGGTTTATTTTTATTTATGTGAGACTTAGATCTTATACTATTGAATTTTAATCCAACGGTCAAAAAGAAACAAGGAAATAAAAAAGATATAGGTTCTTATCAATAAGTTCTTTTAGAGGTCTTATCATAGTCTTCCCAGTATTATTTTTTATTTGTTGTTTGTTTTCTGTTTTTGTTTTGTCTTGTTTTTTTTTTTTTTTGTTTTTTAGTTATTTACGTTCTTTGCTTGTATTCCTGTTGTGGCAAGAAACCAAGAACATTGCTTTCTATATGGATAATTCAACTTGATTCATGTTGGAAGAGCGGTTAAAACAGTGTGCATCAAGAAACAAATTTTGGTCAAACATAAACATTCTAAATGGTGCTTAAAAGGTTTGGTGGTCTTTCTCCATATTAGAAAAAGGTTATATACCTTTTTATTTTTTCAAACATTATTATCTTTAGTTTTTTATCTCATCAAATGTATACTTTTAAATTAGATTTAATATATAAATTTATATTTTTTTCGATCAATCTTTAATTTTGACCTAATAAATTGCTCAAAATACCTTAAATTGTAAATTAAAAAAACTTTAAGAACTTAAAAGACTTTACACTAAGGGTGATGGAAAAATAATACGCAGTGGAATTTTAAAATTTTTTATGGGAGAGTATTTTTTAAAACACAAGTTTGACACGCTATATGCATAAATTAACCAAATGTTACTAACCTTTATGTGCCAAAAAGCTCCTATAATCAATGAAGAGAAGTAACGTTCGAGAAGGACCTCAACCAACGGCCTTCTTTGCTATTTTCTATCATCGATCAGAGTGAATGTGGGCTCACGTCGTTCAATTTTTTCACCAGGTGACTCTCCTTTGAACCAGTTAAGAAATAACCAAAGCTATAGTTCGTGATTTGTGAACAAAAGCTCTCTAGGGAGTTGTAGAGTCTCACCAGCATAGTCTCACTCTAGATTTCTCAACTAATCTAAATAAAAATGAGTCTTAGTCCCCTTTATATAGAGGTTGGGCCCATGAGTCAGTCCTAATTAGATAAAGCCTCAAAAATTTGAATTAGAATCAAATCAGAATCAATATCTAATAAAATCTACGTGAAAACACATAATCCTTTTATCGCCTAGTTGGCAGACCGAACTAGCGGATCAGCCTATCGAACCTCTTCAATCGGCAGGCCGAACTTAAAGATCGACCTGCCAAACTTAAAGATCAGCCTGCTAAACTTGCAATAAAAAGTTCCTTTTGAATCTTTATTTTTCACTCGAGATTCTTGGGATACAGCCTCTGTTTTAATTCAAATAACCTAATAGAGAAGTTATCTGATTAAAACAGCCATATCTAGATAATCTCTAGGAAAATATATATCTCTGATAATTCAACAAGCTTATCTTGAATTAAAACGGCTATATCTAGATAATCTCTAGGAAAATAAATATTCCTGATAATTCAACAAGTTTATCTTGAATTAATTTTATCATAAAATTAATTCAACAGATAAACAAACATGAATTTTCTGATTTTATCAAATTTCAACCCATTTGATAAACCTTGACATAAGTCACCAATCATTGAAAAAGCACACCGTATTGTTATAGGATTTTTGTGAGCTAGCAAAGGGGACCAAATAGACCTATTAGTTCAAGCTCCTGATAATTATGAAACCCAATAACCCAGACATACATTTCATAATTATCAACTCCAACGCTACTCCACTAAAAGCTTAGAGTTGCAGTCTCAAACTATATAGAATTACGAAGCCCGTATAACTAAGTCTCCATGATATATCATAAAGTATCGTATCCCCATAGGATTATCCATAATCGGCTTAAGGATAAATTATGTCTTACCTTCTCTATTATTTTTATCTTACATTCCATTATCTTACTATCGAAAAACTTACCATCCAAAGATAGTATACTATTCAGTTACACCTATGTATCCATATGGTTGAGCTCTCAAGTTTTTCAATTACAGGATAACGCATATAAGATGATATCAACTACTCCTAAAGAGGAGCTATGGATTCCATATTTATGAATAACAAGTTTACACTATCAAGAGTCATGCCTTCAATGTACCAGATGCGTACCACTATTAAAATGTGGATGTCATCCTTTGGTACATCAAAAGTCATAAGTCAAGACAACGAGCCTACTATTCATCTCAGGATTAACATACAATACAAATGATTGTCTAAAATGAATCGATTTGCTGAGATAGAATTATTAATCTAAATCAATTCACTTTACGTCCTGATCCAACACATCATCACCTATGACATGTTGGAAACAAAGTGCGCAGCGGAATTTTAAAAATTTTTCATCAGAGTAATTTCCAAAACACAAGTTTGACATGTTATATGTATAAATTAGACAAATCTTACTAACCTCAGTGTGCCGAAGAATCTCCGCAACCTCTGTAGAGAAGTAACATTCCAGAAGAGCCTCAACTAACTGGTCTTCTTTGCTATTCTCTATCCACAACCGGAGTGAGTGTGGGCTCACATGTTTAGCTCTTTTACCAGTGACTCTCCTTCCAACCAATAGAGAGAACCCAAAGCTAGTGTTCGTGATTTGTGAACAAAAGCTCTTAGGGAGTTTTCAGATGCTCACTAGAAGAGTATCGCTCTTAGTCTCTCAAATTGATCTGAGTAAATCATGAGACTCACTCTCTTTATATAGCTATTGGTCCTGGGATCAGTCCATATCAGATTAGGTCTCAAAAACTCGAATCAGAATCAAGTTCGGATCAATATCTGATAAGATCAACGTGAAAACATGTAATCTTATCTCCCGCTGATTGGCAGGCCGAACATTCTGATCGGCAGGCAGAACAGGCCAGTTCGGCAGGCCGACCACGTCATTCGGTAGGCCGAACTCCTAAGAAAAAATCTCCACGAATCTTTTATTTTCCACCCGAGATTCTAAAGGATAAAGTCTTAGTTCTGATTCAAATAACCCAATCGAGAAGTTATCTGATCAAAACAAACTTTATCAAGATAATCTCTAAGAAAATAAATCAATTCACAATAATTCTACAAGTTTATCTTGTTCTAATTTGTCCAAAATTAAAACAACCGATAAATAGACAAGAATTATCTGATCGCAATAATTCAACAAGTTTTTCTTGAACTAATTTCTTAGAAAATTAATTCAACCGATAAACAGACATGAATTATTTGATTCTTACAAAGTTTAAACCAATCTGAAAAATCTGACATAAATCACCAATTATTGGAAAAGCACGCCATGTCGTTACAAGACTTCGTGAGCTAGCAAAGGGGACCAAAATGGACCTATAAAGTTCAAGTTCATGATAATTATGAAACCCAATATCCCAGATATACATTTCATAATTATCAACTCCAACGCTACTCCACTAAAAGCTTGGAGCTGCACTCTCAAACTTTATAGAATTACAAAGCTCGTGTAGCTAAGTCTCCATGACATATCATAGTGTATCGCATCCCCACATGATCACCCATAATCGGCTTAAGGACAAGTTCTGTCTTACCTTCCCGATTATTTTTATCTTATGTTCCATTGTCTCACCATTACAAAACTTACCATCCAAAGATAGTATACCATTCGGTTACACCTATGTATCCAAATGGTTGAGCGCTTCAGTTTTCCAATTACAGGACAACGCATATAAGAGGATATCATTACTCCTAAAGAGGATCTATGAATTCCATATCTATGAATAACAAGTCTAATCTATCAAGAGTCATGCCACCAACGTACCAGTATGCATACCACTATTGAGATGTGGGTGTCACCCTTTGGCACATCAAAAGACACAAGTCAAGACAACGGGCCCACTATTAATCTCCAGATTAAGATACAATACAAATGACTGTCTAAAGTGAATCGATTTGCCAAGACTGAATTATTAATCCAAATCAATTCACTTTATGTCCCGATCCAACACATCGTCACCTATGACAACGTGCCAATGTTTCTATTGTTTACATGAATAAAGTGCCCAATTCACTTTATGTCCCGATCCAAATCAATCAACTCTGATGGTCAAGACAAACCATCTCCCAAAAGGGATATAGACAACATAACAATCTTTACATGAATAAAGCGCCCAACTTTATTCCCTTGATTACGGATCATATGTTTTAGACCGTCACCTTAAGAATCATGTCTTCCACATAATCAGTCCATCATATGCCCAATTCTTAAGGTTTAGACTGACAGTCTCAGACTACTGTTTGCTTATCATACATTCAACAAATGTGAAAGTAAAGAGGACAAGATTTGGTATATATAAATGAATAAATTCTTTATTGATAAAATGTATTACATTTTTACTCCTTAGGGCATACATGTCTAACATGACAATGTGCCAATGTTTCTATTCGCGGAGTCCACCATTGATGGTTAAGACAAACCATCTCTCGTCAGGGATATAGACAACATAACAACTTTTTCATGAAAAAAATGCCTAACTTTATTCCCTTGATTGTGGATCTTATGATTTAGACCGTCACCTTAAGAATCGTGTCTTCCGCATAATCTATCCATCATATATCTAATTCTTAAAGGATTAGACCGACAGTTTCAGACTATTGTTTGCTTAACATATATTCAACAAATATGAACGTAAAGAGGACAAGATTTGGTATATAAATATTAAATAAATTATTTATTGATAAAAATGTCTCTAAAAAAAATATTACATTTTTACTCCCTAGGGCATACATGTCTAACAAAGGGTTTTTACTTAAAAAATGTATACAACATCCTAAAAAATTGGGTGTTTGTGTGTTTTGTTATGGTTTTCTTCTTCTTTTCTTTTTAAGTTTTAATTATTTTCTCTTTCATTTAAGGACAGTTTAGTCATTTTAAAAGTCAAAATTAACTATTGATTCAAATAAGATATAGATTTGTATATTAGATCTAATCTAAAGGTAACATTCGATAAGATAAAAAACTAAGGTACAGTTTTCGAATTAACTTAAAATAGAGGGTGTAAAAAGATAAATATCCCTTAGAAGAAAGACTTTTTTTTTATCAATACCCTTGAACTTTACAAGTTTAGTAAATCAATCCTTAAACTACAAATTTTAGTAATTAACCCTATAAACTTTAAAATATGTTGTATGGTTCATCCAATTGATAAAATCATAAAAATTTTGACGGAATATCACATGTCGTTCACATGCAAGGCTTAAATAAGGGGTTAGATTAATATTCCACTAAAAACATGGTATCTGACGAGTGAGGGCAGCCTAGTTATTTGTAAGTCTCTCTATTCTAACTATAGGTTAAGGATTCCAGTCATAGTGAACCCCACTTGAAAATTACAGCATTCCCCACTCCCTTGTATAAAAAAAGAAACATGGTATCTTTTAAGACAATGATAATAAAACATGGCATGAAAGAGAAAAACCTTCAGGCTTATCTACCTTTACCGTTCTCTCTCCCCAACCAGAACTAGAGAAATGATCCACCCAAACACATGTCCAACTTCGGCAAAGTCGTCTAGGAGATTGGCGACAGAGTCGCTAGCATCTGGAGCCTTTGTGTGGGACAACGATGAAAATAATAGATTTTTAAACTTTTAGGAAACAACATGTTTTGAAAATATTTGTGATCAAATTTATTACATAAATAAGTAATCTATTGTTAAATAAGAATTATTTACATTATAAATAATGTGGTAAATAAATTATTTATATCTAAAATCTTTTTAATGTGTAAATAAAAATTAGATACAATGTAAATTAAAAAGGTAAATAATTATTTATAACATAAATTTACTATTTACTATTTACTATAAATACTTTCAAATCTAATTATTTATTATAATTTGTTTTGAAAAAAATATATTTTTTACTACAAATTTCCCCCTTCCAGGTTCAGTGCCATGAACCCAACCTCTGCTAAAGGCTCTTGTCGTCAAGCCCATGAGGCGTTAAGGATCTGAGAGATGAACCTCTTGGGTTCAACTGCAATCGTAGACAAATTGAGCAATATGGTGAGGTGGGCGGCGTGTGACGGAGATTGGAGTATTGCTGGCGTGATAGAGGTAGAAGATGTGGCAGGGTTGTGACAAGGGGGCTTGGGGGACTATGACGGAGGTTTAATGGAGGAAGGGGCTACAAGGAGGAGCTCTGGCAGTTGGGGACAACAACTCTTTGTAATTTGATGAGTGGCTCTGACGATCGTAGAGGGGCCTCTGAAGAAGTTTGAGTTGTTTGGTTTTTTTTTTTTTTTTTTTCTTGTGAAAGAGTTTGTTTGGTTTTGTTTTTGTTTTTGCCTTTTTTTTTATTATTCCCTACTAGTGAAAAATGTTCAAACGATTGTGTATTTTCTTTAATTTAGAGCAATGGTTAAAAAAAAAGATAAAACACCAAATGAAAATAAACCCTCGTATATCTGTATACAAAAATTTTTTCAAAAAAATAAAAAATAAAACTAAATAAAAAACCATATCGACAAGCAGAACCACAAGAAGACGTAAAACAACAACAGATTCAAAAATCACGATATAGATTACTAATAAGATAAATAACAAAAACAAAAATCTTTTCAGAGCAGCCCATATGCCCAAAAGTATTTAAAAAAAAAAAAAATCAAACTGGCAACTTTCCAAGGCCAATTAGCAGAAATCCGAAATTTTACAGCTCTGAATGAACATTAAAGGTGCATTTACCAAACCAAAAGTAAACTAATAGAGATGAAGATTATTCATTTACTATCTTCTTTTTATTTATTTATTTGATGGTATAATAAAAAATAATACTATTTTTTTTTAGTATTTACTTACTTAAAAGTAAAAAATTTTACTTAATATAATTATTATAATATTCTTTTTATATAACTAAATAATTATTAATTTATAACATTTAAATTTAAATATTAATGTTAATTTAATATTTATTATTTTATAAAAAATTAATATTAAAAAATATATGAGGATCTATGTTTTTTTTTCATTATTTTTCATATTATATAGGTTTATAAAACTTTCGTTATTGGTTTGTAAGTAAACACGTTACTGAAACGAAAAAAGGACCGCTCTTTGCTTCCCCCTTTGCTGAAAGATAAACATGCCTCAAAAGCGCAAACAACAAAAGATTCTAACGAAAATGAAATTGAAAGACATGGTCCATGAGATCTTCGAATACTTTCACGATAGTTGGTGCATTGAGATCCTTCCATCAAGGCTTTCTGATCAAGCATGCGAGAAGCCATCATCTGATTGTTCTGTGATAACGACGAGGAAGAGACGCCTTTAATCGACGGTCGACGTGGAAGAGGAGCCTCTGTCCTTGCATGTCGTCTGATCTGTGGGGCCGATCGACCGTGGTAGAGGGAGCAGAGCTGCCAACAATGAGTGCGTATAAGTGAGGTCCGACGATGGCGACAGGTGGAGGAGCCGGAGCTGCCGACGACATACATGGGCAATCTCCAACATTTTTTTTTCTCTCTGAAGCGTTTCAAATTTGGGATTTTAAGGTTTGTACATCTCTTAGAATGAAGAGCTACGATTAAAAGTTTTATAAAATCAATGGTTGATATTTATTTGTATGAAAATTGAAACAGAAAAACATATGTGATGTGGTCGGTTTAATTTTAGTTTTTATAAACAACATGTTTTTAAGCCATTGATTTACAATATGATGGGCTCCCTCAACTTTTTTCTCATGTTTAAGTTTAGTTTTATTTTGTTTTGAAAAAAATATACCATTTTTTTAATTGAATATCAATTTTATCTCTCATATAAGCCTTGTACGCAGGTGACAATTCTATCAAATTTTTGACGGTGTTATCAATTGAACTACTATGCATCAGGTTTTAAAGTTTAAGGGGTCAATTGCCAACATGTTTAGTTTAAGGATTGATAGGCAAATTTGCCAAACTCTTAAAGTTTTAGGTGTTTATTGATAAAAAAAAAAAAAAAAAAAAAAAAAAACCTAAGGCCCAAAGAAAATTAAGGAAGCGTTTGGCACTGAGTATTGACTCCTCAGATCATGAATAGGATGAAGAACAATAGAAACAAAACCAAAAAATTAAATAAATTATAAAACCACACGAGTAAGTAATTCACATGTTTTCTTCAAAGTTTTGCAAGTAAAAAATAATAATAATAATAACATTTACAAATATCAGCTATTAAATTTCAATTATCTTATCAGAGTAATTATTTATTGTCTAAAGTTTCGTTCAACACATTGTTGTTAAGTCCCAAACAAGAAATCATGTGTTTATTGTGTCCAACATAAATTATTGATTACTGATTATTTATTAAGGTTTGCAGTACAATAGTAATGTACTTGGTATCAAGTACAAATAAGACTTTAGTAGAGCAGCCATGCTAGTTGCAAATTCAGCAATGATATTTGTAAATAAGACTAGTTTTCGCGTTTCGTAGAGGACACAAATCTGTGGGAAACATAAGCTCCAATTGCTACAATCACAATAACTGCAGCACCAATATTTATCAGCATCTGCCGATCGTCATCGTTCAGCTTTCTTACTGCACCTGTCACAATTTGTTTTGTAGCTTCAACAACGTACTTGATTCCAAGCTTATTTCCATTTGTGCGCCTTTCACCGTCATCCTCCTTCGACTTTTCTTCCTCCAAAGCACCAGAAACAAATTTTCCGACAGCTTTCTCTCCATCACTTAAGGATTGCTTTCCTTTCTGAGTATTTTCCTTTTCCTTTTTGTTCTCCAAACTCCTTTCTGCAACTTTCTTGGTCTTTTCAGGCTCTTTAAGCCTCTGATTTGCGCTCTTTTTGGCTTCATTGTCTCTTTGCTTCATAGGAGTTTCTTCTTGAACCCTTTTAGATTTTGGCTCACTCGTGTATTTCTGAGGATTAGCCGAAGCTTCCACCTTCTTCTCATCACCAATCTCTCTTTGTTTTGCAAGAGTCTCCTCCTCAAGAGCTTTTTGTCTCTTGGGTTCAGTGATCCCTTTTCGAGGGCTCAAAGACCAAGCCTTCTCCTCATCCCTCGGCTTTTCATCTTTACCATCTGTAGTGGAAGCAACGGTCTGAGGAGCCTTTCCCTGACCCTTTTCAACCTTCTCTGCGAAGGCAGTTTTCTGAGATGTTTTCTCAGCATCAACATTTCTTGCATCCTTAGTTTGCTCCTGACCCTTTTCAACCTTCTCTGCAAGGGCAGTTCTCTGAGATGTTTGCTCAGCATCAACATTTCTTGCATCCTTAGTTGGCTCCTGACCCTTTTCAACCTTCTCTGCAAAGGCAGTTTTCTGAGATGTTTGCTCAGCATCAACATTTCTTGCATCCTTAGTTTGCTCCTGACCTTTTCCAATCTTCTCTGCAAAGGCAGTTTTCTGAGATGTTTGCTCAGCATCAACATTTCTTGCATCCTTAGTTTGCTCCTGACCCTTTTCAGCATACTCTGCAAAGGCGGTTTTCTGAGATATTTGCTCAGCATCA
The DNA here is from genome assembly GCA_025403435.1 of Artocarpus heterophyllus. Taxonomy (NCBI): domain Eukaryota; kingdom Viridiplantae; phylum Streptophyta; class Magnoliopsida; order Rosales; family Moraceae; genus Artocarpus; species Artocarpus heterophyllus. Next base: position 26,864,903 of record CM046353.1, read on the forward strand.
ACATTTCTTGCATCCTTAGTTGGCTCCTGACCCTTTTCAACCATCTCTGCAAAGGCGGTTTTCTGAGATGTTTGGTCAGCATCAACATTTCTTGCATCCTTAGTTTGCTCCTGACCCTTTTCAACATTCTCTGCAAAGGCAGTTTTCTGAGATATTTGCTCAGCATCAACATTTCTTGCATCCTTAGCTTGCTTCTGACTCTTTTGTTGTTCTCTTTGATCAGCAACCGTAACAGCTTTCTGAGTAGGTTCAGAACTTGAAGGAGGAACAACTCTACTCTCACTAGCTTCTGGAAGAACGGATTTATGAATATTCTCTGGGGTTGTTTTCTCCGCAGGCTTCTCCTCTTTAGGAGGCATTCGTGCTGTTTGAGGGACCTCTTTTGGCAAGTTAATAGTTAGGACTCCATTGTGGAGCTTGGCATGGATTTTGTTCACATCACAGTTCTGTGGGACTGGAATAAGTTTGTTAAAACGGCTCCATCTGTAATTCGCAAGAGGTCGCTGTCCCTGGACTCTAATGCTGTTTCCATGCTCGGTTTTGATCTTCAATTGCTCCTTGACAAAACCTGAAAAGGAAAAGAAAAAATAACAAAAAAAAGCAAAATTTATGCACATCCAGTATAAATTAATTATTTCAAGGAATAAAACGCTAAATGTGGTTTTTGGCTTTCTGGACTTATGACGTATCAAAATAAGTAAATGAAAAATTAAATATTATGTCTGCTAAACTTTTTTATTTTTTTATTTTCTCAAAAAAAAAAAAAAGAAAGTTATCAAATAGCTAAAAAAATTGGATTGTCACTTGTCAGTTGATGGAAATAGGCATGTACATAGTTTAAGCGAATGGTTTTGGTGAATTGTAAATCATAATCCACATACTTTGATAGTCAATTGTTGACGAAAAATATCGAATCTTTGTTGTTATATGGTTTGGTTTTTTTAGTTTCTTAAAAAACAAAATAAGACTATTGCAGTGACGATGTACAGACACTAAGGACTTGAAGAAAAACAACATTGCCCGATCGATATGAGAGTCATGAATAAGCTTAAGCATAAATGCACATAATGTTATTGTTAATGTTGTTCATCAAAATGTTTCCAAACATCCATAAGCAGAATAGGTATTTGGGATGGCAATTGGCTCGGTGGGGACAAGTATGCTTTCCTCGCCCTATACGCGACGCCCTTTTTGCTTTCCATTCTCTCCCCCATGCCCGTGTACCTTAAGGCAGGGATAATCCCTGTCGAAGGACTTTCCTATCTGCTACTCATTTACTCATTGGAATTTTTTTTTTTTTTTTTCAATCTTGCATCGTTCTCTATACACAAAGCAAATTCCATTCGGGCCTATTTGGTGCTTAAAATTAGAGATGATTAGATTGGATTAAATTTTGATATTTTGTTTGGTAAAAAATTTAAAAATACTAGATCGGATAAATTCTTAGAAGGGATTAGGCTATCCCTTACTAAAGCATAGAATTATAATAATATTTTTATATTACGAAAAATTTCAAGGACTTATTTGAAAACATTTATACAATTTGGGGACAAACTATAATTTTTTAAATATTGAGGGGTCAAAATATAGATTTAAATAATTATATCTTTGCTACTTAATTCAAAAAAGTTAATATTTGACCTATTTTTTCAAAAATTTTTGCAAAAAGGTCCATATCCTAATAACACAATGCAAAACATATGATTGAATTATCTAAAATTTAATCATATCCTTTCCTATATATTCTAATATAATCCTATACGACTATTCCATCCAATATTGTCCTATCATATGTACAAAACGGCCCTTAAGGTATACTTTTCCCCTTTCATTTGACTCTAGTTTTCACCTTTCACTTCAACATTATACATTTTAACATGTGTGTATGTATATAGAGGGCTTTTCTATGGTCGCTTCACAGAGGCCATCTCTCAAATCATGTAATGCACAGAAATAATAAAAGTAACATGATGGCCATTGAACATAATATAAATGTTGAAACTACATACCATAGTTTTTGAAGACTAAATTTTTTATTGTTACGTCAAAACCAATACTGACAGATGTTAAAGATGCATAATAAAGTTTTAAATAACTTAATATTTTGGTATTATGTTATCGAATATTACTATTATGTTATATTTAATAACAGTCATGTTACATTTTACATGTTATGTTATGTTGGAGGACTCCAACTAAAGGAATAGAGGAGCCCTATATATATACGGACGTATATAATTGGTGTAATATGTGTGTATATATCTCAAGTACGTAAAAGTCGAAAGAGAAACGTATGTGGCTAGTCGAGTTGTTTGGAAAAGACACATATTGTACCAGGAACACGGATGATCACAATGCGAGCCCCCTCTTCTTCATTGGTCTCACTTCCGGGCTGGAAATCTTCATAAACGGGACGGTTGGGTCGCCTTGGCCGAACAGCAGTACCTCCACCATAACTTTGTGGCAACCACGCCATCTCTATTCACTTCTTTGTTTACTTTCTTTTTAAATTTTTCACTTTAACAGGATCTCTATTCGCTTTTGCTTTTTTGCCTTCAAGATTTTTGGTGTAGAAATGAAATAATGTTTGCTATGTTCACCGGCATATCTACGATATAAGAATTTTGACACGGACATTCTTTCTCTATGCATGCATGCTTTCTTTTGCTTATGAATGAGGCATATTCCTTTTTCGGTAGCTTTGGTTTTTGAGGGATTTTTTGCAGGTTTTGGTTCGTCTATTGTTTATGTATGAGGTATAACTTCTTCATGAATTAAAGTGAAGCGAAGTTCTTTGGTTTGCACAACCAAAGAAGGGTTCTTTGTTCGGTTTTTTAAATATTCTGATTTAAGTTTCTAAGTTGCAATGAATTGGTTATCTTTTTTTTTTTTGTTGAAATAATTGATTTATCTTTTTTAAATATGCACGATACTGGATTGTGAACATGGTTTAAAATTTATAAAACAAAAAAAAAAGACTTATAAAGAAAATATTGTTGCTTTCTATTTTGGTTTTGACCTTGAGTCTGCATCAAGTAACAAAATTTGGTTGGAAATGAAACATTCTATAAAGTAATATAGAGGTTTTTTTTTCCAAGAGATTATAAAGATATGGTACTAATTCCTGAGATTAGCTTGGATGAATAACGACAATGAAAAGAAACACAAAATGTGGAAATATTGTGAGCAAATGATGCGTGTTTTTTCCTGAAATCCAATGTTTGCGTGCCAAAAAAGTGGTCAGGCATTATGGAACATTTGCAAATATTCTTGCAATAATACATTGTATAACTTATTAATGGTTGTGTGATCTTTAGAAAAGAAAAGTATGTAGTTTTCCAATTAATCAGTGATAAGTAGATGTCACGCTCTGGAGTATGGGAGGTGACGTGGCGGATTATTTAAATTAATTAAAGGAGAATTTAATTAAAATCAAGAGTTTAAGGCTTTGAGTTAAATATAAAATGTGAGAATTTAAAGAAAGCCATAGCATAAATAATTAATATTAAAGAGTAAACATCGCGAGTATGGGTCCCACAGACCCACAACTTGTGCACACACATGGTACTGACAATATCATAAATACAATCACAGTCCAAGTACAAATAAAGTTAAAATCTTACGTGCCTTGATTTAAATAATACAAATTAATCTACTAGTCCTTCTATTGCTCCTGGGTCCTGTCCGTTGAATTCTCTCCAAACCTAAATGGAAAACCACCTAGAAGGGGGGAAATTTAAAACAAATAAAACGTGAGCGAAAGGCCCAGTAAGACTATTTTTTTTTTATAAAATAATTTAATTTAAAGAAACATTTCATTATTCAGGAATTATTTAAAAGAAACCTTGAATAAATAAATAAATAAATTTGAATAAAACCGTTCTTACCCAGAACAGTTTACTCAGACAACCAGAAATATCATTTTCTTTTCCTAGGCAAACCATAAGAATATCACCACCGTAGTGGCCCAACTGGGTTTCGGGGCCTGCCCCCAAGGTCGATCACTACACGACCCGATCTCTGGTATGGCATCATGCCTATATGTTTATTTTCATCATCATTCAAAACCCAATTACCGAGTATTGTCATTTACATTTATTTTGAAGTCCATTTCAGTTCACGGTATATTAAAATATAACTGATAAATTCATTTTCAAACAACCATTGAAAACATTTTAATAGAAATCCTTTTCAAAGCCAAATCCTTTTCAAACTAGGCTACCAAGGAATGGGGTAGAAGTCCTACCTCAATACTCGTGCCGGTGCTCCACACCGTAATCCCGGTTCGCTATACGTTAGCTTCGCGGAACCACAAACGATCCTAGATATACACTAAGTCGATCAATATCTAGTTCGAGACATTCTATGTTACTAAACTATTTCATGATGTCCTAGTGTGCCATTTATATCTTTAAAATCATTCCATAAGGTTGGAATTTAAATCGGGGTTCAAAACAGTGAAAACAGGTGAAAAATCACAAAATTCTCCATGCTCGACCGGCCTGCCGGACTCCCTGCTTCGGTCGGCCGAACTGTGTAGTTCGGCCTGCCGAAAACCAGGTCCGGTCGGCTGGACATTCCCAGGTTTGGCTTGCCGGACAGATGAACACCGGCCTGTCGATCCTTAATTCGGCCTACCGAACACGTAGTTTGGCCTACCGAACTGGAAAAACCCAGAAATCCAGCCACGGGTTTTTCGATCCCCAAAATCCAAATCTTGATTTTAACCTGTTTTTCTCAAATCCCAGGCATGGAAAACAATCATAGTTGATAGAAAAACATACTAGAACACATTTGAACTCATTTAAACAAGTTTTAAACTCAAAAATCTCAAAAATCCAAAAATGAGAAAATGGGGAGAAAAATGAAAAATCTTGAATCCAATCCGTTTTTCTTCAATCTAAGCTTAGATTCTAGTTGTTCTAAGTTCATTTAACTCAAATCAAAGGTTTTCTAAGCTCAAGCAAACCTAGATTTCAAAAATGCACAAAATTGAAAATTTTGAAAAAGTTTAGAAATTTCAAAACTAACCTTGAATCGAAGCTTTAAATCCATGTTTTCGGTTGCTAAATCATGTTCCCAAGCTTCCTCCTTGCTAACCCGAAGCTTGGATTCGAATTTGATTCAAAAATTCAAGGAGAAATTGAGAGAGAGAGAGGGGAAACCGAGAGAGAGTGAGAGAGCCATGGGAAGAGAGAGAGAATAAATAGAGAGAAATGGTGGGCGGTTTTACTGTGCGAAAACCAAATGCCACCCACGGTTTTGTAAAACGAGATATTTTTAACATTTTACAAATTGCTGTGTTTTAAAACTCAAAACATCATTTTAAAACAATAAGAAATCATTTGAATTCATCAAATTAACAAAACAACCAAAAATTCAAAATCCAACCAAGTAATCAAATTAATGTTGAAACATTAATTATGGCACACTAATTCATCATTTATATTACAATAACATTAAATAAATTCCGGGGCGTTACAACTCTCCAACCCTAAAAGAAATTTTGCCCTCGAAATTTACATCTCATTTTAGAAACAAAACAAATGCGGATACAATTCCCGCATACTCGACTCTAGTTCCCAGGTGGCTTCATCAACCCCGTGATGCTGCCACATGACCTTTACCAATGGTATCTCACGACGATGCAAACTAATTACTTTCCGGTCAATGATCTGAATCGGCACTTCTTCGTACGTCGTATCCTCCTGAACCTGCACATCGCGAAATGAAACTATCTTACCCTGCTCAGGCGGACTCTTCCTAAGCATCGACACGTGGAATACATCTTGAACATGAGAAAGTTCGGGCGGAAGATAAGCCGATAAGCAACCGCACCAACACGTTGAGTGATCTCGAATGGCCCAATATACCTCGGCGCGAGCTTCCCACTCACTCTGAATCGCATAGTTCCCTTACGAGGTGATACCTTCAAGAGAACGAAATTTCCAACCGTGAACTCTAAGGGTCTACGTCTCCTATCCGCGTAACTCTTCTGTCGACTCTGAGCTGCCCTCAATCAATCTTGAATCACCGCGAATTTCTCGTTGCTATCATGGATCTCATCCAGCCCAAGAATAACCCTATCTTCTGGCTCGGCCCAACACACAGGTGACCGACACAGTCGCCCATACAACGCCTCAAACGGTGCCATACCAATACTCGCCTGATAGCTATTGTTGTATTCGAACTCCGCCAGATGCAAACATTGCTTCCAATTTTTGCCGAAGTCCAACGCACAGGCACGCAACATATCCTCAAGAATCTGAATAACCCGCTCAGACTGCCCATCAGTCTGAGGATGAAACACCGTACTGAAGTTCAAATCCGTACCCAAAGCCTCCTAAAAACTCCTCCAGTACTTAGCATTAAACCTGGTGTCTCGATTAGAAGTGATGGACAAGGAAACTCCATGCAACCTTATAATGTTCTGTAGATACAAATTCCCGAGAACCTTCCTCGAACACATCGACCTAAAGGGAATGAAATGCGTCGATTTCGTCAACTTGTTGACCACGACCCAAACTGCATCATGCAGCTGCTCCGTCCTCGGCAAACCTGAGAGAAAATCCATCGTCACATGCTCCCATTTCCACCCTGGAATAGGAAGTGGCTGAAGCTGACCTGTAGGCTTCTGATGCTAGCTTTCACCTGAAGACACATCGAACACTTGGCCACGTACTCTTGAACATCTTTCTTCATGCCTCTCCAACAATATTGCCTCTTCAAATCGTGATACATCTTTGTGCTCCCCAGATGAATAGCAAACTGAGACCTATGAACTTCATCCAAAACGGCTTTCGTCACCTCGGCGATAGCTGGAACTGCAAGACGCTCTCAAAAATACAACGATCCATCTACATGCACGCTCCATTCTTCAAACTATTCCCCGTTCTGAATCTGTGACCAAATCCCCTGCAAATGTCGATCCTGCCACTGACTTTGCTTTACCGTCTGAACAAGAGCTAGGGTCGCTTCCACATGATATACTGAAACTCGATCACAGTCTTCATGATACCGTAGCCTATACTCGCTCACTATCGCATCCCTGCTCTAGTCCTCAAAAGCCAAACAAGCGAGAATCCCTAAAGACTTCCTGCTAAGCACATCCGCGGCCACATTAGCTTTCCCGGGATGATACTGCAACGCAAAATCATAATCCTCCATATACTCTACCCATCTACACTGCCTCAAATTAAGATCCCTCTGAGTGAACAAATACCTCAAACTCTTATGATCGGAGAAGACCTAAAACGACGCTCCATACAAGTAACACCTCTAAATCTTCAGCGCGTACATCACCGCCGCGAGCTCTAAATCATGAGTAGGATAATTCCACTCGTGAGGTCGTAGCTGTCTCGATCCGTACGCAACCACACGTCCATGCTGCATCAACACGCATCCAGGTCCGCGTCCTGAAGCATCTGCGTAAACCTCATACGGCTCGTAACTGCTAGGAATAACCAACACTGGAGCTGAAGTCAACTGGTTCTTCAATTCCTGAAAAGCAAGCTCACAATCTTCATTCCACTCAAACCTGACATTTTTCTTTATCAATCTCGTCAACGGAGCTGCAATCTTTGAAAAATCCTTTACAAATTTCCTGTAATAACTAGCAAGACCTAAGAAGCTATGAATCTCTGCCATATTCCTTGGTCGTTCCTACTCCACTATGGCTTCAATCTTGGACGGATCCATCGAAATACCATGCTCCGAGATGACATGACCTAGAAACTTGACCTCAGTCAACCAAAACTCACACTTTTCCCTCTTAGCATACAACTGGTGCTCCCGCAGAGTCTGAATCACGATCCGGAGATGCTGCTCATGCTCCTCCCAAGTCTTAGAATACACAAGAATATCATCGATGAACACAATCACAAACTGATCCAGATACGGCCTAAATATCCTATTCATCAAATCCATGAAAGCTGCCGAAGCGTTCGTTAACCCAAACAACATAACCAGAAACTCAAAATGCCCATACCGAGTCCTAAAAGCTGTCTTGGGAATATCCTCTTCCTTAATCCTGAGTTGATGGTACCCTGAATGCAAATCAATCTTTGAGAAGTACCGCGAACCTCCCAACTGATCAAACAACTCATCAATCCTAGGCAAGGGATACTTGTTCTTCACCGTAACACGATTCAGTTGCCGATAATCCACACACAACCTGAGAGTCCCATCATGCTTCTTAGCAAACAAAACTGGTGCTCCTCACGGAGATATGCTATTCTGAATATACCCTTTATCAACAAGCTCCTGAAGTTGCCTCCTCAATTCTTTCATTTCTGCCGGCGCCATCCAATAAGGTGCCATAGAAATCGATGCTATCCCCAGAAACAACTCGATACCAAACTCAATTTCCCGATGTGGTGGTAATCCTGGCAACTCGTCGGGGAAGACATCCTCGAAATCATCAACAACCGGAATCGCTACACTGCCTCTCAAAGCATAGGGCTTGCAATCTAGGTTGGCAAGAAAAGCACAACAACCTAGATTCCTTCGCCCTCCAAGACACGACTTCATGAGACGCTCACTCATTAACCAATCACCACCACCCTGGTAAGTGATCATCGCCACCCTATCAGACACTAGGGTCACTCTTCTAAGTTGACAGTCCGCAACTACATTATACCTGGACAACCAGTCCATCCCTAGAATTACATCATAGGAGCTCATGGGGAGTATAATCAAATCGCTTTTCAAAACCTCATCCCCAATCTTTATTTTACAAGATTTACACATACAATTTATACACACCCGCCCCAAGGGAGAAGTTACGACTAGGGGTTCATTAAACTCTTCTTTCCCTAATCCCAAGGCATGTACAAAAGAACTCGAAATGAGAGAATGAGAGACACCGGTATCAAATAAAATGCGAGCTAAAGATCTAGAAACCAAAATCGTACCATCGACAACCGCGTTACCAACATGAGAATCTGAACCTCCAGATGCCATTGCATGAACCTACACTGGAGCCTTCCCTTTTCCTCTACCAACATTGCTGGGTCTGGGATTATTCTACCGATGCTGCTGAGATGGAGACGACTACACACTAGCTGTACTCGACGCTCAATACTGAGGGATGTTGCGCTGGAAATGCTGCGGCTACTGCCCTCGTGCCGGATATGAGAATTGCTGAGGAGAGAGAACTGGGGATACTGCAACTGCGGGTACTGCTGAGGCAGAGGTCGGGTCTGAGGCTGAGACTGACGACTGGCATCCTCCCCGGTCTGAGATCCAAGACGGGCACTCCTGATCGGGCAATTCCTCTTGATGTGTCCGGGCTACTGACAGAAATGACAATGGAAGCTGTAGGGATTGCTGCGCCCGCTGCCAGACGAACTGCTGCTACCACTGTTTGTGCCACCTTGCTTGCTCTTCCCCGGAGTCGGACGGCTACTGGTGCTTTTCCTACCGCTCCTCTGTGGTCCTCCTGAAGCCTTGGCTCGATCCTCACAATATTGCACATAATCATTCTCCACGGATATCACCGACGACACAAGCTCTCCAAAACTCCTAAGCCGTAGAGCAACCAACTATCGCCGAATAGGAGCCTTGAGCCCTTCCTGAAACTTAATACACTTCTCACGCTCCGATGCCACCGCTGATGGAGCAAACCTAGCCAACTCATTAAACTTTGCCTCATACTTCCGGACTGACAAATCACCCTGCTGCAACCTGTAGAACTCAGCTGCCTTCTGATCTCTATACCCCTGCGGAAAATATCGATCATAGAACAGCTCCTCGAACCTGTCCCAACTGATATCACCACTGCGCTCCAAACGCTTAGCTTGTTTCCACCAAGTGTTAGCGCCACCCTTGAGCTTATACGCAGCAAACTCCACACGATACTCCTCAGGCACACAAAGGGTATCCAAATGCTTCAAGACCGAATCCAGCCAATACTCTGCTAACTGCGGATCCCCATTACCATCAAAAGTTGGAATAGACGCACGCCGGAATTCCTTAAAGTACGTATGTCGATGACCAACATCAGAATCTTCTGGTCTAGCCCTGGCTGCCATCTGCCGAAAAGCTGCAAACATAGACCTCATCATGCCCTCATCGTTTTCGAACTCGGCGTCAGCTGTCGAACGACGTCTAGGTGCCATTCTCTCACTTCTAAAAACAAAATTTAGACTGTCAGAGGTATTTCATGGTCAAACCTATGCGTGCACAATTCCCAAGGTTCATAACCTTGATCTCTGATACCATTCTGTCACGCTTCGGAGTACGGGAGGTGACGTAGCGGATTATTTAAATTAATTAAAGGAGAATTTAATTAAAATCAAGAGTTTAAGGCTTTGAGTTAAATATAAAATGTGAGAATTTAAAGAAAGCCATAGCATAAATAATTAATATTAAAGAGTAAACATCGTGAGTATGGGTCCCACAGACCCACAACTTGTGCACACACATGGTACTGACAATATCATAAATACAATCACAGTCCAAGTACAAATAAAGTTAAAATCTTACATGCCTTGATTTAAATAATACAAATTAATCTACTAGTCCCTCTATTGCTCCAAGGTCCTGTCCGTAGAATTCTCTCCAAACCTAAATGGAAAACCACCTAGAAGGGGGGAAATTTAAAACAAATAAAACGTGAGCGAAAGGCCCAGTAAGACTATTTTTTTTTATAAAATAATTTAATTTAAAGAAACATTTCATTATTCAGGAATTATTTAAAAGAAACCTTGAATAAATAAATAAATAAATTTGAATAAAACCGTTCTTACCCAGAACAGTTTACTCGGACAACCAGAAATATCATTTTCTTTTCCTAGGCAAACCATAAGAATATCACCACCGTAGTGGCCCAGCTGGGTTTCGGGACCTGTCCCCAAGGTCGATCGCTACACGACCCGATCTCTGGTATGGCATCATGCCTATATGTTTATTTTCATCATCATTAAAAAGTCAATTACTGAGTATTGTCATTTACATTTATTATGAAGTCCATTTCAGTTCACGGTATATTAAAATATAACCGATAAATTCATTTTCAAACAACCGTTGAAAACATTTTAATAGAAATCCTTTTCAAAGCCAAATCATTTTGAAACTAGGCTACCAAGGAATGGGGTAGAAGTCCAACCTCAATACTCGTGCTGGTGCCCCACACCGTAATCCCGGTCCGTTATACGTTAGCTCCGCAAACCACGAACGATCCTAGATACACACTAAGTCGATCAATATCTAGTTCGAGACATTCTATGTTACTAAACCATTTCATGATGTCCTAGGATGCCATTTATATCTTTAAAATCATTCTATAAGGTTGGAATTTAAATCAGGGTTCAAAATAATAAAAAATCACAAAATTCTCCATGCTCGGTCGGCCTGCCGGACTCCCTACTTCGGTTGGCCGAACTGTGCAGTTCGGCCTGCTGAAAACCAGGTCCGGTCGGCCAGACATTCCCAGGTTTGGCCTGCCAGACAGATGAACACCGGCCTGCCGATCCTTAATCCAGCCTGCCGAACACGTAGTTTGGCCTGCCGATCTGGGAAAACCCAGAAATCTAGCCACGGGTTTTTCGATCCCCAAAATCCAAATCTTGATTTTAACCTGTTTTTCTCAAATCCCAGGCATAGAAAACAATCATAGTTGATAGAAAAACATACTAGAACACATTTGAACTCATTTAAACAAGTTTTAAACTCAAAAATCTCAAAAATCCAAAAATGAGAAAATGGGGAAGAAAATGAAAAATCTTGAATCCAATCCATTTTTCTTCAATCTAAGCTTAGATTCTAGTTGTTCTAAGTTCATTTAACTCAAATCAAAGGTTTTCTAAGCTCAAGCAAACCTAGATTTCAAAAATGCACAAAATTGAAAATTTTGAAAAAGTTTAGAAATTTCAAAACTAACCTTGAATCGAAGCTTTAAATCCATGTTTTCGGTTGCTAAATCACGTTCCCGAGCTTCCTCCTTGCTAACTCGAAGCTTGGATTCAAATTTAATTCAAAAATTCCAGGAGAAATTGAGAGAGAGAGAGGGGAAACCGAGAGAGAGAGTGAGAGAGCCACAGGAAGAGAGAGAGGAGAGGGATCTGAGAGAGTGAAGAGAGAGGGAGAGAGAGAGAGAATAAATAGAGAGAAACGGTGGGCGGTTTTACTGTGCGAAAACCAAATGCCACCCACGGTTTTGTAAAACGAGATATTTTTAACATTTTACAAATTGTTGTGTTTTAAAACTCAAAACATCATTTTAAAACAATAAGAAATCATTTGAATTCATCAAATTAACAAAACAACCAAAAATTCAAAATCCAACCAAGTAATCAAATTAATGTTGAAACATTAATTATGGCACACTAATTCATCATTTATATTACAATAACATTAAATAAATTCCGGGGCGTTACAGTAGAACTTCTCAAATTAGACAGGGTAAACTTGCACCATTCAATCTAGGAGGGATATATATATATATATATATATAGTTTTCCAATTAATCAATGATAAGTAGAACTTCTAAAATTAGACAGGGTAAACTTGCACCATTCTGTCTAGGAGGGATATATATATATATATATATATATATATATAGACGTGGGCTTAATAGTTACATTTTCGATGAATACTATAATTATTAGCCGTTTGATATAAATCTAATGGCTATAATGAAGTGGATCCACATCATCAATTATTATTAAAATATAGTTATTGAAAATATAACCATAGAAAACATAACCATTGAAATTAATATATATATATATATATATATATATATATAGTGGTGTGCTTGAGTCTACTTGGGTGGTTGATCCACCCAACTAATACCTCCATTGAGATTGGATTTAACGGTCTTCGTTTAGCTGATGGCAATAGATTTTGGAAGTTTGTTTTTAACAGTCCATAAACGATTAATCAAACTTAGCATTTTAAGAAAGCGGCACATTGTTTTGAAGGAAATTGCATGAAATAACAAAATTTCAATTCTTAAGTAAGCAAATAGCACACTTTTAAAAATATATAAGTATATAGCATGTTTCTTGAATTTCTAATTTTACCTCATCTTTTTTTTTTTTTTTTTTCTGTTTCTTCTTCACTTTCTTTTCATTCTCGTTTTTTGTCATTTATTTGCTCCTTCACATTTCTTTCTACGTTATTTTATACAAAAATAAATTTTGTCTTAAACTACATGCGCTATTTGCTAAACACTATTACATTTTGGTCTATTTATGTTTATTTATTGTTAGACAACTTGCAACAAGAAGCTTAGTCGATTTTCTTAAAAAAAAAATAGGTGTTTAGGAACGGTTGGAATCATGAGTTAGAATTGTAAGTGTTATAGCTTGCGAGACTTTTGCATCATAACATATTTTTGTTTTACATTATAATATGTAAAAGCTTTACATTGTTCATGGTTGGAACCATGAATTCTAACTAAAATTGCTAAATGAAACCTGTAGTAATTAAAAACTAATGAGGCCGTCTGGTATTGTTTTTAAAATAGTTGAAAATGATTTTGTTTTGGAAAATGAAAATTTTTGGAGAATTGTGCTAAGAGTGTTTTTAAAATTTTTATTTCGAAAAACGTGCAAAAATATTTTCAAAAGTTCTGAGAACAAAAACAAACGGGCTAATAAGATTAGAAAAGAGTAAAATAAAAAAAAAGCGACTCTGTAACTATATTATTGGGTCTTCAAAAAGCATTTATTAGTAAAATGTTCTTAACTGATCACATTTAAGTAGAATTACGATTAAAAGAAGGACATTGGTTTGTACATGTAACGTCCCGAAATTTATTTAATATTAATGTAATGTAAATGATGAGTTAGTGTGCCATAATTAAAGTTTTAACTTTAATTAGATTATTTGGTTGGATTTTTAGTTTTGGTTGTTTTGTTAAAATTGATGTGTTCAAAAGATTTCTTATTGATTTAAAATGATGTTTTGAGTTTTAAAACACAACAATTTGTAAAATGTTAAAAATACTCTGTTTTACAAAACCGTGGGCGGCACATGGTTTTCGCACAGTAAAACCGCCCACCGATTTTCTCTATTTATTTCTCTCCTCTCTCTCTCCCTCTTCATTCTCACGGGCTCTCTCTCTCTCTCTTCCCTCTCTCTCACTCGGCAGCCCCTCTCTCTCTCAATCTCTCTCAAATTTTTGATTTCCATTCGAATCCAAGTTTCGGAACAGCAAGGAGGAAGCTCGGGGACGTGATTCGGTGACCGAGAACGCGGATTGAAGCTTCGATTCGAGGTTAGATTCGAAATTTCTAAACTTTTTCAAAATTTTCGATTTTGTGTGTTTTTGAAATCTAAGCTTGTTTAAGCTTAGAAAACCGTGGAATTGTGTTAAATGAGCTTAGAACAACTAGAATCTAAACCTAGATTGAAGAAAAACGGATTGGATTCAAGATTTTCATTTTTCTCCTCTTTTTCTCATTTTCGGATTTTTGAGGATTTCGAGTTCAAATGTTGTTTAAATGATCCCAAACATGTTCTAGAATGTTTTTCTATCAACTATAGTTATTTTTCATGCCTGGGAATTGAGAAAAACAGGTTGGAATTCAGATTTGGATTTTGGGGATCGAGAAACCCGTGGCTGGGATTTCTGGATCTTCCCAGTTCGGCAGGCCGAAGTTCATGTTCGGCAGGCCGGAGTGATGATCGGCAGGCCGGTGTTCTTCCGACCGGCAGGCCGAATCTGGGGAAATGTTCGGCAGGCCGAACCTCGTTTCCGGCAGGCCGAACTGTACAGTTCGGCAGGCCGAAGCAGGGCGTCCGACAGGCCGACCGAGGCATGGAAAATTTTGTGATTTTTACCCGATTTCACTGTTTTGAACCCTGATTTAAATCCCAACCTTATAGGATGATTTTAATGATACAAATGGCACACTAGGACATCATGAAATGATTTAGTAACATAGAATGTCTCAAACTAGATATTGATTGACTTAGTTGGTATCTAGGATTGTTCGTGGTTCCGTGGAGCTAACGTATAGCGGACCGGGATTACGGTGTGGGGTACCGGCACGAGTACTGAGGTAGGACTTCTATCCTATTTCTTTGATAGCCTGGTTTTGAAATGATTTGGCTTTGAAAATGATTTCTATCAAAATGTTTTCAACGGTTGTTTGAAAATGATTTTATCGGTTATATTTTTATATACCGTGACATGAAATGAATTTCATAATGAATGTAATTGACAACACTCGGTAATTGGGTTTTGAATGATAATGATAATAAACACATGGGCATGATGCCATATCAGAGATCGGGTCGTGATCGACCTTGGGGGCAGGTCCCGAAACCCAGCTGGGCCACTACGGTGGTGATTTCATGGTTTGCCTAGGTAAATGTAAACTGGTGTTTTGATTTGACGAGTAGACTGTTCTGTGTCAGAACAGTTCTACTCAATTTATTTATTTATTTATTCAAGTTTCTTCTTGCATAACTCCTGATAATGCTATGTTTCTTTGCATTAAATTATTTTATAAAACTTAGTCCTACTGAGCCTTTCGCTCACGTTTTATCTGTTTTAAATTCCCCCCCCCCCCTCTAGGTGGTTTCCCATTTAGGTTTGGAGAAGATTCTTCGGACCGAACTCAGGAGCAATAGGAGAATTTATTTATATTCTGTGTTTGTTAATCAAGGCATGTAAGACTTAACTTTATTTGTACTTGGACTGTAATTGTATTTGTGATATTGTCAGATCCATGTGTGTGCACAAGTTGTGGGTTGTGGAACCCATATTCGCGGTTTTTATTCAATTATTGTTATTTGTTTAATGATTTTAAATTCTTTATCAAATGTGGTGGAAAAATCTCTTTATTTCTTGCTTAATTGGATTTTTAAACCCTTAATTTCAAATAAACTCTCATTTAATTAACCTAAATATTCCGCCACGTCACCTCCCGTACTCCGGGGCGTGACAGAATGGTATCAGAGCTCAAGGTTATGAACCTTGGGAATTGTGCACACATAGGTTTGACAATGAAATACATCTGACAGTCCAAATTTTGTTTTCAGAAGTGAGAGAATGGCACCTAGACGTCATTCGACAGCTGACGCCGAGTTCGGAAATGATGAGGGCCTGATGAGGTCTATGATTGCGGCTTTCCGGCAGATGGCAGCCAGGACTAGACCGGAAGACTCCAGTGTTGGTAGTCGGCATGCTTTCTTTAAGGAATTTCGGCGGGCGTCTATTCCGACTTTTGATGGCAATGGGGATCCGCAGTTAGCAGAGTATTGGTTGGATTCGATCTTGAAGCATCTTGATACCCTTGGTGTGCTTGAGGAGTATCGTGTGGAGTTTGCGGCGTATAAGCTCGAGGGTGGCGCCAACACCTGGTGGAAACAAACTAAGCGTCTGGAGCGCGGTGGCGATATCGGTTGGGACAAGTTCGAGGATCTGTTTTATGATCGGTATTTTCCGCAGGGGTATAGAGATCAGAAGGCAGCTGAGTTTTATAGATTGCAGCAGGGTGATATGTCAGTTCGGGAGTACGAGGCAAAGTTTAGCGAGTTGGCTAGGTTTGCTCCATCAGCTGTGGCATCGGAGCGCGAGAAATGCATCAAGTTCCAGGAAGGACTCAAGGCTCCTATTCGGCGGCAGTTGGTTGCTCTACGGCTTAGGAGTTTCGGAGAGCTTGTGTCGTCGGCGATCTCCGTGGAGAATGATTACGTGCAGTATTGTGAGGACCGAGCTAAGGCTTCAGGAGGACCGCAGAGGAGTGGCAGGAAGAGCACCAGTAGTCGTCCAGCTCCGGGGAAAGGCAAGCAAGGCGGTGCGACCAGTGGCAGCAGCAGTTCGTCTGGCAGCGGGCGCAGCAACCCCTACAGCTTTCATTGTCATTTCTGTCAGCAGCCCGGACACATCAAGAGGAATTGCCCGATCAGGAGTGCTCGTCTTGGATCGCAGACCGGGGAGGATGCCAGTCGTCAGTCTCAGCCTCAGCCTCAGACCCTACCTCCGCCTCCGCAGTACCCGCAGTTGCAGTATCCGCAGTTTTCTCCTCAGCAATTCTCATATCCGGCACGGGGACAGCAGCCGCAGTATTTTCAGCGCAGTGTTCCTCAGTATAGAGTTCCGAGTACAGGTAGTGTGCAGTCATCTCCATCTCAGCAGTATCGGCCGAGTAATGCAGGACCCAGCAATATCGGTAGAGGAAAAGGGAAGGCGCCAGTGCAGGTTCATGCAATGGCATCTGGAGGGTCAGATTCTCAAATTGGCAACGCGGTTGTCGATGGTATGGTTTTGGTTTCTAGATCTCTAGCTCGCGTTTTATTTGATACCGGTGCCTCTCATTCTCTCATTTCGAGTTCCTTTGTACATGCCTTGGGATTAGAAGTAGAAGAGTTTAATGAACCCCTAGTTATAACTTCTCCCTTGGGGCGGGTGTGTGTGAATTGTATGTGTAAATCTTGTAAAATAAAGATTGGGGATGAGATTTTGAAAAGTGATTTGATTGTACTCCCCATGAGTTCCTATGATGTGATTTTAGGGATGGACTGGTTGTCCAGGTATAGTGCAGTTGTGGACTGCCAACTTAGAAAAGTGACCCTAGTGTCTGATAGGGGAACGGTGATCACTTACCAAGGTGGTGGTGATTGGCTAATGAGTGAGCGTCTCATGAAGTCATGTCTAGGAGGGCGAAGGAATCTAGATTGTTTTGCTTTTCTTGCCAATCTAGATTGCGAGCCCTATGTTTCGAGTAGTGGTGTAGCGATTCCGGTGGTTGATGAGTTCGAGGATGTCTTCCCCGACGAGTTATCAGGGTTACCACCGCATCGGGAGATTGAGTTCGGTATCGAGTTGTTTCCAGGGACATCACCGATTTCTATGGCACCTTATCGGATGGCGCCGGCAGAAATGAAGGAATTGAGGAAGCAACTTCAGGAGCTTGCTGATAAAGGATATATTCAGAATAGCACATCTCCGTGGGGAGCACCAGTTTTGTTCGCTAAGAAGCACGATGGGACTCTCAGGTTATGTGTGGATTATCGGCAGCTGAACCGTGTTACGGTGAAGAACAAGTATCCTTTGCCTAGGATTGATGAGCTATTTGATCAGTTGGGAGGTTCGCGATACTTCTCGAAGATTGATTTGCGGTCAGGTTATCATCAGCTCAGAATCAAGGAAGAGGATATTCCCAAGACAGCTTTTAGGACTCGGTATGGGCACTTCGAGTTTCTGGTTATGTCTTTCGGGTTGACGAATGCTCCAGCAGCTTTCATGGATCTGATGAACAGGATATTCAGGCCGTATCTGGATCAGTTTGTGATCGTGTTCATCGATGATATTCTTGTGTATTCTAAGACATGGGAGGAGCATGAGCAGCATCTTCGGATCGTGCTTCAGACTTTGCGGGAGCACCAGTTGTATGCTAAGAGGGAAAAATGTGAGTTCTGGTTGACCGAGGTCAAATTTCTGGGTCATGTCATCTCGGAGCATGGTATTTCAGTGGATCCGTCCAAGATTGAAGCTATATTGGAGTGGGAACGACCAAGGAATGTAGCGGAGATTCGCAGCTTCTTAGGACTTGCTGGATATTACAGGAAATTTGTAAAGGACTTTTCGAAGATTGCAGCTCCGTTGACGAGGTTGATCAGGAAAAACGTCAGGTTTGAGTGGGATGAAGACTGTGAGTCAGCTTTTCAGGAATTGAAGAACCGGTTGACTTCAGCTCCAGTATTAGTTATTCCTAGCAGTGACGAGCCGTATGAGGTTTATGCTGATGCTTCAGGGCGCGGACTTGGATGCGTGTTGATGCAGCATGGACGTGTGGTTGCATACGGATCGAGACAGCTACGACCTCACGAGCGGAATTATCCTACTCACGATTTAGAGCTTGCAGCGGTGATCTACGCGCTGAAGATTTGGAGATGTTATTTGTATGGAGCGTCGTTTCAGGTCTTCTCCGATCACAAGAGTTTGAGGCATTTGTTCACTCAGAGGGATCTCAACTTGAGGCAGCGCAGATGGGTGGAGTACATGGAGGATTATGATTTCGCGTTGCAGTATCATCCCGGGAAAGCTAATGTGGTCGCGGACGCGCTTAGCAGGAAGTCTTCAGGGATTCTCGCTTGTTTGATTTTTGAAGACTGGAGCAGGGATGCGACAGTGAGTGAGTATCGGCTACAGTATCATGACGACGGTGATCGAGTTTTGTTATATCACGTGAAAGCGACTCCAGCTCTTGTTCGGATGGTGAAGCAAGGTCAGTGGCAGGATCGACATTTGCAGGGGATTTGGTCGCGGATTCAGAACGGGGAGCAGTTTGAAGAATGGAGCGTGCATGCAGATAGATCATTGTACTTCCGGGAGCGTCTTATAGTTCCATTTATCTCCGAGGTGACGAAAGCCGTTTTGGATGAAGCTCATAGGTCTCAGTTTGCTATTCATCCAGGGAGCACCAAGATGTATCGTGATTTGAAGAGAGAGTATTGGTGGATAGGCATGAAGAAAGATGTTCAAGAGTACGTGGCCAAGTGTTCGACATGTCTTCAGGTGAAGGCCGAGCACAGAAGCCTGCAGGTCAGCTTCAGCCGCTTCCTATTCCAGGTTGGAAATGGGAGCATGTGACGATGGATTTCCTCACAGGTTTGCCGAGGACGGAGCAGCGGCATGATGCAGTTTGGGTTGTGGTCGATAGGTTGACGAAATCGGTGCATTTCATTCCGTTTAGGTCGACATGTTCCAGGAAGATTCTCGGGGAGTTGTATATGCAGAACATTGTGAGGTTGCATGGAGTTCCTTTGTCCATCACCTCTGATCGAGACACCAGGTTTAATGCTAAGTACTGGAGGAGTTTTCAGGAGGCTTTGGGTACGGATTTGAACTTCAGTACGGCGTTTCATCCTCAGACTGATGGGCAGTCTGAGCGGGTTATTCAGGTTCTCGAGGATATGTTGCGTGCTTGTGCGTTGGACTTCAGCGGGAATTGGAAGCAATATTTGCATTTGGCAGAGTTCGCGTACAACAATAGTTATCAGGCGAGTATCGGTATGGCACCATTTGAGGCATTGTATGGGCGACCGTGTCGGTCACCTGTGTGTTGGGCCGAGCCGGAAGATAGAGTTATTCTTGGGCCAGATGAGATTCGTGACAGCAACGAGAAAGTCGCGGTGATTCGGGATCGGTTGAGAGCAGCTCAGAGTCGGCAGAAGAGCTACGCAGATAGGAGACGTAGACCCTTAGAGTTCGCGGTTGGAGATTTTGTTCTCTTGAGGGTGTCACCTCGTAAGGGAACTATGCGGTTCGGGGTGAGTGGGAAACTCGCGCCGAGGTATATTGGGCCGTTCGAGATCACTCAGCGTGTTGGTGTGGTCGCTTATCGGTTTGATCTTCCGCCCGAACTTTCTCATGTGCACGATGTGTTTCATGTGTCTATGCTTAGGAAGTGTCCACCTGAGCAGGGTAAGATAGTATCGTTTCGCGATGTGCAGGTTCAGGAGGATACGACGTACGAAGAAGTGCCGATTCAGATTATCGACCGGAAAGTGATTAGCTTGCGTCGTCGTGAGATACCGCTGGTAAAGGTCGTGTGGCAGCATCACGGGGTTGATGAAGCCACTTGGGAGTTAGAGTCGAGTATGCGGGAGCTGTAGCCGCATTTGTTTTGTTTTTGAGATGAGTTGTAAATTTCGAGGACGAAATTTCTTTTAGGGGTGGAGAGCTGTAACGTCCCGAAATTTATTTAATATTAATGTAATGTAAATGATGAGTTAGTGTGCCATAATTAAAGTTTTAACTTTAATTAGATTATTTGGTTGGATTTTTAGTTTTGGTTGTTTTGTTAAAATTGATGTGTTCAAAAGATTTCTTATTGATTTAAAATGATGTTTTGAGTTTTAAAACACAACAATTTGTAAAATGTTAAAAATACTCTGTTTTACAAAACCGTGGGCGGCACATGGTTTTCGCACAGTAAAACCGCCCACCGATTTTCTCTATTTATTTCTCTCCTCTCTCTCTCCCTCTTCATTCTCACGGGCTCTCTCTCTCTCTCTCTTCCCTCTCTCTCACTCGGCAGCCCCTCTCTCTCTCTCAATCTCTCTCAAATTTTTGATTTCCATTCGAATCCAAGTTTCGGAACAGCAAGGAGGAAGCTCGGGGACGTGATTCGGCGACCGAGAACGCGGATTGAAGCTTCGATTCGAGGTTAGATTCGAAATTTCTAAACTTTTTCAAAATTTTCGATTTTGTGTGTTTTTGAAATCTAAGCTTGTTTAAGCTTAGAAAACCGTGGAATTGTGTTAAATGAGCTTAGAACAACTAGAATCTAAACCTAGATTGAAGAAAAACGGATTGGATTCAAGATTTTCATTTTTCTCCTCTTTTTCTCATTTTCGGATTTTTGAGGATTTCGAGTTCAAATGTTGTTTAAATGATCCCAAACATGTTCTAGAATGTTTTTCTATCAACTATAGTTATTTTTCATGCCTGGGAATTGAGAAAAACAGGTTGGAATTCAGATTTGGATTTTGGGGATCGAGAAACCCGTGGCTGGGATTTCTGGATCTTCCCAGTTCGGCAGGCCGAAGTTCATGTTCGGCAGGCCGGAGTGATGATCGGCAGGCCGGTGTTCTTCCGACCGGCAGGCCGAATCTGGGGAAATGTTCGGCAGGCCGAACCTTGTTTCCGGCAGGCCGAAGCAGGGCGTCCGACAGGCCGACCGAGGCATGGAAAATTTTGTGATTTTTACCCGATTTCACTGTTTTGAACCCTGATTTAAATCCCAACCTTATAGGATGATTTTAATGATACAAATGGCACACTAGGACATCATGAAATGATTTAGTAACATAGAATGTCTCAAACTAGATATTGATTGACTTAGTTGGTATCTAGGATTGTTCGTGGTTCCGTGGAGCTAACGTATAGCGGACCGGGATTACGGTGTGGGGTACCGGCACGAGTACTGAGGTAGGACTTCTATCCTATTTCTTTGATAGCCTGGTTTTGAAATGATTTGGCTTTGAAAATGATTTCTATCAAAATGTTTTCAACGGTTGTTTGAAAATGATTTTATCGGTTATATTTTTATATACCGTGACATGAAATGAATTTCATAATGAATGTAATTGACAACACTCGGTAATTGGGTTTTGAATGATAATGATAATAAACACATGGGCATGATGCCATATCAGAGATCGGGTCGTGATCGACCTTGGGGGCAGGTCCCGAAACCCAGCTGGGCCACTACGGTGGTGATTTCATGGTTTGCCTAGGTAAATGTAAACTGGTGTTTTGATTTGACGAGTAGACTGTTCTGTGTCAGAACAGTTCTACTCAATTTATTTATTTATTTATTCAAGTTTCTTCTTGCATAACTCCTGATAATGCTATGTTTCTTTGCATTAAATTATTTTATAAAACTTAGTCCTACTGAGCCTTTCGCTCACGTTTTATCTGTTTTAAATTCCCCCCCCCCCCTCTAGGTGGTTTCCCATTTAGGTTTGGAGAAGATTCTTCGGACCGAACTCAGGAGCAATAGGAGAATTTATTTATATTCTGTATTTGTTAATCAAGGCATGTAAGACTTAACTTTATTTGTACTTGGACTGTAATTGTATTTGTGATATTGTCAGATCCATGTGTGTGCACAAGTTGTGGGTTGTGGAACCCATATTCGCGGTTTTTATTCAATTATTGTTATTTGTTTAATGATTTTAAATTCTTTATCAAATGTGGTGGAAAAATCTCTTTATTTCTTGCTTAATTGGATTTTTAAACCCTTAATTTCAAATAAACTCTCATTTAATTAACCTAAATATTCCGCCACGTCACCTCCCGTACTCCGGGGCGTGACAGTACATGCCTTTTATTCACTTTCGGAAAGCAATCCTATACAATTGCCGACACCATGACTACTTCTTCGATTTTCAACTTGATCGTGATGATTTTGAGCAGTCATTTCGCTTGAAATATTAGTGTCGTAATCTTATAAATAGGCATTCCAAACCCAAAAAAAAATAATGAATAAAGGTTTCATGCACTTAAAGAGATAAAAAATTATTTTGTTACTATTGTCAAGCTAAAAGAATAATTGAACCAGGATTAAAAACAGTTTCATTGTATCTGAGGTAATTTGCCAAGAATAACTATTGTTTTCAGTAATCTTAGTCGACTAACAATTTTGGGAAAACAATGGAGATTTATCAAGGCAAGATTAGATTGAGTACTTTAACGCTTAAAAAAATTAGAAAAAATTACGCGGCATTTAAAGTTTGGCAGCGTCTCACTCATAAAAGTTACGAAGTCATTTTTCACACAAGAAACGTACAATTTTTGAAACAAAAAGTCCGTCATAGTTCTTGTAAAACTACACTTTTACCTTGTCAATACAGTAGATGTACTGCCAATAACAAGTTTACCATCAATTACAATCTGATTCATAAAATAAAAGCAGCCCCACGTGGGACTGATAGCTAATAACTAAAGCCACTTTAGCTGGCTAATTACATGCCCATAGGGGGTGAATCTTCTACCCAGTGGATGGAAATGCTTCTCTCTCTCTCTCTATATAAAGAAAACCTTAACTATAGAGTTAGTTCATAGTTGGATGAGCGAGAGTGGGCTTGAGTTGGAACGATGCGAGAAAATTTTGGACTTGAGCACGTCAAAATTGTCGGAAGTGTTTACGAGTGCAAAGTCTAGTCTTCAAATCGGCACAAGGTCTAGGAAGCGTCTAAGGAAGTCCTACGATACTCTACATTGTAGAAATCTTCGCTCATGGTGTATGAGAATTACTAGAACATTAACAAAATTCCATAGTCCAAAACCTTTATGGAGAAAACATGAAAGAGAGGAGGAGGAGAAAGAGAGGAGAAACATTTTACATGAAAAATTTTGTACGTGTTTCTGAACTCGCTTTTAGGCTTTAGTTATAGGGCATAAAATAGATTCCTTATCCCATCTTTTAATGGCCTATTAGAAGTTATTAGTATCCCACTAACTAGGAATATCTGATAACTAAGTGTGGCTATTTATGACCTATTCAAAAATATTCCATTAAATTTAGGATAATGGATTACTCCCGAAATATTAATAATTAATTTATTTTGAATTAAAAAAATAATTCTAAAAATTAAGTCCACTATGGGCACCTAAAAATTTACACCAGGTCCAACAACTCCATATGGGTGCAAAAACATGCATCTCTCTCATCATTTTTCACATTGTTTTATTCAAACTAGGTAAATGGGCCGTGCGACCACCGAGCGACCTACAAATAAAGATTCAAGATAGCTATACCAAATCTCATAAAGACCGGTGTAGAATATCCCTTAAAGGGTCTTCTTGCATCCTAAATCTAGTTAGCTACATCAATTTCACATCTTCAAATCCCTGCAGTCATTAAATATTCCTATATGTACAGGAGCAATGCATAAACTTAGTATATATTAACAATTATTTTGCATCACAAAAGCAACATAATTTGTTGTCAGTGAACCTTAAAGTTGAATGTATTACTAAATAATATTCCCTTCATCCTCGTACGAGTCAACTTTAGTTCAATTGCTTTCTAAACAATGACCCTCTAGGTCGTATCATACATGAACCATAGGAAACACATCGAAGTGGTATAAAATAAGGCTCCACTTTTAGTCATAGGTCACATAGGCCACAAGTAAAGTAGAAGGATCAATATAAGAAACAATGATCGATAAGGAGTCACATAGTATAGAAACGGGGATTTTCTTTTCGAATTCCTTATTGTGGTCGCCAAGTACATGTGGTATGAACACATGCTATAGTAAAGATCTCCTCAAAGGAGTGTATGTCTCATCCTAAAAACATTGTGTGCATCTTAATCCAGTCACCATTCAGCACTTGACCTGAATCCCTTTATATGCTTGCTGCTTAGTGCCATATTAAGGTTTTGCTTCCGCTATTCTACAAATTGAATATGGATTAGTGGGACTAGTTAAATCCATAGTCGATCGACAAAGATCTCATATTGACTCATTCCAAGGCGACACTTAAATAAATTTCTTATCATCACGCTTCTTATTATTGTAAGTTTACATGTCTTATCCTTACTCGCTTTCTAAACACCAAAGGCGATTATTCATGTGAGTAAGCCTATCATTACCCGTTGACATACTTTTAACTATGAATAAACTCATCATAGTTTATGTATGTATTAAAAGATATTGTGTTATAACTGAAATATGGACAAAGAAATCTGAATTTCATTAATAATATTTCAAATAATAAATATATGATAAAAAGTTAGTCATCTAGAACATATAAAACATAAGATAAATTACATTCTACACAGTCCTACACTAATAAAATATGACACATAAGCCTCTCAAGCAATGGTCTTAATCAAAAGATCTGCAATCATATGACTTGTAGAAATGTGCTTTAGGATAACTTCCTTTTGTGCAACCATCTCATGAATAAAATGGCATTGATTGTCAATATTTTGGTTTTTCCATGTACTTAGGGTCTTTTGCATAAGCAAGGGTAGCAATGTTGTTGCAATGTATGGTGACGGGCTTTACAATGTGTACGGTAATGCCAAGCTCAACAATAAAACTCTTCAGCCAAACACCCCTCCTGTACTTCAGCAGAACATGCAACATATTCTAATTCTATGGTGGATAACCTATGCAGGGTTGCTTTTTGCTACTTTAAAACGTAGCACCATTGCTAAGAAAGAAAGCATATCTAAAAGTCGATTTGCACTCATCCTAGTCACCACCCTAGTCAGCATCACTGTAGCCAACAAAGCGCAAACCAGATGCCTGATAGCAAAGCGTGTAGTCTGCTATCCCTTTTAGAAATTGAAGTATGCTTTTTACTGCTTTCTAATGAGCAAGGCCTTAGCTCAATTTGAACTAGCTAAGCAACCCAATGACATAGTAAATGTTGGGTGAGTACACCTTATAGCAAACATAAAACTTCCAATAGCACTGGTGCAGGAACCTAAGCTGTCTTTAACTTTTCCTCTTGGGTCTTTGGATGTATATCAAGGCTTAAAGCATATCCTTTTCCAATTGAAGTGTCAATGGGGCTGTAGTTTTGCATATGAAATTGTTCAAGAATATTCCTAATGTAAGTCTCTTGGGATGAACCAAAGAATTTCATTGAATGATCTCTAAAGATTGTAACTTTGAGCACATAGATTGCTTTGCCCATGTCTTTCATCTTAAAATTTGAGCAAAACCATTCTTTGGTGGCGATAATCATCTTCTTGTTATTTCTAGCCAATAGCATGTCATACAATGATAGGATGATGTGTTGGAAAACATTACGCAGTGGAATTTCAAAAAAAATTTAAATAAGAGTATTTTTCAAAACACAAGTTTGACATGCTAAATACATAAATTAATAACAGATCTTACTGACTTCTTTTGTATACTGAAAGCAACAAGAATCCGTGAAGAGAATAACGTTTCAAAAGAGCCTCAACCAACTGATATTTTTTGCTATTCTCTATCCATGATCAGAGTGCGGGTGGTCGCACTCATACAGCTTTTTTTTTGGTGACTCTCCTTCCAACCACTTGAGAAAATTTAAAGCTAAGATTCTTGATGTTGAACAATAGCTCTCAAGGAGTTTCAGAGTTTCTTTCACTAAAGTACTCACTCTATGCTTCTTAAGTGATCTAAATAACAAAGAAAACTCACCTCTATTTATAGTGGCCAGATTTGGAGTTAAACCTTATCAGATTAGGCCTTAAAATTCAAGTTTGGATTAACTTCAAAGTAAAACGTGTGAAATGTGTATCTGTTCTAATTGCTGTAGTTGACTGCACCAGATGTATATCATGGTCGACCACGTGGTCACGATGCTATAGTTCAAACCAAATTCAAACACCTCAAGTTGATCTGATCGATCTAATCTTAACTAATTAGATAAATCCTATCTTATTTGACCTGGGTATCCTTTATAGAGCCTTAATTTGAATTCAAATAACCTAATAGAAAAGTTATCGGATTAAAACAGTCATATACAGATAAACCCATACGAATAAAATATTATCCAAATAATTCAACATATTTATCTTGAATTAATTTACAAAATTAATTCAACTGATAAACTAACATGAATTGTTAAATCCAATTAACTCAAATTTAGGTCAATCTAATAATTTAACATAAGTCACCAATATGTAGGAAAAACATGCTATATCGATACAGGATTATATTGATCTAGCAACGGGGACCCGATGGACATATATAAATCATGCTCCTATAATTATAAAATACAATATTCTAGATATATATTTTATAATTATCAACTCTAACGCTACTCCACTAAAAGCTTAAAGCTGTACTCTTGAATTATATAAAATTATAAAGCTCCAGCAAGCTAATCATCGATGACATATCATAATGTGTCACATCCCCATAGGATATTCATAATCGGCTTAAGGATAAATTTTATTTTATCTTCCCGATTATTTTTATCTTACGTTTCAGTACCACACCATTGGAATACTTACTATTTATAAATAGTATCCTATTTGGTTACAACTATGTATCCAAATGGTTGAGCACTTTAGTCTTCCAAATACAGGATAATGTATATAAAAGAATATAATTAACTCTACAAAAGAGCTGTGGATTCCATATCTATAAATTATAAGTCTATGTGAATCAAGAGTCATATCTCCAATGTACCAGTATGGGTACTATAATTAAATCAGGATGTCACCCTTTGGTATATCAAAAGACATATGTCAAGAATATGGGCACATTAGTCATTGCAAGATTAACACATAACACATATGATTGTCTAAAGTGAATTGATTTAAACAAGCAAAATTAGTAATCAAATCATTTAACTTCTTGTCCTGATCTAATACATCGTCACCTATGACAACGTACCAATGTTTCTACTTGTGAAGTCCAATTCTAATGACTAAAACAAGTCATCTCATGTTAGGGATGTAGACAACATAACAATCTAAGCATGAAAAAAGTGCCTATCTTTATTCCCTCGATTGCTGATCTTATGATTTAGACCATTACCTTTAAGATTTATGTCTTCTATATAATCTGTCCATCATATGCACGATTCTTAAAGGTTTAGAACGACAGTCTTATACTTTTGTTTGCTTATCATTCATTCAATAGAAATGAACATAAAGAGGACAACATTTGATATATGAATAATAAATAAATTCTTATTGATAAAATGTCTCCAAAAACATATTATAATATTTTACTCTGTAGGGCAGCATGTCTAACATGATGAAACTTTCCCTATTTTGTTTAACATCAAAATAATGGTCTTCCTCGATCATCATAAACCCATATGAAATAACAGCTCAACAGAATCTTAAATATTGCTGTCTAGATGATTGCTTTAAGCCATAAATGGAATGATGAAGCTTGCAAACATTGCGCTCCTGCGCCTTGGCACCAAATCTTATGGATTGATCCATGTAGATTTCCTTATCTAGTTTGCCATTGAGAAATGCAATGTAAATGTTCATTTGGTAGAGTTCTAAGTCCAATGGCTAAGTTAAGGCAAATTGAGGTGAACTTCACTAATGGTGAGAAGGGTTCCTCATAGTCAATATCCTTCTTTGGTGTATCCTTTGGTGACAAGTCAAGCCTTATACTTTTCTATAAATCCATCAACTTTGCATTTGAGCTTTAGACAGCAAAAGATCCACCAAATCCTAGGCTTGGTTTTCTCCATGAACTTCATTTGTAGCTTTCCATTCATTAGAAGCAGGAGAAAAAACAGACTCTTCATATGTTATAGGCTTATCATTATCTTTTGGTGTAGACATAAACGCTTCCCCCTCGATCTCAAAATGGCGATGTGGGATGCTTCCTTGCATGATCTTATGTGGTTTTGGTTTATCTGAACTGATGTTTAGTGGTACACTCCCATTAAGAGGTACACTCTTACTAGAGAGAATGTCGCTCCCAATATCTAAAGTTAGATCTTGAGTGCCTTCTTCTAGTTCATCTATTTCATAAAACTCAAAAGTTTTTATCCATGTCTCCTCTCCTAGGGAATTCCTCCTCAAGGAATCCATTCTTATGACTCTATCTCAATTAGACTTCTATCAGGTTGTTCACCAAGCACTACATAGCCTTTTGATTCATTAGAATATTGACAAATATGTATTTATGCGCCCTTGGACCTAACTTTCCATGCTTGTGAGAAGTAATGTGAACATACCCAGTCGACCCCCATAGACGCAGGTGGTCCAAATTGGGATTTTGTCCAATCCATTGCTCATAAGGGGTTGAAGGAACTAATTTTTAGGGCACTCAGTTAAGGAGAGAAGCTAGAGTCATTAATGCATCCCCATGAATGACCTCTTATAGACATCACAAGGAATGTTTCTTGTACTGTTAAACTTAATAATTACCAATAAGAAGTTCAAAACATTAATGACGTTCAAACAACTATCCTAGGAAAGGCAACTATTTTTTTTAACTACTTACCAAATTGACTCTATCCTTCTCAATTAGCCCTACGGGACATCAAAGGTATTCGTCTAATCAACCACCTATATAAATAGTTAGCTTACTAACACAAAACATTTAACCAGTCCAAATACGTTTTAATAAAAGAAACATAGTATAGTCTATATGACAATAAACATCCAAAAGTGTAAAACAATCCAAAAATGAACATAAGTCCAAGAGAAATCATCACAAATAAAACTGTGTCTCAAACAAACAAAAGTATGAAACATAATAAATTAAATAATGTTTGAGTTTATAAATTCCTTTCATAGCGTGATTCCGTTTCTAATCTAACATTTTTTGCACACGCGTCTATCTCCATCCTTTATCTTAGTCAATTTGCCTATTTTCCTTATCTATAACATGATATAAAACTAAATAAGCATAAGCTTAGTACATACATTTCCTTTTCTCATAAATCAAACATTTTATAAAGTTTTAGGTGAAAACATAATCTTAACATAATAGTGTACTTAGCACATTTTCTTTATATAACATATCTTTTCTTATTTTTTCCTCCCATATTAAACATGATTCTTTTTATCTTTAATAGTCCTAGTGTTGCATCATAAATATAGTTGGCGCAACATCATGAGAGGAGTGAGGTAGCTAATCTCAAACCAAATGTAACAAGTCCACCTTAGGGGATAGTCCACCTAGCGGGAGAAACATGAACATGTGGTGTGCAATGCTTTAATTATGTGATACATATATATAGATACACTTTTAACAAATCTCGTCATAAAACATTTGTTAAACATACTTATTGCAACAAGAGCTTCATAAAAAGAGAATATTTGTACACAAGCTTAAAGACATCATTAGAAATATTTTCTATGTTTTCATATACTTTTATTATGTTACAAGAGGGAATGTACTTACTTGGTGATTAGCTTACTTATCCTTTACTTAATGATGCGCCGCGGTTCTCAGTGTGCTTAGCTTTTAGAGTGTTTATATCAATCATTCATGTAATACATGAAATTAATATCCATGTTTAAAATTTCACTTAATGTGATATTACATCATCCAATATTATTCATAGTGAAATAAAGCACCTTTAAGTTACAAATATGCATTTTAGATTAAGAATCATAAATGTAGAAAGTTTGGCCTTTAAACACTAGGAAAATTTAATATCAGAATCTAAGCATAATAAAAATGTAAAAACTCATCCATATTATAGCTAACATATCAAGGCATCATCCAAATTTTTATCTCATGAAACATTAATTTAAAATAGGCTTTTCAAATTTTCTAAATCGACTTAACAAATCTATTAGCCAACAGACCTGATCAAACATCAAGCATTCCTAGATTTTTGTCTTACACTATACACATAGTAGAGGAATTAAATTTTCAGGAACAAAGTTAACACACACATACACATATAACGTTTAGAATTTTTATCATTCATAAAAATGTGATTTGGTAGTCCAAATGAATTTTCTAACTCATACAAGAAATTTTGCCAACACACTTTTGGCAGCAAGTAGTCTTTAATCAAAATTTCATGTCTAATAAAATATGTCATATAAAAATCCAAATAATTACAATACACATTAGACATTTAATTTGAGAACATATCTAGAAATTAGCATCAAATAAAATAGGACTCCATTAGAACACACAATCAAATTTAGACACAAGATGAAATTCAGACTTGTAAGGCAATAAACACCATTCAATTAAAAATCTCTATAATTAATATGGTACTAAAAATTTTTATACAACATTAGTAACAAATGAATGAACATTTTCAACAAAGAAAATCGTGACAAATTATATGTAAGACATGACTTTCTATTCGTCAAAGTTTAAAAAACACATCGGACAGAACTGGGAAACACATATCACTCAATGATCAAAGAATTATAACTCAAGATATACACATAATATAAGGCTAAAAATTTATATGCTCAAAAAACACATCAACAATGATCTCAGAATTTTTACATAGCTATTTAGTTTCATTTGATAATTAAAACAAATTTTACAAAGTACAATTTAAAATCTGTCAGCATAAAATAAATAATGAGTAGTGCCAGTGTAAAAATTTGTATCAACTAAAATATAATTAATGAATCTGTTAAAATTTTAAGCCATAATTAGCACATAATTACACAACATATCTAAAAATTGGTATAAAATAAAATCACATTAATTTTGTGCACTAATCGAAAATTCATAGATGATATGTTTATTGATCATCATGAAATAAATATTCCTAAAACAAATATTATTATTAATTTATATAAAACTCATACAACCATAAAAATTAAATATAACATGAACATCATGAAATAGACATTTCTATAATACAAAATAATGGAAAACATGTTCATGTCATATCACAAAGATTCATTGATTGAAGCCAAGGAGTGTATTTAAGCATAATAACATACCATGAATTCCAAAACTCTAGTCATACTAATCATTCCAAACATGTATAATCTATAGATATATATTCATTATCAAAATCCATTCATTGCATAATCTATTCATACCTTATGTTCTTGTATCTTTTGAGAAAGATAACTTTCATGAAAATAAGGTTCTAAGTAAATGGTGCGTGATGCTTAGAAAAGAGAAGAAAAGAAAACATATAAGTATAGAGGAAAAGGAAAAAGATGGAGGGCAAGAAAAATTTGATAGAAACAATATATATGTACGAAGACACACATGTATATAGGTATAAATAAACCCTAGCCTAGGTATTTTTCCCAACATACTTAGCAACTTTATGGTTTCCTAATACTTATATACATAACCTATTGTTAAGGCTTGCGCATGAACCTGCAAACGCACGTGGTCAAGTCTTAGTGTAGAATTAGTGAGTTAGGGGATGTCGTCTCCCACGAGGATTGAAATCTAAAAAAATTATCTAATTACAGCAACTAAATGACTAAGCTTTGTTTAAGCAATTGGAATTTAAAGAAGCTAAATTAAAGCAAAATAAAACTAATAAGGCTAATCAAATAAACCATAAACAAAAGAAATAATTTACAATATGGATAATCTGTGTGATAATATGTCTAGGGACTTGATTTATCATAATTCTTCCTATGTTCTTCCTATTTCATGATTATTAACTTCATTCCATCGAATTCACTAATCTAGGCCTAAGTTCGCCTCATTATCTCTCCCAAGCATCAAATGAGGTTATATGCATAGATTTTCAAGTCAATATCTCTATCTAACTTGTTTACCCATATTCATTAAGCTCAACCCTTATATTGATTATCTAGGTGTTCTTGGCTCCCCTAGGTCTCAACAATAACAAAGACTATGTTTCTTAAGTAACAATAAATGAGTCAATCTCTCCCGAGCATTGAAATTCATGAATGAAATCAATTAATTTACTGGCCAAATAAACTAGAAGCATTAAGCTTAGAGAAACATAAATAATCCAAACAATTAACAAAATAATCCAAACACAGTCCAAATCAAGCAATATCAAGCCCTAGATAGGAAAAACATAGACAAATCTATTACTAATCTCTTCATGAAATCCATAAAAGTAAATATGGTTAACACACAAATACAAATAAAAATTTCCATTAAGATTTGGATAGAGAGAAAGGAAGAAAAAACTTTTCACGGAGATGGACTTCAAGTCTTGAATCCTCTAAGAATCCACCAAAGCTCTTCTCTCCTTGGAATTTTGGTTCTTACTCATGGGTTTCTTCCCCCAATACTCCTCCCAAAATACTCCATAGGAAGTGAACCTGTTTATATATGATATTGGGTCTTTAGGGCTTTTATGTGATAGGGCATCATTTCAGGTTAATTTTCAGCCATTGGATTGAGATTTAGGGCAAGATTAGCCCAAAATTGGGCTTTAGCATGAAATAGCCTCATGGGTGTGCTTGGCATGTCCCAGTCCATGGTAGCACAAGGGCCTACGCTGGTGCATAGGCACCTCTAAAAGGGCTACTTCTTGTGCACAATAGTGCACATGAGCACGTACGCTTGTAGGCTTACTTAGATGCACAGGGCCCTTGTTGGGACCCTAATGCGCTCGGCCAATGCCTTGCACATGCCATGGGCGCACTACTAATTTTGGGTGGCCTAATGTCCTATAATGACCTATAATTTTATTTTCCTACAAAATTATAGAAAATGCATCAAAATAACACACATGCTTAAGGATTTTCACAATATTTAAATTTAAGAAACAATTCATTTGTGAGTAAGATACTCACTAATCACCTATATAGTAAGAAGTTGCCACTATGGGTTCAAAATATATCATTTTAAGTATAAATATATATATGTATGTATATATTGTTGGAAAAAAAGTATATAGCAGAATTTTAAAATTTTTATATCTAAGTATTTTACAAAACACAAGTTTGACATGCTATATGCATTAATTAACCAGATCTTACTAACCTTTAAATATCGAAGAACTCCTGCAATCCATGAAGAGAAGTAGTATTTCAAAAGAACCTCAACGAACTAGTCTTCTTGCTATTCTCTATCCACAATCGGAGTAAGTGTGGGCTCACATCGTTCAGCTTTTCTACTAGGTGACTCTCCTTCCAACCAATTAAGAAATACCCAAAACCATACTTTGTGATTTGTGAATGATAGCTCTCCGGGGAGTATCAGAGTCTCACTGATAGAGTCTTACTCTAAACTTTTGTACTGATCTAAATAATAATAAGACTCACTCCCCTTTTTTAAAGGTTGGACCTAAGAGTCAGTCCTTATCAGATAAGGCCTCAAAAAATCAAATTAGAATCAATATCTGATAAATTCGTATGAAAATGCGTGATATTTTTATCGCCCAGTCGGCAAGTTGAACTAGCATATCAGCCTACCAAACCTCCTCAATTGATAGGCTGAACTTAAAGATTGTCCTACTGAGCCTTCGATAAAATATCCCTACGAATCTTTATTTCCCACTTGAGATTCTCAGGATAGAGCCTCAGCTTTAATTCAAATAACCCAATGGAGAATTTATCTTATTAAAACATTCATATCTAGATAATCTTTAGGAAAATAAATATTCCTGATAATTCAACAAGTTTACTTTGAATTAATCTAAAATTAATCCAACCGATAAACAGACATGAACTATCTGATCTCGATAGTTCAACAAGTTTATCTTGAATTAATTTTATAACAAAATTAATTCAACCGATAAACAACTATGAATTATCTGATTTTTTTGAATTTTAGCCAATCTGATAAATCTAGCATAAGTCATCAATTATTGGAAAAGCATGCAGTATCATTCAGGATCTTTGTGAGTTAGCAAAGGGGACTAAATAGACCTATATAGTTCAAGCACCCGATAATTATGAAACCTAATATCCTATATCTACATTTCATAATTATCAACTCCAACGCTACTCCACTAAAAGCTTAGGCTGCACTCTCGAACTATATAGAATTACGAAGCCTGTGTAGTTAAGTCTTCAGACATATCATAATGTATCATATCCCCATAGGATTATCCATAATTGGCTTAAGGACAAGTTATGTCTTATCTTCTTGATTATTTTTATCTTATGTTCTATGATCTCACCATCAAAAAACTTACCATCCAAAGACAGTATGCCATTCGGTTACACC
This sequence comes from Artocarpus heterophyllus, assembly GCA_025403435.1. Classification (NCBI taxonomy): domain Eukaryota; kingdom Viridiplantae; phylum Streptophyta; class Magnoliopsida; order Rosales; family Moraceae; genus Artocarpus; species Artocarpus heterophyllus. Next base: position 26,899,910 of record CM046353.1, read on the forward strand.
TATGTATCCAAATGGTTGAGCACTTCAGTTTTTCAATTATAGGATAATGTATATAAGAGGATATCACTACTTCTAAAGAGGAGCTATAGATTCTATATCTATGAATAATAGGTCTACACTATCAAGAGTCATGCCTCCAACATACAGGCATGTGTACCACTATTAAAAATATGGATGTCATCCTTTGGTACATCAAAAGACATAAGTTAAGACAACGGGCCTACTATTCATCTCAAGATTAAGATACAATACAAATAATTGTCTAAAGTGAATTGATTTGTCGAGACAGAATTATTAATCTAATGCAATTCACTTTATGTTTCGACTCCAACACATCGTCACCTATGACGACATGCCAATGTTTCTATTCACGGAGTTCACCTCCGATGGCTAAGACAAACCATCTCCCAATAGGGATATAGATAATGTAACAATCTTTACATGAATAAAGCACCCAACTTTATTCCCTCGATTGTAGATCTTTTGATTTAGACCATCACTTTAAAAATTGTGTCTTCCGCATAATCTGTCCATTACATGCCCAATTCTTAAGGTTTAGACCAATAGTCTCAGCTTTTTTTTTGCCTAACATACATTCAACAAATATGAACATAAAGAGGACAAGATTTGGTATATAAATAATAAATAAATTATTTATTGATAAAAATGTCTCCAACAGCATATTACATTTTTACTCCTTAGGCATACACGTTTAACAATCTCTCACTTGCACTAAGTAAGTAAATATGACTAATCTCGCATCCCCATCACTTCTACATGCCTCTTGAAGACTCTCCTAGTAAGTGTCTTTGTGAATGGATCAGCTAAATTGTCATTTGATGGGATTTTGCACACCATGACATGTACTTTCGATCAATATGCTTACTCTTCTTATGAAATCTTGGTTCCTTAGCATTAGCTACCATCGCACTATTATCACGGTACAGTGATATCACCTTATGCATACCAAGAACTACCTTAAGATCCCCAAGGAACTTGCAAAGTCACATTGTTTCTTTCAAAGCATCATTAGTTGCCACATACTCGGTCTTCATCATTGAATCCTAAGTGCAATCTTGCTTTACACTTCTCCAACTGACGATACCGCTACCCAAAGTAAACACAAAACCCGAAATCGATCTCCTCGAATCCAGACAGGATTAGAAATCTAAGTCGGTATATCCTAGAGGAGTTAAGTCCTCACCTGAATACACAAGCATATACCCTCGAGTCCTTCTCATATACTTGAAAATATGCTTTACCGCAACCTAGTGGTTTGGTCCTAAATCCGCTTGAAATCGACTCATAATTCTGACCGCATAACAAATATTCAGTCGGATGCAAAGCATGGCATACATGAGACTACCTACTACTGACGCATAATACACATTTTTCATGTATTCTCTTTCTTCCTCAGACTTTGGAGAGTCTTTCTTAGAAAGAGTAATTCCAGACCTAGATAGTTGCTGACCTTTCTTGGAATCCTGCATTACAAACCTCCTAAGAATCTTATCTATGTAGCAAGCCTGGGACGAAGCTATCATTTTGTTCTTCCTATCTCGAAAGATCTAGATACCGAGAACAAAATTAGCCACACCCAAGTCCTTCATGTTAAACTGCTTAGTCAACCATAATTTGACCCATCATAATGCCCCAGTATCATTGCCAATTAGTAGAATATCATCTACATAGAGTAGTAGAAAAACCACCTTTATATCCTTAACATGTTTGTACACACATGGTTCATCCACATTCTATGAGAACCCATAAGTCTTGATCACTTGATCAAATCTTATGTTCTAAGAATGGGAAGCCTGCTTAAGTCCATAAATTGACTTTAGCAGCTTACAAACCTTACCCTCCTGACCCTTGACCTTGAACCCATTTGGTTGTTCCATATAAATAGACTCATCAAGATAACCATTTAGAAAAGTCATCTTGACATACATCTGTCAAATCTTATAATTGAGAGCGGTAGCTGTGGACAAGAGAATCCGGATGGACTTAAGTATGGCTACAGGTGAAAAGGTTTCCTCGTAATCAATTCATTCTTTTTGCATGTATCCCTTAGCTACCAGTTTAGCCTTAAAGGTTTCGACTTTTTCATCCACTCCTTTTGTCCTCTTGTAGATCCATTTACACCCTTTGGGTTTTACCCCCTCAAAAAAATCTGAAAGTTCCCAAACCTGATTATCCATAAGCTCCCAGACCTGATTATCTCCATAGACTTCATCTCTGTGTTCATGGCCTCTATCTAGGGTTTCGAATTAACATACTTCAGAGCCTCTACGTAAGTATAAGGATCCCTTTCATGTTCATCTTGTTCAACCAAGAAGGCCTCACCATTGGACATATACCTCTCAGATTGACGCCTGATCCTTCCACTACGTTGAAGCTGTTAGACATGTATGCCCTAACGAGTAAAAATGTAATACGTTTTTGGAGACATTTTTATCAATAGAGAATTTATTCATTTATATATATCAAATCTTGTCCTCTTTACGTTCATATTTGTTGAATGTATGATAAGCAAACAGTAGTCTGAGACTGTCAGTCTAAACCTTAAGAATTGAGCATATGATGGACTACTTATGCAGAAGACACGATTCTTAAGGTGACGGTCTAAAACATATGATCCGCAATCGAGGGAATAAAGTTGGGAGCTTTATTCATGTAAAGATTGTTATGTTGTCTATATCCCTTATGGGAGATGGTTTGTCTTGGCCATCGAAGTTGGACTCCGTGAATAGAAACATTGACACGTTGTCATAGGTGATGATGTGTTGGATCGGGACATAAAGTGAATTGATTTGGATTAATAATTCTGTCTTGGCAAATCAATTCACTTTAGACAGTCATTTGCATTGTATCTTAATCCTGAGATGAATAGTGGGCCTGTTGTCTCGACTTGTGTCTTTTGATGTACCAATGGGTGACTCCCACATCTCTATAGTGGTATGCATGCCAGTACGTTGGAGGCATGACTCTTGATAGCGTAGACTTGTTATTCATAGATATAGAATCCATAGCTCCTCTTTAGGAGTAATGATATCCTCTTATATGCCTTGTCCTGTAATTGAAAAACTGGAGCGCTCAACCATTTGGATACATAGGTGTAACCGAATGGTATACTATCTTTGGATGGTGAGTTTTCTAATGGTGATACAATGGAACGTAAGATAAAAATAATCGGGAAGGTAAGACAGAACTTGTCCTTAAGCCGATTATGGATGATCAAATGGGGATGCGATAGACTATGATATGTCATGGAGACTTAGCTACACGAGCTTCGTAATTCTATAAAGTTCGAGAGTGCAGCTCCAAGCTTTTAGTGGAGTAGCGTTGGAGTTGATAATTGTGAAATGTACATCTGGGATATTGGGTTTCATAATTATCATGAGCTTGAACTTTATAGGTCCATTTTGGTCCCCTTTGCTAGCTCACAAAATCCTATAACGACAAGGCATGCTTTTCCAATAATTGGTAACTTATGTCAGAATTATCAGATTAGTTTAAAATTTATAAGAATTAAATAATTCATGTTTGTTTATCGGTTGAATTAATTTTGTAAGAAATTAGTTCAAGATAAACTTGTTGAATTATTGCGATCAGATAATTCTTGTCTGTTTATCGGTTGTTTTAATTTTGGACAAACTAGAACAAGATAAACTTGTAGAATTATTGTGAATTGATTTATTTTCTTAGAGATTATCTTGATAAAGTTTGTTTTGATCAGATATCTTCTCTATTGGGTTATTTGAATCAAAACTGAGACTTTATCCTTTAGAATCTCAGGTGGAAAATAAAAGATTTGCGGAGATTTTTTCTTAGGATTTCAGCCTGTCGAATGATGTGGTCGGCCTGCCGAACTGGTCTGTTCGGCCTGCCGATCAGAATGTTCGGCCTGTCGATTAGCGGGAGATAAGATTACGCGTTTTCACGTGGATCTTATCAGATATTGATCTGAACTTGATTCTGTTTCGAGTTTTTGAGACCTAATCTGATAAGGACTGACCCCAGGACCAATAGCTATAAAAAGGGAGTGAGTCTCATGATTTACTCAGATCAAATTGAGAGATTAAGAGTGATACTCTTCTAGTGAGCATCTGAAAAACTCCCTGAGAGCTTTTGTTCACAAATCACAAACACTAGCTTTGGGTTCTCTCTATTGGTTGGAAGGAGAGTCACCGGTGGAAGAGCTGAACGTGCGAGCCCACACTCACTCCGGTTGTGGATAGAGAATAGCAAAGAAGACCAGTTGGTTGAGGCTCTTCTGGAACATTACTTATCTACACAGGTTGCGGAGATTCTTTGGCACACTGAGGTTAGTAAGATCTGTTTAATTTATACATATAACATGTCAAACTTGTGTTTTGGAAATTACTCTGATGGAAAAATTTTAAAATTCCGCTGCACACTTTGTTTCCAACAGAAGCCCCTTAGGTTGTTGTTTAGGTTCGTTTGGTTTTTCTACACCGATTGGAGTGGTTTCTACTGAAACCCCCAAAGTGATTGGATCACTCCTTAACTCCTTAAGCACCACTTTGCTTCATGGCTTAAAGTCATCTATCTAACTCTCCTCAAGGAAAGTTGCATGAGTTGAAACCATAACTTTATTTTCCTTTGGGTTATAAAAATCACCTCCTTTAGTCTCTTTTGGATATCCTACAAACATGCAAACTTCTGAATGTGCTTCCAACTTATTCACATCCTTAAACATGACATGAGTTGGACATCCCCATATGCGAATTTGGTTTAAGGATGTCTTCTTGCCCATTCACAACTCATGAGAAGTTTTAGGGACCGATTTTGAAGGCACATTGTTCAAAAGATAACATGTGGTTTGTAGAACATATCCCCAAAAGGATAAAGGCAATGATGAATAACTCATCATGGACCTGACCATGTCCAATAAAGTCCTATTTCTTCTCTCCGCTATGCCATTTTGCCATAGAGTGCCCATCACAGTCAAATGGGATAAAATCACATTCTCTAATAAGTGTCCTAAGAACTCATTAGAAAGGTATTCTCCACCTTGATCAGATTGAAGTGCCTTTATGGGTCTACCCAATTGCTTTTCCACTTCAGCTTGAAACTCCCTAAACTTGTCATAAGTTTTGCTTTTGTGGTGCATTAGGTACACATACACATATCTTGAGTAATCGTCAATAAAAGTGACAAAGTACTCATATCCTTCTTGTGCTTGAATGTTCATCAGTCTATAAACATCACTATGCACAAGTTCTAAAACCCCTTCGGCCCTATTGCCCTTAAACCCGAATAGTCTTTTGGTCATTGTACCCTCCAAACAAGATTCACATTAAGGTATAGATTCCACCTTTAAGTGTCTTAAAGGTCCATCCATTACTATTCTTTGAATCCTATTCAGGTTAATATGACCAAGGCGTAAATGCCAAAGATAAGTCTTATTAGAGTGAGAAGTTTTAAGTCTTTTAGAGTTATTATCATTTATCTCAGCATTAAGCAGTAAGTCCATCTTAGGTTTGATAAAATATAGATTATTTTACATCTATCTAGAACAGATAAAAGATTTGTTTTTGCAAATCACTAATTTATTATAAAAAGAAACCAAATAGGAGTCTTAAAATAAATAAGCTACAAAAATTAAATTCCTTTTAAATTTAGGAACATAAAAACAATCTTGCAAAATTAAGTTGCTATATTTATCAAAATAAAGATTGACGTCCACTGTTTTAGCTATGACCAAGGATCTATCGCCCATCTAAAGCGTGAAGTCTTCATGAAGTAGACTTCTCGTTTCTTTGAACCCCTATAGAGAAACACAAACATGGTTAGTTGCACCAAAATATATGGCCCAAATGTCACTAGATTCCTCAACCAAATAAGTTTCTAAATACAGAAGAACACACCTACCTCCTTGGGAAAAAAAGTCCTTGAAATTCTTCTTTATGTGCTCGACCTTCCCATAAAAGAAGCACTTAAGCTTCTTGGGGTTCTTCTTCTTTTTCTTCTTGCTCTTGTTATTAGCAAGAATAGAAGACTTCCCATTCTTGGTCCGTTGTTTCTTTCCATTCTCAGGGTTTGGATTGGAACCAGAAGCAGTAGCCAAATTGGCCTCGCCACCAGCAAGAGACTCCTTGATCAGCAGTTCAAACTCCTGTAACTGTTTCATCAACTTCGTCAAAGATGTATTCTGCCTATTGCTTAAATTGAACGTTGCTCTAAGTGGAATAAGTTCCTTAGATAAAGTCTCAAAGACCATAGTCATTTGAGTTTCAACATCTATGTCGGCTCTATTAGTTTGTGCCTCAGCGAGGTAACCCATGACCAACGTCATGCGCTTCTTTATACATGTCCCTAGTCTCTGCTTATAGTTTAAGAGTTTCTGAAGCACCCCTTGCCACTTTGTTAAGGCCTGGCCTCCAAACATGCCTTCTAGATTATCCAAGATCTACTTAGTAGTCTCATAATTCTCATGTTGAGCCTACAGCAAGTTATTCATGTTGGCCATAACATAGCAGCGGGCCTGATCATTGGCATCATTCTAACAATCATATGCTTGGATATGATCATTGGTGGAATTTCTCATAGGTTCGGGAGGACAAGGGGTTGCCAGCACAAATTTTAGTTTCTCAAAAGAGAGGAATATATTTAGGCTCCATTTCCAATCATTATAATTCTCTCCGGTTAATTGGTTTTTGTTAAGTATTGACGATAAAGAGTTTTTAGACATTTTTAATCTACAATAAAGAATCATATACCAAACATAAGCAAACATAGCATAATAATTTAGTAAGATAATGCAAGCATGAAAAAACATCCAAATGTGTTTATGTGTCAAAACCTTGAAAATATCACAACCTTACATGATAATTCCCAACTCAGAATTCAACAAGCTCCTGGGAAGTCATGCCAGATTCAATCAAGATCATAGATCCCCTCCTGATTAATATTTTCCATCCAGGACCAGTATGATCTAACATAGATTAATAATCGTTTCTTTGGCCATCAATTTTATTAACAGAGTTCTTAGGGGAGGTTAATAATAAAATTAACATGAGTGTAAAACCATCGTTTCAATATTTTATCGATGATATATAATCACCACCTAGGGGTGTGCAATGATAAATCATACTAAAATACCTTATCTTCTCAGAGATCCAACCCGGTACATGGTGAAGTCCCTTCCTAGGAGTCAGAACCACAGTGTGCTACCATGGACTAACGATGGAAGTCTTAGGTCCTCTCTTTGAAAACCTTCTACCATTCAATCTTTTGAACTCAAGGTTTTATTTTAAAAGCATGCATGAACAATTTTTAATTGAGCAGCACTCCTTATTCTATATGGCATATTATCAATATACATGGCAAATCATATTATAATATAGACAAGCAAAGCTACAAGCAAAATAATTATAAATAACTATAATAATATGGTTCCACCCTAAAGAATAGAAGATAAAGAATACAAGAGAATAATCAAAACATATTGTCAATTATTTATTCTTGAACCCTCAAGCTATATCCTTCTTCATGTAATACCCATCTTCAAGTCTTCAATCCCGCATAGATCGAATACTCTGTATTTCTGGTCATATCCAAATTTAATGTTTTTAAGAATTGTCCCAAAGATAAAATTAAAACTACATCGAAAACTATACCTTTTTTGAAAAATTCCTAGCTCTTTGTTGGCAAGCCGATCTATACGATTAGCCTACCGGTCATGACCTATCGGCCTATTAATCTTAAAAATTGGCATACCGGTCATGACAAATTGGCCTGCCGAACTAAAAAAGTTCTGCCTACCGCTAAAGCCACTTGATTTTTTCCCTACCAATGGCCTGCCAAACCCGAGAGTCTGGCCTATCGATCCTACGACTATCGGTCTGCCAAACTGGAGGGTTAGGCATGCCAACTGAGTAGAGATACCCTTTACAGAAAGTATAGTTTTTGATGCAATTCATATATTTTATTTTCAACAATTCAAAAATATAAAAGTAGAGACTCAAGAAATACCTACGAAGGCCATCATCCATCTTCTAGATTTGGCTTCTAGATCCGTCTTCTCCGAATGATTATTTAATTATAAAATTCTTACAAATTTAAAATTAAATAATAATTCATAGACGAAAATGATAGTCTGCCATCTAATTACATGAAAAATCTAGATACACATTCGAACCTCTATGGAACCATAACCGATATAAATTAATTAATTAATAAATAATTAAATAATAATTTAATCAACCATAATTAATTAATAAACATTCACCATATAATGCGTGACAACATATAAATATATAGAAACCCTAAGGTGCCAACTCTCTAAAATATTAAATTCAAGCATAGGAGAGATAAAAATCACATAATTTATTCATATAGCATGATCACAAACTAGTAAATTTATATAAGGACCGGACTCTAATACCAATTGTTGGAAAATAATATGCAGTAGAATTTTAAAATTTTATATCAGAGTATTTTTCAAAACACAAGACTGACATGCTATATGCATAAATTAACCAGATCTTACTAACCTTTAAATGCCAAAGATCTCCTGCAATTCGTGAAGAGAATTAACGTTTCAAAAAAGACTCAATCAACTGGTCTTTTGTGTTATTCTCTATCCACAATTGGAGTGAGTATAGGCTCATGTCATTTAGTTTTTCTACCAGGTGACTCTCTTTCCAACCCATTGAGAAATACCCAAAGCTATACTTTGTGATTTGTGAATGATAGCTCTCTAGGAAGTTTCAGACTCTCATTGACAGAGACTCACTTTAGATTTCTTAGTCGATCTAAATAATAATGAGACTCGCTCCCTTTTTATAGAGGTTGGGCCTAGGAGTAAGTCCTTATCAGATAAGGCCTCAAAAATAAAAATCAGAATCAATATCTAATAAAATTTGCATGAAAATATGTGATTTTTTATCGCTCAATCAGCAGGCCAAACTGGCAAATTAACCTGCCAAACCTCTACAATCGGTAGGCTGAACTTAAAGATCGGCCTGCCAAATCTCTGATAAAAGATCTCTACAAATCTTTATTTCCCACTCGTGATTCTTGGCATAGAGCCTTAGTTTTAATTCAAATAACCCAATAAAGAAGTTATCTGATTAAAACAGTCATATCTAGATAATCTCTAGGAAAATAAATATTCCTGATAATTCAACAAGTTTATTTTGAATTAATTCACAATTAATCTAACTGATAAACAAACATGAATTATCTATTCCTGATTGTTCAACAAGTTTATCTTGAATTAATTTTATCACAAAATTAACTCAACCGATAAACAAACATGAATTATCTGATTTTACCAAATTTCAACCAATCTGATAAATATTGACATAAGTTACTAATCATTGGAAAAGTACGCCGTATCGTTATAGGATTTTTATGAGCTAGTAAAGGGGACCAAATGGACCTATATAGTTTAAGCTCTCGTTAATTATGATACCCAATATCCCAGACATACATTTCTTAATTATCAACTCCAATGTTACTCCATTAAAAGCTTGGATTGCACTCTCAAATTATATAGAATTACGAAGCCCGTATAGCTTAGTCTCCATGACAAATCATAATGTATCATATCCCTATAGGATTATCCATAATTAGCTTAAGGATAAATTCTATCTTACCTTCCCGATTATTTTATCTTACGTTCCATTATCTCACCATCTAAATGTTAGACATGTATGCCCTAAGGAGTAAAAATGTAATAAGTTTTTGGAGACATTTTTATCAATAAAGAATTTGTTAATTATTTATATGCCAAATCTTGTCATCTTCACGTTCATATTTGTTGGATGTATATTAAGCAAATAATAGTCTGAGATTATCAGTCTAAACCTTAAGAATTGGGCATATGATGGACGGATTATACAGAAGACACGATTCTTAAGGTGATAGTCTAAATCATATGATCCGCAATCGAGGGAATAAAGTTGGGTGCTTTATTCATGCAAAGATTGTTATGTTGTCTATATCCCTTTTGGGAGATGGTTTGTCTTGACCATCGGAGGAGGACTCCGTGAATAGAAACATTGACACGTTGTCATAAGTGACGATGTGTTGGATCGGGACTTAAAATGAATTGATTTGGATTAATAATTGTCTCTGCAAATCGATTCACTTTAGACAATCATTTGTGTTGTATCTTAATCCTAAGATGAATAGTGGGTATGTTGTCTTGACTTGTGTCTTTTGATGTACCAAAGGGTGACACCCACATCTTAATAGTGGTATGCATGCCGATACGTTGGAGGCATGACTCTTGATAGCGTAAACTTGTTATTCATAGATATAGAATCCATAGCTCCTCTTTAGGAGTAATGATATCCTTTTATATTCGTTATCCTGTAATTGAAAAACTAGAGCGCTCAACCATTTGGATACATAGCTGTAATTGAATGGTATACTGTCTTTGGATGGTAAGTTTTCTAATGGTGAGATAATAGAACGTAAGATAAAAATAATCGGAAAGGTAAGACAGAACTTGTCCTTAAGCCAATTATGGATTATCATATGGGGATATGATACACTATGATATGTCATGGAGACTTAGCTATACGAGCTTCGTAATTCTATGTAGTTCGAGAGTGTAGCTCTAAGCTTTTAGTGGAGTAGCGTTAGAGTTGATAATTATGAAATGTATATATGGGATATTGGGTTTCATGATTATCAGGAGCTTGAACTATATAGGTCCATTTGGTCCCCTTTGCTAGCTCACAACATCCTATAACAACACGGCGTGCTTTTTCAATAATTGGTGACTTGTGTCGGATTTATCAGATTGGTTAAAATTTGGAAGAATTAAATAATTCATGTCTATTTATCGGTTGAATTAATTTTGTAACAAATTAATTCAAGATAAACTTGTTGAATTATTGGGATCAGATAATTCTTGTCTGTTTATCGGTTGATTTAATTTTGGATAAATTAGATTAAGATAAACTTGTAGAATTATTGAGAATTGATTTATTTTCTTAGAGATTATCTAGATAAAGTTGTTTTGATCAGATAACTTCTCTATTGGGTTATTTAAATTAAAACTAAGACTTTATCCTATAGAATCTCGGGTGGAAAATAAAAGATGTGCGAGATTTTTTTATTCGGCAGTTCGGCCTGCCGATCAGTGAAGGATAAGATCACATGTATCCACACGGATCTTATCAGATATTGATCCAAATTTGATTCTGATATGAATTTTGAGACCTAATCTGATGAGGACTGACCCTAGGACCAACCTCTATAAATAGGGAGTGATTCTCACAAGTTACTTAGATCAATTGAGAGATTAAGAGTGATACTCTACTAAGTGAGAATCTGAAAACTCCTTGAGAGCTTTTGTTCACAAATCACGAACACTTGCTTTGGGCTCTCTCGATTGGTTGGAAGGAGAGTCACCGATGGAAGAGCTGTATGTGTGAGCCCACACTTACTCCGTTCGTGGATAGAGAATAGCAAAGAAGACCAGTTGGTTGAGGCTCTTCTAGAACGTTATTTCTCTTCATAGATTGTAGAGGTTCTTCAGCATACAAAGATTAGTAAAATCTGGTTAATTTATGCATATAGCATGTCAAACTTGTGTTTTAGAAATTACTCTGATGAAAAAATTTTAAAATTCCGCTGTGCACTATTTTTCTAACACTAAAAACTTACGATCCAAAGACAATACATCATTTGGTTACACCTATGTATCCAAATGGTTGAGAGCTCTAGTTTTTCAATTACAGAATAATGCATATAAGAGGATATCACTACTCCTAAAGAGGAGCTATGGATTTCATATCTATGAATAATAGGTCTACGCTATCAAGAGTCATGCCTCCAATGTATCGGCATGCGTACCATTATTAAAAATATGGTACCTTTGGTACATCAAAAAACATAAGTTAAGACAATAGGCCCACTATTCATCTCAGGATTAAGATACAATATAAATGATTGTCTATAGTGAATCAATTTGCCGAGACAGAATTATTGATCCAAAGTAATTCACTTTATTTCTCGATCCAACACATCATCACCTATGATGAAGTGCCAATGTTTTTATTCACAGAGTCTACCTCCAATAGCCAAGAAAAATTATCAGCTGATAGGGATATAGACAACATAACAATCTTTGCATGAATAAAGCGCCCAGCTTTATTCTTTTGATTGCGGATCTTATGATTTAGACCGTCACCTTAAGAATCGTGTCTTTCGCATAATTTGTCCGTCATATGCCCAATTCTTAAAGTTTAGACTGATAGTCTTAGACTTTTGTTTACTTAACATACATTTAACAAATATGAACGTAAAGAGGACAAGACTTGGTATATAAATAACAAATAAATTCTTTATTGATAAAAATGTCTCTAAAAACATGTTATATTTTTACTCCTTAGAGCATACATGTCTAACATATATATACTCTATGGCAACAAAGTTGCCTTTTTTCCCTATTACAAGGCAATTGATGTCATTCAATATAATACAACATATTCACAATTCAATATATTAACTATGTACAACAAACATTTACGTTTTTATAACCCAAAAAAATATTATTTTTTAATTACATAATATTGACTATTTTTTATCTGGTGTTTGTTTTTGTTTTGATCTATTTTGTGTTTGATTTGAAAGAGAAGTAAAAATTTGATCTATTTTTTTTTTATTTTCTTTTAATCAAGTTTGTGTTTGATCTGATTTTCTTTAACATGGAGATATAGTATTTTTCGGCCAACAGTCGGACATCATCGTTAATTTTTTTACATGAAAATATGCTATTTTTATGTAAATATTATATTCCCATGCTGCTGGTGGTTCGGTAATGTACTAATAAATATTTAAATTTACATAAAAATATAGTATTTCCATATAAATACTGTGCTTTTAGGCCGTCGACGAAGTCACCATTGCCGGTGATGTTTGGTGACATTGCCTATAAATTTTTGTGTTTTCATAAAAATATGATAATTTCATTTAAATACTCTATTTTCCAACTATTTGTTGTTTTATAACATCATCAATAAATTTTTTATTTACATAAAAACATAAAATTTCCATGTTAATAATATATTTCCTAGCCACCAGCAATGTCGCTAGACCAAAAAATATTGTATTTCCTAGTGACCAGCAACATCGCCGGTGTAATGATGTCTAGCAACAAATTGGTACATTTTTGTATTTATATGAAAATACTTGATTTTTTATGTAAATATTATTTGTCCAAGCCGCCTATGACGCTGCCAGTGCAAGTGATATCCGGCGACGTCATTGGTAAGTTTTTGTATTTGTCGGTAAATACATTTTTTTAGAAAAATATAATATCTTAGTGCCAATGAGAGAGGAGATAGAGAGGTGGAGATGAGAAAGATGTGGGGGAAGTTTAGGGTTTTTATTATCAAATTCTCATGATATAAACCTCAATTTCTTATGATATATTATTTAATGTACATTTTGAAAACATATAACATAATTTATTAATTATGTCCCCATATATGTTATTTGGCTGCTTCTCCAAGCATATTTTATTGATATTTGACCCGTCCATATAGTCTTGGACACAAATTCGAAGCACTGATATCCATTGTATAAATTTCAAATGAGATTTTTGGGTGCTCTTTCAAAAATTTTGACAATGCAATAATGTTAAATTGATGGCAAAATAAATGTAATCATTTTCAAAAGTTGTTTTATATCTTATTCCTGTATAGCCTTTGAACTCATTTGGAATATCTTGTATTTTTATTTCTTAGTAGTTTAAAAAAAGAACCATAAGGCATGCCTTTTTTATTGTTGTTTTCATAGTGTATGAAAAAAAAGCAAGAAGAGCTTTAAAAGTTGCTTAATTAAATGAGGGGATTTTTTTATTTTTAATGGTAATGTCTATTATGCCCTCAACTGGAGATTTTTTTTTCCTATCTTTTAACAAAAATTCACTTCATTACAATAGTAAAACTCTTTGATATTTCTTGCCAAAAAAATCTTTTAAAAGAAGTAATTAAACATTATTAATAAACGCCAATAGCAAAAATACGTATATAATTTATACATGTCAAATGTGATATGTGAAATTTTAAGAAAAATCAGAAACGTAAATTGGGAAGTTAAAACATGCGTATGTATCCATGCATGATGTATGTATGTATATGTATATGAGTTTGGTTTTAACGGTTTTTTGTACTGCTATTATTAGCTGTTTGATATATACCTAACGGTTGAAATGAAATGAATAGTTAATTTAAAAAATATTTTGATTATTGATAAACATTTAACTTAAGAATCTTCTTATATGTGATTTGAGTGGGTAACTTGTTTTTGACATGTTAGTATGTGTCTTTTATTTTTTTTTTTTAAATAACAAAATACAACTTAAAGATTTATTAGATGATTCTTTGCGATTTGCTGAAATATACGAAATTAATTAAAAGTTATATATATATGAATGATAGTCACTTTATTAAATATGAATGCTAGCCATATTGATGCTAAGAAAATAGTGATTGCATCTTATTATATTGTTTTTTATTTTTATTTTATTTTTTTTAAGAAAAGGTGGAATAATGTTCAATTTTCATTGGAAACACCAAAATACTAACCCATGTTGTTAGTTTATATTTTCCGTAGTTTTTTTTTTTGTTAAAAAGAATTTTTTCGTATTATTAAAAAAAGCATTTTATTCGTAATTGTTTACCATTTTTAATAAAAAAAAATGTTTAACCTTTCTTAAAATATAATAATGCTTTCCTCTTCTCTCACATTCCTTCCTTGCTTATCGTACTTTTTCTTTTTTCCTCTCCATTATTGAGAAAGTAATATGCACTGTGAACAAAAGTTCAATGAAAGATGAACGCACAATATTGAAAACTTTCGACTAGATTTAAGAGGAAAAGATTTTTTTTTATTGCTTATTCTTTTTTATTTCAAGAATATAATACAATCTGGATTATAACTCCATGGTAACTCCATGGGTAAAGTCCTTTTTAACGGTCTCTCTTGGTCCTTTTATTTATTTTTTCTTGTTTTACAATAAAAGAAATGAAATGTTTGTATTTTTAAAAAAAAAGATATGTAATGCATTTTTCCCTAAAAAATAATGAAAAACTTGCGCTGTTATCACCTTATCTCATCGGTTTTTTATTATCTACCGCTGAGAAGCACGCACCTGGTATGTATATTCTTTTACATTTTCTAAATATAAAGATAATATATATATATATATATATATATTTATATATCTTATTCTTATACCCAAATTTGTAGAACGCAAGATCAACCCTCAAAATGATTAAGATAGAAGATAAGACCTCAAATCTATACTTTTTTTTTTTACCTCATTTAAGAGAAGATGATAAGGGAAGAATGAGATAAAGGTCATGTCCTTGCTCAACATGAAAGCACGGCTAAGGCTAAATCCTTTAGAAACGTACTAACAAGGTTATGTCCTTTCTCAACATGAAAGCAATGCCATGCTCTCTTCAATATGAGAGCAAGGCCATGTCCTTACTCAACTTGTGAGCAAACCTATGTCCTTGCTCAACATGTGAGCAAGACTATGTCCTTTCTTAACATGCGGGCAAGGCCGAATAAGATGTAACCGAGCAATGAAAACTATTGTAAAGAACATTTTCCCATCAAGAACCCTAAACTAACAAAGCCAACGGGTGCTCCAAAGAGACACGACAACAAGAATCTCAAGCAATGTAGTATATGCTACCAGCCATGACACAATTAAGCGACATGCAAAGCTGGGGTTAAAAGCCCTCCTTGTACAGGCAACGTCATGGACGAAGGAGATTCTTATGGGACCTTTGTCCTGGGAGATGATGGCAAAAAAATATCTTTTATAGATTTGAAAGAATGCAAGCTAAGACAATAACCAAATGAGGACCTCCAAGCAATGCAAGAGACAAAGACACGTGTTCATTCAATGTCCGAAGATCCACTTCCTGGCGAAGGTGACAAAACAAGATATTTTGATTTAAACCTCCGTCTCGAAGACTTTAAAGAGCAAATGACCGTAAATGAAGACTGCAAATGACCGTAAATGAAGACTACACTTATAAAACATCGGTCGACAAAACAACACACGAGGAGCAGGATATAGCAAATGTTGATGACAACCTAAATACTAAAGATTTAATTGAAGATTGGTCCTGGCAGATCGATTTGTATGGCATTGAAGCACCTCCCATGCTTGGCTTACAAAGAAACATTTTGTTACCTATTACATTATGTCATGTTTTGGGCCAATGTAGTAGGTGTATGGGATGTATATGACAATTACTTATTCCTGTCACCCGTTTGCATGTTTCATGTACATGTCTATAGATTATGTATGGCTAACTTGTTCAAAACACACAACTTAAGTGTTAAGTTAACATAATCTTCGAAATCTAGAAAGTCAGATGACATTACATGTTGTATTCCCACAGGGCACTAGAGGGCAAACAACATATTAGTTTGTCATGCCCTGCAGTATGGGAGATGACGTGGCGGATTGATTAAGACAATTAATATAGAATTTAATTAAAACACAAGTTTAAGTATTTAAATTAATTAAGAAAATGCAGAAATTTTAGAACCTTTTTAAAATAGGCAGTTGCATGATATTTAAACATATAGAATTTCCATAACAATTGATAAGAAAAAAATAAAAGATAAAGAAACGATTATGGGTCTCACTTATCCACATCTTGTGCACACACATAGTACTGGCAATATTACATTACATCCATAGTCCTAATAAAGAGAAAGTTAAAAAGTTACATGCCTTAATATAATAATTTAAACAATCTACTAAGTTCCCCTACTGCTCCTGACTTCTTTCCGTAGAATCCTCCCTGAACCTAAACAGAAGTCCACCTAGAGGGAGGAAAAGTTAGAAAACAAATAAAATGTGAGCGAAGGGCTCAGTAGGACTATATTTTGAGAAATATTAAATTCAAAAGGAAATATCATTACTCAAGAAATTATTTAAGAGAAAACTTGAATAAATAAGTTTAAACAAAATCATTCTTACCCAAACAATTTATTGGTCGATCAGAAAGATCATCAATTTCTTTTCCTAGGCAAACCATATGAATAACACCACCGTAGTGGCCCAACTGGGTTTCGGGACCTGCTCCCAAGGTCGTACGCCACACGACCCGATCTCTATTATGGCATCATGCCCATATATTAATTTTTATCATTATTCAAAACCCATTTACTAAGTATTTTTTTTTACATTCATTATGAAGTTCATTATAAAGTTCATTTCAATCCACTGTTTATAAAGATAACCGATAAAATTCCTTTTTCAATCAACCATTAAAAACATTTTGGTAAAATCCCTTTTGAAGGCCAAATCATTTGAAACTGGGTTACCAAAGAAAATGGGTAGAAGTCCTACCTCGATACTCATACCGGTGCCCCACACCAAAATCCTGGTCCGTTATACGTTAGCTCCGTGGAACCACAAACGACCCTAAATAAAACTAGGTCTATCAGTATCTAATTTAAGATATTCTACATTGCTAAACGATTTAATGGTGTCCTAATGTGCCATTTGTACCTTCAAAATCATTTTATAAAGTTGGGATTTCAATCGAGGTTCGAAACAGTGAAAATGGATGAAAATCACGAATTTCTCCTTGTTCGGTCGGCCTGTCGGTCCCCTAGTTCGGCATAGTTCGACCTGCTGGAGAACAGGTCCGGTCGGTCGAACATTTTCCAAGTTTAGCCAGCCAGACGGATGAATCCAGCCTGCCGATCCCTTGAATCCGGCTTGCCGAACACGAAGTTTGGCCTGCCGAACTAGAAAATCCAAGAATTTTCCAACCATGGGTTTTGGGTCTCCCAAACCCCAAATCTTGGTTTCAACCTATTTTTCTCAATTCTCAGGCATGAAAAACAATCATAGATGATAGAAAAACATAATAGGATACTTTTAAACTCATTTAAACAAGATTTGCACACAAAATCTAAGAAAATCTAAAAATGGTGAAAAATAGAGAAAAATGAAAAATCTTGATTTGAATGCGTTTTTCTTCAAACAAAGTTTAGATTCTAGTTGTTCTATGTTCCTTTAACTAAAATCAAGGGTTTCCTAAGCTCAATCCTGCTTAAATTTCAAAATGCATGAAAAATTAAAAAATTAAAAAAGTTATGAAATTTGAAAACTAATCTAAAATCGAAGCTTCAAATCACGTTTTTGGTTGCTCAAACACGTTCTCGAGCTCCCAATCCACTAAAGCAAAGCTTGGGACTCGATTAAATCTCAAAATTTTTGAGAGGAAATGAGAGAGAAAGAGAGAGGTAGAGTGGAGAGATAGAGACTAGTGTGAGAGGGAGAGAGAGAGTGAGAGCTGAGAGTGAAGAGAGAGGAAGAGGAGAGAGAATAAATAGGGGAAAAAGTGGACGGTTTTACTGTGTGAAAACCGTATGCCGCCCACGGTTTTGTAAATCAAAACATATTTGACATTTGACAAATTGTTGCATCTCAAATATTCAAAATGGCAATTAAAATGATTAAAAACAACTAGAAATCATTAAAATAATCAAAACAACTTTAAACTCAAAAATCTCATCAAATGATCAAATTAAGTTTAAAATATTCATTATGGATACTAATCCATCATTTTACATTCTAATATCATTTAATTAATTTCGGGGCATTACAAGTTTCTTCACCTAAATCATCTTTCCTTTAATGTTTCCTTTTTTCAGCTACGGCGACTTATTAACACATAAAAAAAGTCCCCCATAATCCATATACATGAATAAAAATAATTGCTTTACTATATGAACCAAACAATCACAGCAATGGTTAGCTTTGTAATTACAGAGTATTAGGATTGGTGCTTTATAAGCAATGACATTGTATATATTCTTAATAAATAAATTAAATGACATTTATAAGTTATTTGGTTGCTTATATATTATGAATACTTTTATAAACAATAAGAAAATTCCATGATTATTTATGTGACTATAAATTTAGCATATAAGTGCTATATGGTTAGGGATAAAATTTATAGACAATAATCTAAATAGTTCGTAATAATTAATTAAAGTTTGGGATCATTAATTAAATATTACAAGCATGGTCCAATCTCATTTAGAATGAAATAATCTTATCTAGGCTATTAATGTAGAGACATTAGATTGGAGGTACTTTATATAATGAGATTATATAGGATTGGCCTAGATAAATTATGATCTCTTATTACAAATAGAGTCCTTAAATTTATCACCATGATGATCATATATATAATAGTCTTAATCTTGAGTTTTTATTAGACTTCTATTTATGACATTATGTTTTTTGACTTACATGGCAAGATTTGTTTAAATACTGATCATAACTTAACATCACGAAAATATAATGGAATAAATGGCTAAGAATAATATTATACAGATACGGAATCCATTTCTTCCTTATGAAAGTTAGAAAAATAACTTTCTTGAGTGATGATTCGAGGTTTGAGAAATAAAGCACTCGTTCATAATAAGATTATGAATTAACTGCTCATTAGAGAATTATTGAAACTTAAGAATAAAGGTGTAATAAGAGAGGTAAACGAAACTTGAACTAGTTCTTATTATGAACTATTTATAGAGGACTGACTCATATGCAATGATTATATCAATGGACTACTTACAAATTTTCTTTAAGTAATTTTCACTATAATCTCAAGAGTTTAGTTTGAGGTTTTTAGTGAAGTAACACTGAACTAATAAATTTGGCACTTAATTAAAGAGTTTAATTAATTTTCAAATTTATTGGAGCTTGGGTTATTGGTCTATAGGTCCCCAATGCCACATCAATAACACTATATTGGTTTAATGCATAAGAATGAATTATATGTATTATATTTGAAATTTTGAATTCTAAATTAATTATTTCACACTTGAGATATTAATGTGACATAGAAAAATATTTTCTACGATACATAATATAATGTGACAAATGTTGTCACATTTAATTGAGTATTAGTTAATTAGTAAATTGATTATATTTAATCAATGAGATTAATTCAATAACTTTTAAATTAATTAATTGATAATATTTGAATGATAAGATTATTTAAATATAATTTTAATTTTGCATGACACTTGTGTAGTGGGACTACATTTTGTCTTTCCAACATGGACATGAAATTGAATTATTAATTAATTTAAAATCTATTCTTAAATAAATATGATTTATTTTTTAATCCAAATATATAAATATATATATAAGATTTATTTATATTATGTATATTATATATTAAGTGAATCATGTTTGTTGGGGGTGAGTTCGACGCCACCGTCGAGGAGCCTTACTCTAGGTGGTCGGCCAAATGGCTCGGCAAAGCTATGGGCAACTAACAACTAATCCTGATAAGCTTGGATCGTTTGTTCGAGGTGTTTTTTAGGGTCCCTCGTCCGCACTGCAACTGGTCGCCTCTTCGTGTCAAACACCAGCTTGGGTCAGATTCTTTTCACTTGTAAGTGGGCTGCTACTCGCGATCATTGGCCAATAGATGATGGACAACTCGCCACAGATGGGAAACAATCACCGATGGAGGGCATAACACTTGTCCTCTGCCTTTTGATATGCCTTGATGTGACACACGGGTTGTGGGTAAAACCTACCTAACACTCGGTCCAAGTGGCAACCTATAAGTAGGGTGTATTTATTGCATCCAACGTGCATGCTTCTTCCCACCTAACAAGTTCCCGTTCTTTGCCGAGCAACCCCTGCCTTGAGCATCGAAAAGCCCTTGCTATTGACTGACCCGTCTTTTTCTTACTTTGAAGCATGCCTCCTCTTGTTGTAGGTCCATCCAATCAGGTAGAGTCAAACAGAAAAGAGCTGTCCACCGTATGCAATAGCATGTGGTGTTGATCCACCACCGAACTCTGGTAAGCATCAACATTTTGGCACTAGAAGGAGAGCACCTACATCTTTACTCAAAATTACCAACCACAACAGTATTGTGAATCAAGATGGTAACTCGAGGCAATGGTCAGGTCAAGGGTGCCTGACAAGAGGGGTCGGGAGAAGCCCAAAACTAAAACCAAAATCCAGCCAGACATAGGGGCTGTCCCCGAACCATGAGATCCTGTTTTGGGGGTTAGGGAAGCGTAGCAAGGGCCGAACAAATGGAAGATGCTATTGTCCAAGACCCTATTTAGGAACCGACTAATGATGTTCAAATACTTACTTAGTAGCTCACATAGCAGGCTTAGTGCTAGGTGGCTCTTGGCCTCCTACCTCCAGCCCCGGCTAACCAGGCTAGGGGTCTGGCAAGATGGGATGTCGCCGACCTCAGTTAAGCTAACTTTGAGTGCTCTAGAAGATCTACCAATGGCATCTCGGCAAACAATAGGCTCATCTGAGAGGGACGCCTTGGCCCTCAGGAAGCACAGGCACCGTCATCGCAGGGCTTCTGAACATCTGTTTTTGATCGGCTCGGGCACCAGGAGGAAGCATAGCAGGGTTGCCACCTTGAAGCAGGTGAGAAGGTTGAGGGCGAAGCACCCTATAGGGTTAAATTACCCGAAGATACTAATAGTCGCCAGTTTTGGTAGTTGCAATGCCAAATTGATGAAATCTGCAACAATCGTTTTGGTTTGGATGACGTTGGAGCCTTAGATCCACCGTTTATCGAAGCCATCATGCGAGCCCCGATGCTGCCCAAATTTAAAGTCCCGCAAATCAAGGCCTATGACTGGACTACAGACGCTAACGAGCATATCGAATTACACCGAGGACACATGCTCCTACAAAACGCCAGTAACGCAGCCATGTGCAAGGCCTTTTCTTTGACCCTAACCGGACTAGCTCAGCAATGGTTCTGACAACTTGAAATAGCTTTGATTACTTCTTTTTGATAGCTCTTTGATGCCTTCTCGGCAGCTTTCTCCACAATAAAAACAAGGAGAAAGGAGATTACCCATTTATATGTTGTTAAGCAAGGAGATGGCAATGTCCGAGATTATATAAAATGGTTTACCCAAGCTGCGCTTGAAGTTAAGCATGTCAAAGATGAGACCCTAAAACAAGCCTTCGTAGGGGGTCTCTAAGACGAGAAGCTAACTTGGTCGTTGGCATTCGAGCAACTGAGCAAATTTTCTCAGATGCTTGACTACACGTAAAGGTATGCTGATGCAGCTGAATACATGAAGAGCCGCAGAGAAGAAGCTAGCAATAGCGGCACAAAGAAGGAGAAAAAGCAAAAGAAAGCGCCCAAACAGTCCAGCTTCGAGCAGAACAAGAAGCAGAAGAAGGACAAGAAGACCTAGAAGCAGAAAGTGCCGAACGAGAAGTTCCAAAGCTACACGCCCCTGGTAGCGAGCCTAGAGGAGGTACTTGCCTAGGTGAGTGAAAGGAACCTACTGTTGGAAACAAAGTGCGCAGCGGAATTTTAAAAAATTTTCATCAGAGTATTTTCCAAAACACAAGTTTGACATGTTATATGTATAAATTAAACAGATCTTACTAACCTCAGTGTGCTGAAGAACCTCCGCGACCTGTGTAGAGAAGTAACGTTCCAGAAGAGCCTCAACCAACTGGTCTTCTTTGCTATTCTCTATCCACAACCGGAGTGAGTGTGGGCTCACATGTACAGCTCTTCCACCGGTGACTCTCCTTCCAACCAATAGAGAGAACCCAAAGCTAGTGTTCGTGATTTGTGAACAAAAGCTCTCAGGGAGTTTTCAGATGCTCACTAGAAGAGTATCACTCTTAATCTCTCAAATTGATCTTAGTAAATCATTAGACTCACTCCCTTTTTATACCTATTGGTCCTTGGGGTCAGTCCATATCAGATTAGGTCTCAAAAATCGAAATTGAATCAAGTTCGGATCAATATCTGATAAGATACGCGTGAAAAACGCGTAATCTTAGCTGTCGCGGTCGGCATGCCGAACTGTGAGATAGGCAGGCCGAACTGGCCAGTTCGGCAGGCCGAACTTTCTGATCGGCAGGCCGAACTGCCGAGAAAAAATCTCCGCGAATCTTTTATTTTCCACCCGAGATTCTAAAGGATAAAGTCTCAGTTTTGATTCAAATAGCCCAATAGAAAAGATATCTGATCAAAACAAACTTTATCAAGATAATCTCTAAGAAAATAAATCAATTCACAATAATTCTACAAGTTTATCTTGTTCTAATTGTCCAAAATTAAAACAACCGATAAACAGACAAGAATTATCCAAACGCCATAATTCAACAAGTTCATCTTGAACTAATTTCTTACATAATTAATTCAACCGATAAACAGACATGAATTATTTGATTCTTATAAATTTTAAACCAATCTGATAAATCCGACATAAGTCACCAATTATTGGAAAAGCACGCCGTGTCGTTACAGGATTTTGTGAGCTAGCAAAGGGGACCAAAATGGACCTATAAAGTTCAAGCTCATGATAACTATGAAACCCAATATCCCAGATATACATTTCACAATTATCAACTCCAACGCTACTCCACTAAAAGCTTGGAGCTGCACTCTCGAACTTTATAGAATTACGAAGCTCGTGTAGCTAAGTCTCCATGACATATCATAGTGTATCGCATCCCCATATGATCATCCATAATCGGCTTAAGGACAAGTTCTGTCTTACCTTCCCGATTATTTTTATCTTACGTTCCATTGTCTCACCATTAGAAAACTTACCATCCAAAGATAGTATACCATTCGGTTACACCTATGTATCCAAATGGTTGAGCGCTCCAGTTTTCCAATTACAGGACAACGCATATAAGAGGATATCATTACTCCTAAAGAGGAGCTATGGATTCCATATCTATGAATAACAAGTCTACGCTACCAAGAGTCATGCCTCCAACGTACCGGCATGCATGCCACTATAGAGATGTGGGAGTCACCCATTGGTACATCAAAAGACACAAGTCGAGACAACGGGCCCATTATTCATCTCAGGATTAAGATACAATACAAATGATTGTCTAAAGTGAATCGATTTGACAAGACAGAATTATTAATCCAAATCAATTCACTTTATGTCCCGATCCAACACATCGTCACCTATGACAATGCGCCAATGTTTCTATTCACGGAGTCCAACTCCGATGGCCAAGACAAACCATCTCCCAAAAGGGATATAGACAACATAACAATCTTTACATGAATAAAGCGCCCAACTTTATTCCCTCGATTGCGGATCATATATTTTAGACCATCACCTTAAGAGTCGTGTCTACCGCATAATCATCCCATCATATGCCCAACTCTTAAGGTTCAGACTGACAGTCTCAGACTACTGTTTGCTTATCATACATTCAACAAATATGAACGTAAAGAGGACAATATTTGGTATATATATAAATGAATAAATTCTTTATTGATAAAAAATGTCTCCAAAAACGTATTACATTTTTACTCCTTAGAGCATACATGTCTAACAATCTCCCACTTGCACTAAGTGAGTAAATACTGCAAATTTCGCATCCCCATAGCTTCCACATGCCTTTCGAAGACTCTCCCAGAAAGTGTCTTCGTAAATGGATCAGCTAAATTGTCCTCTGACGCGATCTTGCATACCGTGACATGCCCGCTCTCAACGAAGTCCTTTATCACATGATACTTCCGATCAATATGCTTACTCTTCTTGTGAAATCTTGGTTCCTTAGCATTAGCTACCGCCGCACTGTTATCACAGTACAGTGATACTGCTTTATCCATACCAGGAACTACCTCAAGATCCCCAAGGAACTTGCGGAGCCACACTGCTTCTTTCGAAGCATCACTAGCCGCCACATACTCGGCCTCCATCGTTGAATCCGAAGTGCAATCTTGCTTCGCACTTCTCCAACTGATGGCACCGCCACCTAGAGTAAACACAAACCCTGAAGTCGATTTCCTAGAATCCAGGCAGGATTGAAAATCCAAATCAGTGTATCCTAGAGGAGTTAAATCCTCACCCGAATACACAAGCATATACCCTCGAGTCCTTCTCAGGTACTTGAAAATATGCTTTACCGCAACCCAATGGTTTGGTCCTAGATCCGCCTGAAATCGACTCACAATCCCGACCGCATAGCTAATATCCGGTCGAGTGCAAAGCATGGCATACATGAGACTACCCACTGCCGAAGCATAAGGTACCTTCTTCATGTATTCTCTTTCTTCATTAGACTTTGGAGAGTCTTTCTTAGAAAGAGTAATTCCAGACCTAGATGGTTGCCCACCTTTCTTGGAATCCTGCATTGCAAACCTCCTGAGAATTTTATCTATGTACCCGGCCTGTGACAAAGCTATCATTTTGTTCTTCCTATCCCGAAAGATCTGGATACCGAGAACAAAATTAGCCTCACCCAAGTCCTTCATGTCAAACTGCTTGGTCAACCATAATTTGACCGATGACAACGCCCCAACGTCATTGCCAATTAGCAGAATGTCATCTACATAGAGTAGTAGAAAAACCACCTTCCCATTCTTAATGTGTTTGTAAACACATGGTTCATCCACATTTTGTGAGAACCCATAAGTCTTGATCACTTGATCAAATCTTATGTTCCAAGAACGAGAAGCCTGCTTAAGTCCATAAATAGACTTTAGCAACTTACAAACCTTACCCTCTTGACCCGTGACCTTGAACCCGTCTGGTTGTTCCATATAAATGGACTCATCAAGATAGCCATTCAGAAAAGCCGTCTTGACATCCATCTGCCAAATCTCGTAGTCGAGAGCGGCAGCTATGGACAAGAGAATCCGGATGGACTTTAGCATGGCTACAGGCGAAAAGGTTTCCTCATAATCGATTCCTTCCTTTTGCGTATAACCCTTAGCTACCAGTCTAGCCTTAAAGGTTTCGACCTTTCCATCCACTCCTCTTTTCCTCTTGTAGATCCACTTACACCCTATGGGTTTTACCCCTTCGGGAAGATCCACAAGCTCCCAGACCCGATTAGTCTCCATAGACTTCATCTCAATGTTCATGGCCTCTGTCCAGAGTCTTGAATCAACATCCTCCATAGCTTCTGCGTAAGTATAAGGATCCCTGTCATGTTCATCCGGTTCAGCCAAAAAGACCTCCCCATTGAACATATACCTCTCAGGTTGACGACCGATCCTCCCACTACGCCGAAGCCCCTGAGGTTGTTGTTCAGGTTTGTTTGGTTTTTCTACACCGATCGGAATGGTTTCGTTTGGAACCTCCGGAGTAAACTGATTACCCCTCAACTCCTCAAGCACCACTTTGCTTTGAGGTTTAAAGTCGTTCATGTAACTCTCCTCAAGGAAAGTTGCATTAGTTGAAACCACGACTTTATTTTCCTTTGGGTTATAAAAATAACCCCCTTTAGTCCCTTTTGGATATCCTACAAACACGCAAACTTCTGAACGTGCTTCCAACTTATTCGGATCCTTAAACAGGACATGAGCTGGACATCCCCATATGCGAATATGGTTTAAGGATGTCTTCCGTCTTGTCCACAACTCGTGAGGAGTTTTAGGGACCGATTTTGAAGGCACATTGTTCAAAAGATAACATGCGGTTTGTAGTGCATATCCCCAAAAGGATAAAGGCAATGATGAATAACTCATCATGGACCGAATCATGTCCAACAAAGTCCTATTCCTTCTCTCTGCTACGCCATTCTGCTGCGGAGTGCCCGGCGCAGTCAAATGGGATAAAATCCCATTCTCTAACAAGTGTCCCAAGAACTCATCAGAAAGGTATTCTCCACCTCGATCTGATCGAAGTGCCTTTATGGGTCTACCCAATTGCTTTTCCACTTCAGCCCGAAACTCCCTGAATTTATCATAAGTTTCGCTTTTGTGGTGCATTAGGTACACATACCCATATCTAGAGTAATCGTCAATAAAAGTAACGAAGTACTCATACCCTCCTCGTGCCCGGATGTTCATCGGTCCGCAAACATCACTATGCACAAGTTCTAGAACCCCTTCGGCCCTATTGCCCTTAGACCCGTATGGTCTTTTGGTCATTTTACCCTCCAAACAAGACTCACATTGAGGTATAGATTCCACCTTTAAGTGACTTAAAGGTCCATCCCTTACCAACCTTTGAATCCTATTTAGGTTAATATGGCCAAGGCGCAAATGCCAAAGATAAGTCTTATTAGAGTGAGAAGTTTTAAGTCTTTTTGAGTTATTATCATTTATCTCAGCATTAAGCAATAGGTCCATCTTAGGTTTGATAAAATATAGATTATTTTGCATCCATCCAGAACAGATAAAAGATTTGTTTTTACGAATCACCACTTTTTCATTAAAAGATACCACGTAGGAGTCTTTAAATAAAGAAGATACAGAAATTAAATTCCTTTTAAATTTAGGAACATAAAAACAATCTCGCAAAATTAAACTCCTATAATTATCAAAATAAAGATGGACATCTCCCACTGCTTCCGCTGAGACCAAGGATCCATCGCCCATCCGAAGCGTTAAGTCTTCACGAAGTAGACTTCTCGTTTCTTTGAATCCCTGCAGAGAAACACAAACATGATTAGTTGCACCAGAATCTATGACCCAAATGTCACTGGATTCCTCAACCAAACAAGTTTCTAAATATAGAAGATCACACCTACCTCCCTTGGAAAGGAAGTCCTTGCAATGCTTCTTTATATGCCCGACCTTACCACAAAAGAAGCACTTAAGCTTCTTTGGGTTCTTCTTCTTCTTCTTCTTGCTCTTGGTAGCAATAGGAATAGAAGACTTCCCACTCTTGGCCCGTTGTTTCTTTCCATTCCCAGAGTTAGGATTGGAACCAGAAGCAGCTACCATATTGGCCTCTCCACCAGCAGGAGACTCCTTGATCAACAGTTCAAACTCTTGTAACTGTTTCATCAGTTCTGTCAAGGTCATATCCCGTCTATTGCTTAGATTAAAAGTAGCTCTAAACGGAACAAATTCCTTAGACAGAGTCTCAAAGACCATAGTCATCTGAGTTTCAGCATCGATGTCGGCTCCATTGGTTTGAGCCTCAGCGAGGTAACCCATGACCAACATCATGTGCTCCTTTACAGATGTCCCCGGTCTCTGTCTACAGTTTAAGAGTTTCCGAAGCGCCCCTTGCCGCTTTGTTATGGCCTGGCCTCCAAACATGTCCTCAAGATTATCCAAGATCTGCTTCGCAGTCTCATAATCCTAATGTTGAGCCTGCAGCACGTTATTCATGCTAGCCATAACATAGCAGCGGGCCTGATCATTAGCATCTTTCCAGCGTTCGTACGCTTGGAATTGCTCATTACTTGAGTCTCCCGTAGGCTCGGGAGGACAAGGAGTTGTCAGAACATATTTCAGTTTCTCAAAGGAAAGGACGATGTCCAGGTTCCGTTTCCAATCATTATAGTTCTCACCGGTCAATTGGTTTTTGTCAAGTATCGATGATAAAGCGTTTTTAGACATTTTCAATCTACAATAAAGAATCATATACCAAACATAAGCAAACATATATAATAATTTAGTAAGTTAACACAATCATGTAAAATCATACAAATGTGTTTATGTGTCAAAACCTTGAAAATATCACAACCTTACAACGATAATTCCCAACTCAGAATTCAACAAGCTCCTAGGGGAGTCATGCCAAATTCAATCAGGAACACGGATCCCCTCCTGATTAATATATGCCATCCAGGACCCGTATGATCCAGCATATACTAATAATCGTTTCTTTGGCCATTAATTTTATTAACAAAGCTCCTAGGGGAGGTTAATAATAAAGTTAACGTGAGTGTATAACCACCGTTTTAATATTTTATCCATGATTTATAATCACCACCTAGGGGTGTGCAACCATAAATCATACTAAAATACCTTATCCTTTCAGAGATCCAATCTGGTACATGATAGAAATCCCTTCCTAGGGGTTGGGACCATCATGTTCTTCCTATGGACCAACGATGGAGGCCTTAGGTTCTCTCTTCGAAAACCTTCTCCCACTCAATCTTTTGAAGTCAAGGTTTTATTTTAAAATTATGCATGAACAATTTTAATATGAGCGGCACTCCCTATTCTATATGACATGTTATCAATATACATGGTAAATCATATTATAATGCAGACAAGCAAAGCAATCAAGCAAAGCTACAAGCATAATAATAACCGTAATATTATGGTTCCACCCTAGAGAATAGAAAAAATAAGATTACAAGAGAATAATCGAGACATTTATCGATTCTTCATCCTTGAATCCTTAAGCTGTATCCTTCTTCATGTAATATCCATCTTCAAGTCCTCAATCCCGTATGAATCGAACACTTCATATTTCCGGTCATATCCAAATTTAATGTTTCTCAGAATCGTCCCAAAAATAAAATTAAAACTGCACTGAAAAAATCACACCTTTTCTGGACGCCTGGCAGCTCTCGGTCGGCAGGCCGATCTGGGTGATCGGTCTGCCGATCATGGTGGTTTGGCCTGCCGAACATGAAGGTTCGGCCTGCCGGCAGAGCACCAAAATTTCTGCCCCACTGTCGGCCTGCCGGACCGTACGTCCGGCCTGCCGATCTGTGACCTTCGGCCTGCCGAACTGTGAGGTCCGGCATGCCGACCGAGCAGAAAACCCTCAATCCAGAAAATACAATTTTAATGCAATTCATCAATTTTATTTTCAACAATTCAAAAACATAAAATTAGAGACTCAGGAAATACCTGGAGGCGCCATCATCTATCTTCAAGATCCGACTTCTCGTTCCGTCTTCTCCGAATAATTATTTAATTACAAAATTCTTACAAATTAAATAATAATTCCTAGACGGAGATGATAGTCCGCCATCTAATTACATGAAAAACCTAGATACACATTCTAACCTCTAAGGAACCATAACCGGTATTAATTAATTAATAAATAATTAAACAACAATTTAATCAACCATAATTAATTAATAAACATTCACCATATAATCCATGACAACATATATATATTATATAGAAACCTAGAGTGCCATCTCTCTATAAAATTTAATTCAAGCATTGGAGAGATTAAGATCACAAAATTTATGCATATAACATGATCACAAACTTGCAAATTTATGTAAAAACCTCGGCTCTGATACCAATTGTTGGAAACAAAGTGCGCAGCGGAATTTTAAAAAATTTTCATCAGAGTATTTTCCAAAACACAAGTTTGACATGTTATATGTATAAATTAAACAGATCTTACTAACCTCAGTGTGCTGAAGAACCTCCGCGACCTGTGTAGAGAAGTAACGTTCCAGAAGAGCCTCAACCAACTGGTCTTCTTTGCTATTCTCTATCCACAACCGGAGTGAGTGTGGGCTCACACGTACAGCTCTTCCACCGGTGACTCTCCTTCCAACCAATAGAGAGAACCCAAAGCTAGTGTTCGTGATTTGTGAACAAAAGCTCTCAGGGAGTTTTCAGATGCTCACTAGAAGAGTATCACTCTTAATCTCTCAAATTGATCTTAGTAAATCATTAGACTCACTCCCTTTTTATACCTATTGGTCCTTGGGGTCAGTCCATATCAGATTAGGTCTCAAAAATCGAAATTGAATCAAGTTCGGATCAATATCTGATAAGATACGCGTGAAAAACGCGTAATCTTAGCTGTCGCGGTCGGCATGCCGAACTGTGAGATAGGCAGGCCGAACTGGCCAGTTCGGCAGGCCGAACTTTCTGATCGGCAGGCCGAACTGCCGAGAAAAAATCTCCGCGAATCTTTTATTTTCCACCCGAGATTCTAAAGGATAAAGTCTCAGTTTTGATTCAAATAGCCCAATAGAAAAGATATCTGATCAAAACAAACTTTATCAAGATAATCTCTAAGAAAATAAATCAATTCACAATAATTCTACAAGTTTATCTTGTTCTAATTGTCCAAAATTAAAACAACCGATAAACAGACAAGAATTATCCGAACGCCATAATTCAACAAGTTCATCTTGAACTAATTTCTTACATAATTAATTCAACCGATAAACAGACATGAATTATTTGATTCTTATAAATTTTAAACCAATCTGATAAATCTGACATAAGTCACCAATTATTGGAAAAGCACGCCGTGTCGTTACAGGATTTTGTGAGCTAGCAAAGGGGACCAAAATGGACCTATAAAGTTCAAGCTCATGATAACTATGAAACCCAATATCCCAGATATACATTTCACAATTATCAACTCCAACGCTACTCCACTAAAAGCTTGGAGCTGCACTCTCGAACTTTATAGAATTACGAAGCTCGTGTAGCTAAGTCTCCATGACATATCATAGTGTATCGCATCCCCATATGATCATCCATAATCGGCTTAAGGACAAGTTCTGTCTTACCTTCCCGATTATTTTTATCTTACGTTCCATTGTCTCACCATTAGAAAACTTACCATCCAAAGATAGTATACCATTCGGTTACACCTATGTATCCAAATGGTTGAGCGCTCCAGTTTTCCAATTACAGGACAACGCATATAAGAGGATATCATTACTCCTAAAGAGGAGCTATGGATTCCATATCTATGAATAACAAGTCTACGCTACCAAGAGTCATGCCTCCAACGTACCGGCATGCATGCCACTATAGAGATGTGAGAGTCACCCATTGGTACATCAAAAGACACAAGTCGAGACAACGGGCCCATTATTCATCTCAGGATTAAGATACAATACAAATGATTGTCTAAAGTGAATCGATTTGACAAGACAGAATTATTAATCCAAATCAATTCACTTTATGTCCCGATCCAACACATCGTCACCTATGACAATGCGCCAATGTTTCTATTCACGGAGTCCAACTCCGATGGCCAAGACAAACCATCTCCCAAAAGGGATATAGACAACATAACAATCTTTACATGAATAAAGCGCCCAACTTTATTCCCTCGATTGCGGATCATATATTTTAGACCATCACCTTAAGAGTCGTGTCTACCGCATAATCATCCCATCATATGCCCAACTCTTAAGGTTCAGACTGACAGTCTCAGACTACTGTTTGCTTATCATACATTCAACAAATATGAACGTAAAGAGGACAATATTTGGTATATATATAAATGAATAAATTCTTTATTGATAAAAAATGTCTCCAAAAACGTATTACATTTTTACTCCTTAGAGCATACATGTCTAACACCTACTGGTTGACTGGCCTAAGCTCAAAGGTAGCAAAGTAAAGAGGGACCAAAACAAGTACTGTACTTTTCACAAGG
The DNA here is from genome assembly GCA_025403435.1 of Artocarpus heterophyllus. NCBI lineage: Eukaryota > Viridiplantae > Streptophyta > Magnoliopsida > Rosales > Moraceae > Artocarpus > Artocarpus heterophyllus. The sequence continues at coordinate 26,932,028 of CM046353.1, forward strand.
ACGTGGGACATAACACCCATGACTACATTCAGCTCAAGGACCAGATCAAGAGACTGTTTCGAGATGGACATTTATGGGAGTTTGTAGAATGAGTTTTAGTTCTGGGTTCTATAGCCAGGAAAGACAACCAACTGAACCGAGATGCATTGAACTACACACGCAACGACGGTGGGAATGTTCCAAAACCCCCAAACATTGTTCACACAATTTTTGGTGGGCCTGTCATAGAGGACATATCAAGTGGGTGGCGAGCTTACATCGAAGAAGAATGGCTGGTCAATAGGGGCGAGCTCATTAACATGTTCAAGCATGTCAATAAAATTTGCTGCTATTAAGACATGCTGATAAGCTTTATGGAAGAGGAGGTGGACAAATTAATCCATCCACACAATGATGCTCTTTTGTGTGAATTGCACATCGCCAATAACATAGTATGGCATGTGTTGATTGACAATGGTAGCTCAGTTGACATCCTATTCAAGCAAGCGTACGATAAGCTAAAGATCAGTAATGCTACCCTTATCCTAGTTCATACGTCACTTTACGGCTTCACAGGTGAATGCGTTCGAGCAGTCAGGAAGGTCAGCCTGCCGGTCACCTTTGGTGAAGGTGATGCTCAGGTAATATACGTCGTCGACTTCCTAGTCGTTGATAATACCCTCCTAATACAATATTATTATCGACCGTTGGATGTTAAACGCACTAAAGGTTGTGGTCTCCACCTACCACCTGGCAATGAAGTTCCCAATGGACAATGGGGTCGGAGTAATTAGGTCACTACAGAAGGATTCCCGAGCTTGTTATGCTAATGCTGTCAAGGATGTATCGGCTCGACAATTAAATGTCTCGACCATTTATAAGGTTGACAAAATCAATTTTCAGCCAAGTCGGTGCCCAAGATGCTTTTTGACCTTGACCCCCGTATGCCCGAGGAGGATGTGAAGGCCATCCCCATCAAAGATCTAGTGTTGTTCAGCCTTGATCCAGCACATCCTGACTGCACTGTCCAACTCAGTTCTTAGCTCAAGCTTGAGATCCTGGCCGACCTTGAGAAGCTCCTCGTAGAGAATCAGGATGTATTCGCATGGTCTCATGAGGAAATGCCTAGCATTGATTCAAGCATAATCTGTCACCGGCTTAACGTTTGACTAGAGTACAAGCCAGTTATTTAGAAGAGAAGGCCCTTCAACTCAGAATGGTATGTCGCCATTAATGAAGAGGTCCAAAAACTGCTAAAAGTGAGATTCATCTGAGAAGTAAAGTATCCAAAGTGGTTGGCGAACGTGGTCCTTGTCAAGAAAGCGAATGGAAAATGGCAGATTTGTATAGACTACACCGAACTAAATAAGGCTTGCCCCAAGGATTGCTTTCCACTACCTTGAATAGACCAGCTCGTTGATGCAACTACTGGGCATGAGCTACTTAGCTTCATGGATGCCTATTCCGGCTATAACCAAATATGGATGGACGAGGAAGATCAAATAAAAATAGCCTTTGTTGCCAACCAAGGGCTCTACTGCTACGTAGTAATGCCCTTTGTGTTCGGTTTTGTTGGATTTTGTGATTTAAATAAACAGTGAAAAATTAAAATTAATTCCCATAAAACCCTCACAGGATCCATGCAATTCGATTAGATTGATAAGAAAGCCATAGAATCTTACCAAGATAACAAAAAGGGACAAGATTTTTGGAAGGAAGAGAGCGGGTTCACTCTGGTGACACCCTAACTTGAGCTTTTGGTATTCGGGATCGGATTCAGACGTTGTTACTTAGGGCAACACCCTCTGTAGGTATCCACACGAACAGACTCTCTCAAAATGAATTGGTGTGCTAGCACCCTCTCCTTTGCGTTAAATGACTCTCTCTAATTTTTAGGGGTTTTAATGTTCTCGCCTTTTAGAATAATAGAACACCTTCTTTCTTCTTAATTCAGCTAGAAACCCTAAAACAGATATATATATATATATTGACTTCGAGATAGAGTCAGATTTTAACTAGGGTAAATTGTAATTCGAATATGATTCAGAGAATCTAGACAATGTCTATAATTCCAATATGATTCAGAGAATCTAGATAATATTAGTAATTTGAATATGATTTAGAGAATCTAGATAATGTCAGATTCAATGAACCTAGACATATCTAGTACATCGAATCTGACCATTATCAGGTTCATTGAACCTAGACATAGTAAACCCAAAATTCATTTTTGGTCTGTTCTAAATGTGTGACCCTGTAGGTTCACATAACGTTGGTAGTGGGCTTCAAATTCTGTTATTGGCCCACAAATCATAAGCGGCCTCTAGCAAGATATTATGATTACCCAAGTTATGCAAATGTCAACAATCTGACACAACCTAATCTACAATAAGTATTAAAGTCATTTTGTCACTAGATACCTTGATTGAACATAAGGCATGGTTTATGTCAATCTTATACTATTCAATCTTATTATTTCTCGATCTTAAGTGGACTAATTTGATAACCCTTATTAATTCATTCCAGTATAGCCATACATTTTTCTTCAGTCCAACTTATCGAGTGGCCCATAGATATCTTTCTCATAATAAATGAGGATAAATTCCTTCTTAATCACTCATATTCCTTACATGATTCACTCTATATCCAACAACAATCCATTCCATCATCTTGTTAAAGCTAATATTAAAATGTGCCAAAATATAGAACTTATCATGTAGGAAACAATGGTGATTTCAGGTCAAAGGACTAAAATAATACTATTGTGATGAGAATCACTTCTGACAATTATCCATGCAGTATTCTCGTAGTGGGTCGATCCAATACATCATTTCTCAAATATGTATCTATGAGTTGACTTAGTATCTCATACACATGATTAGTAAAACATAATCATCAGTCAAATTTCATACTATTCTTCATTCATTATTATCCTAATAATAATGACCGACTAGGGATAATTTAGAATAGAATTCAATTTTCACCTAAGAGTTTTACTATAAAGTCACATACTTGATGACCTTAAGCAGAATTAACTATTTATGGAATTAGAATCAAAAACAATAATAAAAATGCCTCTTTATTAAGAAAATGCAAATGTAATGATGTCAAAATATGGTCATTACATAATTGGCCTAGGGTATATCACTAACACGTTGGACTTAAGAACGCTGGGGCTACCTACCAACACTTAGTCAACAAGATGTTTGCTCAACTGATCTTCAAAACCATGGAAGTCTACGTGGACGATATGTTAGTTAAATCCATTTGAGCAGTGGATCACATGGCCAATCTCTGAGCTAGCTTCAACATTCTCCAGGAGTATGGGATGAAACTCAACCTGACAAAATGCATGTTTGGGGTTAGCTCGGGCAAATTTCTTAGATTTCTAGTCAATCAAAGAGGAATCAAGGTCAACTCGGCCAAGGCTCAAGCTGTTATAGACATGCATTCACCTCAAACTGTGAAAGAGGTGTAGAAACTTGCTGGCATTATAGCGGCTCTCTCTAGGTTTGTCTCCTGGTCCGCCGATAAGTGCCATCCAATTTTTTAGGCACTCAAGGGGAGGTTTGAGTGGAGCGGGGAGTGTGAGGAAGCCTTCCATAGTTTAAAAAGTACTTGGCCATGCCCCTACTCATATCCAAACCTTTATCGAGGGAAGCAGTGTATGCCTACCTCGTCGTGTCTGAGAAGGCTGTTAGCTCAGTCCTTGTCTGAGAAGAAGACAGAGTTCAAAAGCCCATCTACTGCACAAGCCATGCGTTTTAGGGAGCCGAGGAGAGGTACCCTCCACTTGAAAAATTGGCTTTTCCCCTAGTCACTTCTACTCAAAAATTATGGCCTTATTTTCAAGGGCATACAATATGAGTCCTAACAAAGTTTCCTCATCGGCAAGTTCCTCAAAGTTTGAATATATCGAGACAAATGGCCAAATGGTTCGTCGAGCTCAACCAGTATGACAATTTTGTACTGAGGACGGCTATCAAGGCCCAGGCCCTCATAGATTTCATTGCTAAGTTCATTGATGCTGAGCAAGGCACACCACTAGCCAAGAAGGTGCATGTGGAAATCCCAGACACCCCTAGCTGTAGTGAAGGTGATCAAGCCATGTTGAAACTAGAATGGAAACTCTTTATAGATGGATCTTCCTGCCCTGAAGGTTCAGTGTTGGGTTGGTTTTGACAAACCCGGACAGATATAAGACTATCTACGTACTTTGATTTGATTTCAAGGCCTTTAACAATAAGGTGGAGTGCGAAGTGCTCTTGATCGGACTTAGAATCGCCAGGGATCTTGGGGTATACCGCCTAGTCATCCATAGTGATTATATGCTCATCGTCCAACAGGTCACTGAGGTGTTTCAAGCCTAGATGGAATCCATGACCGCGTATTTACAAGAGGTTAGGGCATTGCTCGGGTAGTTTAAATTTTACTCATTCAAGTAGATCCCCAAATCAAAAAACTCCAAGGCTGATGCACTCGCTCGGCTCTCCTCAGGCCTAGGCGATAGTGAGTTAACCTCGGTCCCTATTGAAAGGTTAGCCAAGCCAAGTATTAACAAAGAAGTGGCATGTGTAGCTAAAGAACAAGAGACCACCTGGGTGGACTTGATCATCTGATACTTGACCATAGCCGAATTGGCTGGCAACTGTGAAGAGGCATGCCGGATTTGCAACAGCTCAACCTGGTATTCGATGATCGACAGGAAGCTATATTGGCAAGGCTACACTACACCGTGTTTGAAGTGCATAGGGCCTAGAAAAGCTCAATATCTGATGAAGGAGATCCATGAGGAGCTATATGGTAATCACTCCAAGGGGCGATTCTTGGCCCAAAAATGCCTTCAGCAGGGCTACTATTGGCCGACCATGGAGAAGGACTATAAGGACTTTGTGCAGAAATGTCTAAAATGTCAGCGGTTTGTAAGAGAGCTAGGGCACCATGTCGAGCCACACACTTTGGTAACGTCAGCGTGGCCTTTTGCTAAGTGGGTTACTGATCTTATCGGGTCCCTTCCCTAAGTCCGGTCTCAGTTTAAGTACTACATTGTAGCCATTGACTACCTCACCAATTGGGTGAAAGTAGAGCCATGTACGAACATGATCGAGGCTAAATACACCAACTTTGTACAGAGAAACATCATTTGCCAGTTCGGGATCCTGTTGGAAAAATAGTACGCAGCAGAATTTTAAAATTTTTATGTCAGAGTATTTTTCAAAACACAAGTTTGACATGCTATATGCATAAATTAACCAGATCTTACTAACCTTTGTGTGCCAAAAAGCTCCTGCAATCAGTGAAGAGAAGTAACGTTCTAGAAGAGCCTCAACCAACTGGTCTTCTTTGCTATTCTCTATCCACGATCGGAGTGAGTGTGGGCTCACACGTACAGCTCTTCCTCTAGGTGACTCTCCTTCCAACCAATTGAGAGAACCCAAAGCAAGTGTTCGTGATTTATGAATAAGAGCTCTCAAGGAGTTTCCAAATTCTCACCAGCAAAGTATCACTCTTAATCTCTCAATTGATCTAAATAACTTATGTGACTTGCTCCCTATTTATAGAAGTTGGGTCTAGAGTCAGTCCTTATCATATTAGGTCTCAAAATTTGAATCAAAATTAAATTCGGAGCAATATCTGATAAGATCCATGTAAAAACGCATGATCTTATCTTTCGCTCATCAGTAGGCTGAACGGACCCTATCGGTAGGCTGAACTTGAGGATCGGTATGCCAAACTGCCGTTCAAAATCTCAGCGAATCTTTTATTTTTCACCCAAGATTCTATAGGATAAAGTCTCAGTTTAAATTCAAATAACCCAATAGAAAAGTTATTTGATTAAAACAACTTTATCTGGATAGTCTCTAGGAAAATAAATGAATTCCTAATAATTCTAGAAGTTTATCTTGATCTAATTTATTCAAAATTAAATCAACCGATAAACAGACAAGAATTATCCGATCCCAATAATTCAACAAGTTTATCTTGAATTAATTTTATCACAAAATTAATTCAACCGATAAATAGACATGAATTATTTAATTCTTCTGAATTTCAACTAATGTAATAAATCTGACATAAGTTACCAATTGATGGAAAAGCATGCTGTATCGTTACATGATGTTGTGAGCTAGCAAAGGCAACCAAATGGACCTATATAGTTCAAGCTCCCGATAATTACGAAACACAATATCCCAGATATACATTTCATAATTATCAACTCCAACGCTACTCCACTAAAAGCTTGGAGCTGCACTCTCAAACTACATAGAATTACGAAGCCCGCATAGCTAAGTCTCCATGACATATCATTGTGTATCGTATCCCCATATGATTGTCCATAATCGGCTTTAGGGCAAGTTCTGTCTCACCTTCCCGATTATTTTTATCTTACGTTCTATTATCTCACTATCGGAAAACTTACCATCCAAAGACAGTATACCATTCGGTTACACCTATGTATCCAAAAGGTTAAGCGCTTCAGTTTTCCAATTACAGGATAACGCATATAAGAGGATATCACTACTCCTAAAGAGGAGCTATGGATTCCATATCTACGAATAACATGTCTATGCTTTCAAGAGTCATGCCTCCAATGTACCGGCATGCATACCACTATTAAGATGTGGGTGTCACCCTTTGGTACATCAAAATACACAAGTCAAGACAACGGGCCCACTATTCATGTCAGCATTAAGCTACAATACAAATGATTATCTAAAGTGAATCGATTTGCCGAGATAGAATTATTAATCCAAATCAATTCACTTTATGTCCCGATCCAACAGATCGTCACCTATGACAACGTGCTGATGTTTCTATTCATGGAGTCCACCTCCGATGGTCAAGACAAACCATTTCCCAATAGGGATATAGACAACATAACAATCTTTAAAAGAATAAAGCGCCTAACTTTATTCCCTTGATTGCAGATCTTATGATTTAGACCATCGCCTTAAGAATCGTGTCTTCCGCATAATTTGTCCATCATATGCCCAATTCTTAAGGTTTAGACCGATAGTCTCAGACTATTATTTGTTTTACATACATTCAACAAATATTAACATAAAGAGGAAAAGATTTCGTATATAAACAATGAATAAATTCTTTATTGATAAAAATGTCTCCAAAACCATATTACATTTTTACTCCTTAGGGCATACATGTCTAACAATCTCCCACTTGCACTAAGTGAGTAAATATGACAAATCTCGCATCCCCATAGCTTCCACATGCCTCTCAAAGACTCTCCCAGTAAGTGTCTTCATAAATGGATCCACATGCCTCTCAAAGACTCTCCCAGTAAGTGTCTTCATAAATGGATCAGCTAAATTGTCCTCTGACGCGATCTTGCACATCGTGACATGCCCGCCCTCAACGAAGTCCTTTATCACATGATACTTTCAAACAATATGCTTGCTCTTCTTATGAAATCTTGGTTCTTTAGCATTAGCTACCGCCACACTGTTATCACAGTAGAGTGATACCGCCTTATTCATACCAGGAACTACCTCCAGATCCCTAAGGAACTTGCAGAGCCATACTGCTTCTTTCGATGCATCACTAGCTGCCACATACTCGGCCTGCATCGTTGAATCCGAATGCAATCTTGCTTCACACTTCTCCAACTGATGGCACCGCTGCCCAGAGTAAACACAAAACCCAAAGTCAATTTCCTAGAATCCAGACAAGATTGAAAATCAGAGTCAGTATATCCTAGAGGAGTCAAGTTCTCACCCGAATATACAAGCATATACCCTAGAGTCCTTCTCATATACTTGAAAATATGCTTCACTACAACCCAATGGATCGATCCTGAATCCGCCTGAAATTGACTTACAATCCCAACCGCATAACAAATATCCGGTCGTGTGCAAAGCATGGCATACATGAGACTACCCACTACCGAAGCATAAGGCACCTTCTTCATGTATTCTCTTTCTTCATAAGACTTTATAGAGTCTTTTTAAGAAAGAGTAATTCCAAACCGAGATGGTTGCCCATATTTCTTAGAATCCTACATTGCAAACCTCCTAAGAATTTTATCTATGTATACGGCCTGGGATAAAGCTATGATTTTGTTCTTCCAATCCTGAAAGATCTAGATATCGAGAACAAAATTAGCCTCACCCAAGTCCTTTATGTCAAACTGCTTGGTCAACCATAATTTGGTCGATGACAATGCCCCAATGTCATTGCCAATTAGCAAAATATCATCTATATTGAGTAGTAGAAAAACCACATTCCCATCCTTAATGTGTTTGTAAACACATGGCTCATCCACATTTTGTGAGAACCCATAAGTCTTGATCACCTAATCAAATCTTATGTTCTAGGAATGAGAAGCCTGCTTAAGTCCATAAATTGACTTTAGCAGCTTACAAACCTTACCCTCTTGATCCTTGACCATGAACCCGTTTGGTTGTGCCATATAAATAGACTCATCAAGATAGCCATTCAAAAAAGCCGTCTTGACATCCATCTGTCAAATCTCGTAGTCGAGAGTGGCAGCTATGGACAAGAGAATCGGATGGACTTAAGCATGGCAACAGGCAAAAAGGTTTCCTCATAATCGATTCCTTCCTTTTGCATATAACCCTTAGCTACCATTCTAGCCTTAAAGGTTTTGACCTTTCCATCTACTTCTCTTTTTCTCTTGTAGATCCACTTACAACCTATGGGTTTTACCCCTTCGGGAAGATCCACAAGCTTCCAGACCTAATTAGTCTCCATAGACTTCATCTCAGTGTTCATGGCCTCTGTCAAGAGTTTTTAATCAACATCCTCCATAGCTTCTGCGTAAGTATAAGGATCCCTGTCATGTTCATCCGGTTCAGCCAAAAAGACCTCCCCATTGAACATATACCTCTCAGGTTGACGCCCGATCCTCCCACTACGCCAAAGCCCCTCAGGTTGTTGTTTAGGTTTTTTGGTTTTTCTACATGATTGGAACGGTTTCATTCGGAACCTCTGGAGTGATCGGATCACTCCTTAACTCCTCAAGCGCCATTTTGGTTTGAGGTTTAAAGTCATCCATGTAACTCTCCTTAAGGAAAGTTGCATTAGTTAAAACCAAGACTTTATTTTCCTTTGGGTTATAGAAATAACCCCCTTTAGTCCCTTTTGGATATCCTCCAAACACATAAACTTCTGAACGTGCTTATAACTTATTCAGATCCTTAAACAAAATATGAGCCAAACATCCCCATATGCGAATATGGTTTAAGGATGTCTTCTACCAGTTCACAACTTGTGGGGAGTTTTAGGGACTGATTTTGAAAGCACATTGTTTAAAAGATAATATGCGGTTTGTAGTGCATATCACCAAAAGGATGAAGGCAATGATGAATAACTCATCATAGACCTGACCATGTGCAATAAAGTCCTATTCCTTCTCTCTACTATGTCATTTTGCTACGGAGTGCCCGATGCAGTCAAATGAGATAAAATCCCATTCTCTAACAAGTATCCCAAGAACTCATCAGAAAGGTTGTCACGCCCCGGAGTACGGGAGGTGACGTGGCAGAATATTTAGATTAATTAAAAGAGAATTTAATTAAAAATTGAGAATTTGAGAATCAAATTAAATAAAAATTAAGAAGATTTTCCACCACATTTTATGAAAGAATTTATAAATATTAAGCAAATAATAATAAATAAATAAAAACTGCGAATATGGGTTCCACAACCCACAACTTGTGCACACACATGGATCTGACAATATCATAAATACAATTACAGTCCAAGTACAAATGAAGTTAAGTCTTACATGCCTTGATTAATAATACAGAATATAAATAGATTCTCCTATTGCTCCTGAGTTCGGTCCAAAGAATCTTCTCCAAACCTAAAGGGGAAACCACCTAGAGGGGGGAATTTAAAACAGATAAAACGTGAGCGAAAGGCTCAGTAGGACTAGGTTTTATAAAAATAGTTTAACGCAAAGGAACATAGCATTATTAGAGGTTATTCCAAGGAAACTTAAATAAATAAATAAATAAATAAATAAATAAATAAACAGTTTGAGTAGGACCGTTCTGACACAGAACAGTCTACTCGTCAAATCAAAACACCATTTTACTTTTACCTAGGCATACCATGATATCACCACCGTAGTGGCCCAGCTGGGTTTCGGGACCTGCCCCCAAGGTCGATCGCTACACGACCCGATCTCTGATATGGCATCATGCCTTAGTGTTTATTATCATTGTCATTCAAAACCCAATTACCGAGTGTTGTCAGTTACATTTATTATGAAGTTCATTTCATAATCACGGTATATTAAAATATAACCGATAAAACCATTTTCAAACAACCGTTGAAAACATTTTGATAGAAATCCTTTTCAAAGCCAAATCATTTCAAAACCAGGCTACCAAAGAAATAGGATAGAAGTCCTACCTCAATACTCGTGCCGGTACCCCACACCGTAATCCCGATCCGCTATACGTTAGCTCCACGGAACCACGAACGATCCTAGATACAAACTAAGTCAATCAATATCTAGTTTGAGACATTCTATGTTACTAAATCATTTCATGATTTCCTAGTGTGCCATTTGTATCATTAAAATCATCCTATAAGGTTGGGATTTAAATCAGGGTTCAAAACAGTGAAAACGGGTAAAAATCACAAAATTTTCCATGCCTCGGTCGGCCTGCCGGACGCCCTGCTTCGGCCTACCGAACTGCACAGGTCGGCCTGCCGGAAACAAGGTTCGGCCTGCCGAACATTTCTCCAGATTCGGCCTGCCGGTGGGAAGAACACCGGCCTGCCGATCATCACTCCGGCCTGCCGAACACGAACTTCGGCCTGCCGAACTGGGAAAACCCAGAAATCCCAGCCACGGGTTTCTCGATCCCCAAAATCCAAATCTGAATTCCAACCTGTTTTTCTCAAATCCCAGGCATGAAAAACAACTATAGTTGATAGAAAAACATTCTAGAACATGTTTGGAATCATTTAAACAACATTTAAACTCAAAATCCTCAAAAATCCGAAAATGAGAAAAAAGAGGAGAAAAATGAAAAATCTTGAATCCAATCCGTTTTTCTTCAATCTAGGCTTAGATTCTAGTTGTTCTAAGTTCATTTAACACAAATCCACGGTTTTCTAAGCTTAAACAAACTTAGATTTCAAAAACACACAAAATTGGAAATTTTGTAAAAAGTTTAGAAATTTTGAATCTAACCTCGAATCGAAGCTTCAATCCGCGTTCTCGGTTGCCGAATCACGTCCCCGAGCTTCCTCCTTGCTAACCCGAAGCTTGGATTCGAAATGGAGTTCAAAATTTGAGAGAGAATTGAGAGAGAGAGAGAGCTGCCGAGAGAGAGAGAGAGGAGAGAGAGAATGTCACGGGAGAGTGAGGAGAGAGAGAGGAAGGAAGGAAATAAATAGAGAAAATCGGTGGGCGGTTTTACTGTGCGAAAACCATGTGCCACCCACGGTTTTGCAAAATGGAGTATTTTTAACATTTTACAAATTGTGGTGTTTTAAAACTCAAAACATCATTTTAAAACAATAAGAAATCCTTCGAATTCATTAATTTAACAAAACAACCAAAAATTCAAAAATCCAACCAAATAGTCTAATAAATGTTAAAACTTTAATTATGGCACACTAATTCATCATTTACATTACATTAACATTAAATAAATTTCGGGACGTTACAGCTCTCCACCCCTAAAAGAAATTTCGTCCTCGAAATTTACAACTCCTCTCAAAAACAAAACAAATGCGGATACAATTCCCGCATACTCGACTCTAGTTCCCAAGTGGCTTCATCAACCCCGTGATGCTGCCACACGACTTTTACCAACGGTATTTCACGACGACGCAAACTAATCACTTTCTGGTCGATAATCTGAATCAGCACTTCTTCGTACGTCGTATCCTCTTGAACCTGTACATCACGGAACGATACTATCTTACCCTGCTCAGGTGGACACTTCCTAAGCATTGACACATGAAACACATCGTGCACATGAGAAAGTTCGGGTGGAAGATCAAGCCGATAAGCGACCACACCAACACGCTGAGTGATCTCGAACGGCCCGATATACCTCGGCGTGAGCTTCCCACTCACTCCGAACCGCATAGTTCCCTTACGAGGTGACACCCTCAAGAGAACAAAATCTCCAACCGCGAACTCTAAAGGTCTACGTCTCCTATCCGCGTAGCTCTTCTGCCGACTCTGAGCTGCTCTCAACCGATCCCGAATCACCGCGACTTTCTCGTTGCTGTCACGAATCTCATCTGGCCCAAGAATAACTCTATCTTCCGGCTCGGCCCAACATACAGGTGACCGACACGGTCGCCCATACAATGCCTCAAATGGTGCCATACCGATACTCGCCTGATAACTGTTGTTGTACGCGAACTCCGTCAAATGCAAACATTGCTTCCAATTCCCGCCGAAGTCCAACGCACAAGCACGTAACATATCCTCGAGAACCTGGATAACCCACTCAGACTGTCCATCAGTCTGCGGATGAAACGCCATACTGAAGTTCAAATCCATACCCAAAGACTCCTGAAAACTCCTCCAGTACTTAGCATTAAACCTGGTGTCTCGATCAGAGGTGATGGACAAAGGAACTCCATGCAACCTCACAATGTTCTGCATATACAACTTCCCGAGAATCTTCCTAGAACACGTCGACCTAAATGGAATGAAATGCGCCAATTTCGTCAACCTGTCGACCACAACCCAAACTGCATCGTGCCTCTGCTCCGTCCTCGGCAAACCTGTGAGGAAATCCATCGTCACATGCTCCCATTTCCACCCTGGAATAGGAAGCGGCTGAAGCTGACCTGCAGGCTTCTGATGCTCAGCTTTCACCTGAAGACACGTCGAACACTTGGCCATGTACTCGCGAACATCTTTCTTCATGCCTCTCCACCAATATTGTCTCTTCAAATCACGATACATCTTGGTGCTCCCCGGATGAATAGCGAACTGAGACCTATGAGCTTCATCTAGAACGGCTTTCATCACCTCGGCGATAACTGGAACTGCAAGACGCTCCCAGAAGTACAACGATCCATCTGCATGCACGCTCCATTCCTTGAACTGCTCTCCGTTCTGAATCCGCGACCAAATCCCCTGCAAATGTCGATCCTGCCACTGACCTTGCTTCACCATCCGAACAAGAGCTGGAGTCGCTTCCACATGATATAACGAAACTCGATCACCATCTTCATGATACAGTAGCCGATACTCACTCACTGTCGCATCCCTGCTCCAGTCCTCAAAAATCAAACAAGCGAGAACCCCTGAAGACTTCCTGCTAAGCGCGTCTGCGACCACGTTAGCTTTCCCGGGATGATACTGCAAAGCGAAATCATAATCCTCCATGTACTCCACCCATCTGCGCTGCCTCAGATTGAGATCCCTCTGAGTGAACAAATACCTCAAACTCTTGTGATCAGAGAAGACCTGAAACGACGCTCCATACAAGTAACATCTCCAAATCTTCAGCGCGTAGATCACTGCCGCAAGCTCTAAATCGTGAGTAGGATAATTCCACTCGTGAGGTCGTAGCTGTCTCGATCCGTACGCAACCACACGTCCATGCTGCATCAACACGCATCCAAGTCCGCGCCCTGAAGCATCAGCATAAACCTCATACGGCTCATCACTGCTAGGAATAACCAATACTGGAGCTGAAGTCAACCGGTTCTTCAATTCCTGAAAAGAAAGCTCACAATCTTCATTCCACTCAAACCTGACATTTTTCTTGATCAATCTCGTCAACGGAGCTGCAATCTTCGAAAAGTCCTTTACAAATTTCCTGTAATATCCAGCCAGACCTAAGAAGCTGCGAACCTCCGCTACATTCCTTGGTCGTTCCCACTCCAATATAGCTTCAATCTTGGATGGATCCACTGAAATACCATGCTCCGAAATGACATGACCCAGAAATTTGACCTCAGTCAACCAGAACTCACATTTTTCCCTCTTAGCATACAATTGGTGCTCCCGCAGAGTCTGAAGCATGATCCGAAGATGCTGCTCATGCTCCTCCCAAGTCTTAGAATACACAAGAATATCATCGATGAACAAGGTTCGGCCTGCCGAATATTTCTCCAGATTCGGCCTGCCGGTCGGAAGAACACCGGCCTGCCGATCATCACTCCGGCCTGCCGAACACAAACTTCGACCTACCGAACTGGGAAAACCCAGAAATCCCAGCCACGGGTTTCTCGATCCCCAAAATCCAAATCTGAATTCCAACCTGTTTTTCTCAAATCCCAGGCATGAAAAACAACTATAGTTGATAGAAAAACATTCTAGAACATGTTTGGAATCATTTAAACAACATTTAAACTCAAAATCCTCAAAAATCCAAAAATGAGAAAAAGAGGAGAAAAATGAAAAATCTTGAATCCAATCCGTTTTTCTTCAATCTAGGCTTAGATTCTAGTTGTTCTAAGTTCATTTAACACAAATCCACGGTTTTCTAAGCTTAAACAAACTTAGATTTCAAAAACACACAAAATTGGAAATTTTGTAAAAAGTTTAGAAATTTCAAATCTAACCTCGAATCGAAGCTTCAATCCGCGTTCTCGGTTGCCGAATCACGTCCCCGAGCTTCCTCCTTGCTAACCCGAAGCTTGGATTCGAAATGGAGTTCAAAATTTGAGAGAGAATTGAGAGAGAGAGAGAGCTGCCGAGAGAGAGAGAGAGGAGAGAGAGAATGTCACGGGAGAGTGAGGAGAGAGAGAGGAAGGAAGGAAATAAATAGAGAAAATCGGTGGGCGGTTTTACTGTGCGAAAACCATGTGCCACCCACGGTTTTGCAAAACGGAGTATTTTTAACATTTTACAAATTGTGGTGTTTTAAAACTCAAAACATCATTTTAAAACAATAAGAAATCCTTCGAATTCATTAATTTAACAAAACAACCAAAAATTCAAAAATCCAACCAAATAGTCTAATAAATGTTAAAACTTTAATTATGGCACACTAATTCATCATTTACATTACATTAACATTAAATAAATTTCAGGACGTTACAAAGGTATTCTCCTCCTCGATCAGATCGAAGTGCATTTATGGGTCTTCCCAATTGCTTTTCCACTTCAGCCCAAAACTCCCTGAACTTATCAAAAGTTTCGCTTTTGTGGTGCATCATGTACACAGACCCATGTCTGAGTAATCATCAATAAAAGCGATGAAGTACTTATACCCTTCTCTTGCCCGGATGTTCATCGGTCCACAAACATCACTATGCACAAGTTCTAGAATCCCTTCGGCCATATTGCCCTTAGACCCAAATGGTCTTTTGGTCATTTTACCCTCCAAACAAGATTCACATTGAGGTATAGATTCCACCTTTAAGTGACTTAAAGGTCCATCCCTTACCAACCTTTGAATCCTATTCTAGTTAATATGACCAAGGCACAAATGCCAAAGATAAGAGAGTGAGAAGTTTTAAGTCTTTTAGAGTTATTATCAGTCATCTCAGCATTAAGTAATAAGTACATCTTAGGTTTGATAAAATATAGATTATTTTGCATCCATCTAGAATAGATAAAAGATTTGTTTTTACGAATCACCACTTTATCATTAAAAGAAACCAAATAGGAGTCTTTAAATAAACAAGCTACAGAAATTAAATTCCTTTTAAATTTAGGAACATAAAAATAATCTTGCAAAAATAAATTCTTATAATTATCAAAATAAAGATGGACGTCTTCCACTGCTTCCGCTGAGACAAAGGATCCATCGCCCATCCGAAGCGTGAAGTCTTCATGTAGCAAACTTCTCGTTTCTTTGAACCCCTGTAGAGAAACACAAACATGATTAGTTGCACCAGAATCTATGACCCAAATGTCACTGGATTCCTCAACTAAACAAGTTTCTAAATAAAGAAGATCACACCTACCTTCTTTGGAAAGGAAGTCCTTAAAATGCTTCTTGATGTGCCCGACCTTCCCACAGAAGAAGCACTTAAGCTTCTTCAGGTTCTTCTTCTTCTTCTTGCTCTTGGTGCTAGCACGAATAAAAGACTTCCCATTCTTGGCCCGTTGCTTCTTTCCATTCCCAGAGTTGTGATTGGAACCAGAAGCAGCCACCAAATTGGACTCTCCTCCTGTAGGAGACTCCTTGATCCGCAGTTCAAACTCCTATAACTGTTTCATTAATTCTGTTAAGGTCATATCCCGTCTATTGCTTAAATTAAAAGTAGCTCTAAATGGAATAAATTCCTTTGACAAAGTCTCAAAGACCATTGTCATCTGAGTTTCAGCATCGATGTCGGCTCCATTGGTTTGAGCCTCAGTGAGGTAACCCATGACCAACATCATGTGCTCTTTTACAGATGTCCCTGGCCTCTACTTACAGTTAAGAAGTTTCCGAAGTGCCCCTTGCCGCTTTGTTATGGCCTGGCCTCCAAACATATCCTCAAGATTATCCAAGATCTACTTCGCAGTCTCATAATCCTAATGTTGAGCCTGCAATACGTTATTCATGCTAGCCATAACATAGCAGCAAGCCTGATCATTAGCATCTTTCCAGTGATCATACGCTTGGAATTGCTCATTAGTTGAGTCTCCCATAGGCTCGGGAGGACAAGGGGTTGTCAGTGCATATTTCAGTTTTTCAAAGGAGAGGATGATATCCAGGTTCCATCTCCAATCATTATAATTCTCTCCGATTAATAGGTTTTATCAAGTATCAAAGATAAAGCGTTTTTATACATTTTTAATCTACAGTAAAGAATCATATACCAAACATAAGCAAACATACCATAATAATTTAGTAAGATAACACAATCATGCAAAAAAGACAAATGTGTTTATGTGTCAAAACCTTAAAAATATCACAATCTTACAACGATAATTCCCAACTCAAAATTCAACAAGCTCCTAAGGGAGTCATGCCAAATTCAATCAGGAACACAGATCCCCTCCTGATTAATATATGCCATCCAGGACCTGTATCATCCAGCATATAGTAATAATCATTTCTTTGGCCATTAATTTTATTAACAGAGCTCCTGGGGGAGGTTAATAATAAAATTAACGTGAGTGTATAACCATCGTTTCAATATTTTATCCATGATTTATAATCACCACCTAGGGGTATGTAACCATAAATCATGCTAAAATACCTTATCCTCTCAGAGATCTAATCTGGTACATGATAGAAATACCTTCCTAGGGGTCAGGGCCATCATGTTCTACCTATGGACCAAAGATGAAGGCCTTAGGTTCCCTCTTCGAAAACCTTTTCCCACTCAATCTTTTGAAATTAAGGTTTTATTTTAAGATCATGTATGAACAATTTTAATCTGAGCGGCACTCTCTATTCTATATGACATGTTATCAATATACGTGGCAAATCATATTATAATGCAGACAAGCAAAGCAATCAAGCAAAGCTACAAGCAAAATAATGATAACCGTAACATTATGGTTCCACCCTAGAGAATAGAAATAAAAAATTACAAAAGAATAATCAAAACATATTATTGATTCTTCATCCTTGAATTCTGAGGTTGTATCTCTCATCATGTAATGTCCATCTTTAAGTCTTCAATCCCGTATGAATCAAAAACTTCATATTTCTGGTCATATCCAAATTGTCTCTCAAAATCGTCCAAAAAATAAAATTAAAACTGCACTGGAAAAATTGCACCTTTTCTAGAAATTTTTTCGCTCTCGGTCGGCAAGCCAATTTGGGTGATTGGCCTGCTGGTCACAACCCATCGGCCTACGGATCAGGAAGATCGGGCTACTGACTCATGAAAGATCGGCCTACCAAACTAAAGGTTTGGCCTGCCGCTGAAGCCTCCAAATTTCTACTCTGTTATCGACCTGCTGAACCCCACGTCTGGCCTACCAATCTATGACCATCGGCCTACCGAACTGTGGGGTTCGGCATGCCGACCGAGCAAAAATCTCCCATTCCAAAAAAATACAATTTTTAATGCAATTCATCAATTTTATTTTCAACAATTCAAAAACATAAAATTAGAGACTCAGGAAATACCTGGGAGCACTATCATCATTCTTCTAGATCTGTCTTTTTTGAATGATTATTTAATTACAAATTTAAAAATAAATAATAATTCCTAGACAGAGATGAAAGTCCGCCATCTAATTACATGAAAAACCTAGATACATATTCTAACCTATAAGGAACCATAACCGGTATAAATTAATTAATTAATAAATAATTAAATAATCATTTAATTAACCATAATTAATTAATGAACATTCACCACATAATCCATGACAACATATAAAATATATAAAAACCTAGAGTGCCAACTCTCTATAAAATTAAATTTAAACATAGGAGAGATTAAGATCACAAAATTTATACATATAGTATGATCACAAACTCGTAAATTTATATAAAAACTATGTCTCTGATACCAATTGCTGGAAAAATAGTACGCAATGAAATTTTATAATTTTTATATCAGAGTATTTTTTAAAACATAAGTTTGACATGCTATATACATAAATTAGCCAGATCTTACTAACCTTTGTGTGCCAAAAAGCTCCTGCAATCAGTGAAGAGAAGTAACGTTCCAGAAGAGCCTCAACCAATTGGTCTTCTTTGCTATTCTCTACCCACGATTGGAGTAAGTGTGGGCTCACACGTACAGCTCTTCCTCTAGGTGACTCTCCTTCCAACCAATTGAGAAAACCCAAAGCAAGTGTTTGTGATTTGTGAACAAGAGCTCTCAGGGAGTTTTTAGATTCTCACCAGCAGAGTATCACTCTTAATCTCACAATTGATCTAAATAACTTATGTGACTTACTCCCTATTTATAGAGGTTGGGTCTAGACTCAGTCCTTATCAGATTAGGTTTCAAAATTTGAATCAGAATCAAATACAGATCAATATCTGATAAGATCCGCGTAAAAACGTGTGATTTAATCTTGCGCTCATCGGTAGGCCGATTAGGATGATCGGTAGGCCGAACAGGCCCTATCAGCAGGCCAAACTTGAGGATCGACATGCCAAACTACTGATTAAAATCTCAGCGAATCTTTTATTTTTCACCTGAGATTTTATAGGATAAAGCCTCAGTTTTAATTCAAATAACCTAATAGAAAAGTTATCTTATTAAAACAACTTTATCTAGATAATCTCTAGGAAAATAAATGAATTCCTAATAATTCTACAAGTTTATCTTGATCTAATTTATTCAAAATTAAATCAACCAATAAACAGACAAGAATTATCCGATCCCAATAATTCAACAAGTTTATCTTGAATTAATTTTTATCACAAAATTAATTCAACCGATAAACAGACATGAATTATTTGATTCTCCTAAATTTTAACCAATCTAATGAATCTAACATAAGATCCGCAATCGAGGGAATAAAGTTGAGCGCTTTGTTCATGTAAAGATTGTTATGTTGTCTACATCCCTTTTGGGAGATTGTTTGTCTTGACCATCAGAGGTGGACTATGTGAATAGAAACATTGGCACGTTGTCATAGGTGACGATGTGTTGGATCGGGACATAAAGTGAATTGATTTAGATTAATAATTCTATCTAGGCAAATAGATTCACTTTAGACAATCATTTGTGTTGTATCTTAATCCTAAGATGAATAGTGGGCCGTTGTCTTGACTTGTGTCTTTTGATGTACCAAAGGGTGACACCTACATCTTAATAGTGGTATGCATACCGGTACGATGGAGGCATGACTCTTGATAACGTAGACCTATTATTCATAGATATAGAATCCGTAGCTCCTCTTTAGGAGTAATGATATCCTCTTATATGCATTATCCTATAATTGAAAAACTGGAGCGCTCAACCATTTGAAAACATAGGTGTAACCGAATGGTATACTGTCTTTAGATAGTAAGTTTTTTGATAGTGAGATAATGGAACGTAAGATAAAAATAATCAGAAAGGTGAGACAGAACTTGTCCTTCAGCCGATTATGGATTATCATATGGGGAAACGATACACTATTATATGTCATGGAGACTTAGCTATACAAGCTTCGTAATTCTATGTAGTTCAAGAGTGCAGCTCCAAGCTTTTAGTGGAGTAATGTCGGAGTTGATAATTATGAAATGTATAGGATATTGGGTTTCATAATTATCGGGAGCTTGAACTATATAGGTCCATTTGGTCCCTTTTGCTAGCTCACAACATCCTGTAACGACACGGCGTGCTTTTCCAATAATTAGTGACTTATGTCAGATTTATTAGATTGGTTGAAATTTGGAAGAATCAAACAATTAATGTCTGTTTATCGGTTGAATTAATTTTGTGATAAAATTAATTTAAGATAAACTTGTTGAATTATTAGGATCAGATAATTCTTCTATATTTATCGGTTGATTTAATTTTGGATAAATTAGATCAAGATAAACTTGTAGAATTATTGAGAATTGATTTATTTTCTTAGAGATTATCTAGATAAAGTTGTTTTGATCAGATAACTTTCTATTGGGTAATTTGAATTAAAACTAAGACTTTATCCTATAAAATCTCAAGTGGAAAATAAAAGATTCACGAAGATTTTTTATCTACAGTTTAGCCTGTCGATCCATGTGTTCGACCTGCCAATAGGGCCTGTTCGGCCTGCTGATGAGCAAAGGATAAGATTACGCATTTTTACGCAGACCATATCAGTTATTAATTTGAACTTAATTCTGTTTCGAGTTTTTTGAGACCTAATTTGATAAGGACTGACCCTAGGCCCAACCTCTATAAAAAGGAAGTAAGTCTTAAGAGTTACTCAGATAAATTGAGAGATTAAGAGTGATACTTTACTAGTGAGAATCTAAAAACTCCTTGAGAGCTTTCGTTCACAAATCACAAACACTTGCTTTGGATTCTCTCGATTGGTTGGAAGGAGAGTCACCTGGTGGAAGAGCTGTATGTGTGAGCCCACACTCGCTCTAGTCGTGGATAGAGAATAGCAAAGAAGACCAGTTGGTTGAGGCTCTTCTGGAACATTACTTCTCTTCACGGATTGCAGAAGTTCATTGGCTTACAAAGGTTACTAAGATCTGGTTAATTTATGCATATAGCATGTCAAACTTGTGTTTTAGAAAATACTCTGATGTAAAATTTTTAAAATTCCCACTATGCACTCTTTTTCCAACAATTGGTATTAGAGCCATGGTTTTCATATAAATTTACGAGTTTGTGATCATGTTGTATATATAAATTTTGTGATCTTAAACTCTCCTATGCTTGAATTTAATTTTATAGAGAGTTGGCACTCTAGGTCTTTATATATTATATATGTTGTCATGGTTTATATGGTGAATGTTTATTAATTAATTATGGTTAATTAAATTGTTATTTAATTAATTATTAATTAATTAATTTGTACCAGTTATGGTTCCTTAAAGGTTAATTGTGTATCTAGATTTTTTATGTAATTAGATGGCGGACTACCATCTCCGTCTAGGAATTGTTATTTTATTTTAAATTCGTAAGAATTTTGTAATTAAATAACCATTTGCAGAAGACAGATCTAGAAGGCGGATATGGAAGATGGATGATGGTGTCCCCAGGTATTTCTTAAGTCTCTAATTTTTGTTTTTGAGTTGTTGAAAATAAAATTCACGAATTGCATTAAAAATTGTATTTTATGGAATGAGAGATTTTTGCTCGATCAGCATGCCGAACCCTCCAGTTCGGTAGGCCGATGGTCACAGATCGGCAAGCTAGACGTGAGGTTCGACAGACCAATAGTGGGGCAGAAATCTGGCAGTTTTGGTGGAACGTTGAACTTTCATGTGTCGGCAGGCCGATCTTCTAAATCGGTAGGCCGATGGAGCATGACCGGTAAGCCAATCACTCAGATCGAACTGCCAACTAAGAGCTAAAAAATTTCTAAAAAAGATGCAACTTTTTCAGTGTAGTTTTAATTTTATTTTTGGGACAATTTTGAGAAACATTAAATTTGGATACGACCGGAAATATGAAGTATTCGATTCATATAGGATTGAAGACTTAAAGATGGGCATTACATGAAGAAGGATACAACTTGAGGATTCAAGGAAGAAGAATCGATAATATGTCTCGATTATTCTCTTGTAATCTTAGTTTTCTATTCTATAGGGTGGAGCCATAATATTACGGTTATTTATTATTTTGCTTGTAGCTTTGCTTGATTGCTTTGCTTGTTTGCATTATAATATAATTTGCCATGTATATTGATAATATGTCATATAGAATAGGGAGTGCCGCTCATATTAAAATTGTTCATGCATATTTTTAAAATAAAACCTTGATTTCAAAAGATTGAGTGGGAGAAGGTTTTTAAAGAGAGAACCTAAGGCCTCCATAGTTGGTCCATAGGCAAAACATGGTGGTCCCGACCCCTAGGAAGGGATTTCTATCATATACCAGATGGATCTCTGAGAGGAGAAGGTATTTTAGCATGATTTATCGTTGCACACCCCTAGGTGGTGATTGTAAATCATGGATAAAATATTGAAACAATGGTTATACACTCACGTTAATTTTATTATTAACCTCCCCTAGGAGCTTTGTTAATAAAATTAATGGCCAAAGAAACAATTATTAATATATGCTGGATCATACGGGTCCTGGATGGCATATATTAATCAGAAGGGAGTCCGTGTTCCTAATTGAATTTGGCATGACTCCCCTAGGAGCTTGTTGAATTATGAGTTGGGAATTATCGTTTTAAGGATGTGACATTTTTAAGGTTTTGACACATAAACACATTTGTATGTTTTTACATGATTGTGTTATCTTACTAAATTACTATCAAATGTTTGCTTATGTTTGGTATATGATTCTTTATTATAGATTAAAAATGTTTAAAAATGCTTTATCATTGATACTTTACAAAAACCTATTAACCGGTGAGAACTATAATGATTAGAAACAGAATCTAGATATCGTCCTGTCCTTTGAGAAACTAAAATATGTACTGACAACCCCTTGTCCTCCCAAGCCTATGGGAGACTCAACTAATGAGCAATTCTAAGCGTATGATCGCTAGAAAGATGCTAATAATCGGCACGCTGCTATGTTATGGCTGGCATGAATAATGTGCTGCAGGCTCAACATTAGGATTTTGAGACTGTGAAGTAGATCTTGGATAATCTTGAGGATATGTTTGGAGGCCAGGCCATAACAAAGAGGCAAGGGGCACTTTAGAAAATTCTAAACTGTTGACAGGGGCTGGGACATCTGTAAAGGAGCATATGATGTTGGTCATGGGTTACCTCACTGAGGCTCAAACTAATGGAGCCGACATCGATGCTGAAACTTAGATGACTATGGTCTTTGAGACTCTATCAAAGGAATTTATTCCATTTAGAGCTAGATTTAATTTGAGCAATAGGCAGGATATGACCTTAACAAAATTAATGAAATAGTTACAGGAGTTAGAACTGCTGATCAAGGAGTCTCCTATGGGTGGTGAGGCCACCATGGTAGCTGCTTCTGGTTCCAATCCTAACTCTAGGAATGGAGAGAAGCAACGGGCCAAAAATGAGAAGTCTTCTATTCCTGGTAGCACCAAGAGCAAGAAGAAGAAGAAGAAGAACCCAAAAAAGCTTAAGTGCTTCTTCTGTGGGAATACCGAGCATATTAAGAAGCATTGCAAAGACTTCCTTTCCAAAGGAGGTAGGTGTGATCTTCTGTATTTAGAAACTTATTTGGTTGAGGAATCCAGTGACATTTGGGTCATAGATTCTAGTGCAACTAATCATGTTTGTGTTTCTCTACAGGGGTTCAAAGAAACGAGAAGTCTGTTGCATGAGGACTTCACGCTTCGGATGGGCAATGGATCCTTAGTCTCAGCAAAAGCAGTGGGAGACATCCATCTTTATTTTGATAATTATAGTAATTTATTTTTACAAGATTGTTTTTATGTTCCGAAATTTAAAAGGAATTTAATTTTTGTATCTTGTTTATTTAAAGACTCCTATTTGGTTCCTTTTAATGATAAAGTGGTGATTCATAAAAATAAATCTTTTATCTGTTCTAGATGGATGCAAAATAATCTATATTTTATCAAACCTAAGATGGACTTACTGCTTAATGCTGAGATGAATGATAATAAGTCAAAAATACTTAAAACTTCTCACTCTAATAAGACTTATTTTCGGCATTTGTGCCTTGGTCATATTAACCTGAATAGGATTCAAAGGTTGGTAAGGGATGGACCTTTAAGTCACTTAAAGGCGGAATCTATACCTCAATGTGAATCTTGTTTGGAGGGTAAAATGACCAAAAGACCATCTAGGTCTAAGGACAGTAGGGCCGAAGGGGTTCTAGAACTTGTGGATAGTGATGTTTGCAGACCAATGAACATCCGGGCACGAGGAGGGTATGAGTACTTCGTCACTTTTATTGACGATCACTCAAGGTATAGGTATGTGTACCTGATGCACCACAAAAGCAAAATTTTTGACAAATTTAGGGAGTTTCGGGCTAAAGTGGAAAAGCAATGGGGTAGACCCGTAAAGGCACTTCGATCCAATCGAGGTGAAGAATACCTTTCTAATGAGTTCTTGGGACACTTATTAGAGAATGGGATTTTATTCCATTTGACTGCGTCATACACTCTGCAGTAGAATGGCGTAGCTGAGAGGTAAAATAGGACTTTGTTGGACTTGGTTAGGTCCATGATGAGTCATTCATCATTACCTTTATCCTTTTGGGGATATACACTACAAACCGCATGTTATCTTTTGAACAATTTGCCTTTAAAATCGGTCCCTAAAACTCCTCACGAGTTATGGACAAGTAGGAAGACATCCTTAAACCATAGTCACATATAGGGATGTCTGGCTCATGTCCTGTTTAAGGATCCGAATAAGTTGGAAGCACGTTCGAAAGTTTGCATGTTTGTAGGATATCCAAAAGGGACTAAAGGGGGCTATTTTTATAACCCAAAGAAAAATAAAGTCGTGGTTTCAACTAATGCAACTTTCCTTGAGGAGAGTTACATGGACGACTTTAAACCTCAAAGCAAACTGGTGCTTGAGGAGTTAAGGAGTGATCCAATCACTCTGGGGGTTCCGAATGAAACCATTTTGATCAGTATAGAAAAACAAAACAAACTTGAGCAACAACCTCAGGGGCTTTGGCATAGTGGGAGGATTGGGCGTCAACCTGAGAGGTATATGTTCGATGGGGAGGTCTTCTTGGCTGAACCGGATGTACATGATAGGGATCCTTATACTTACACAGAAGCTATGGAGGATGTTGATTCAAAACTCTAGACAGAGGCCGTGAACATAGAGATAAAGTCTTTGGAGACTAATCAGGTCTAGAAGCTTGTGGATCTTCCCGAAGGGGTAAAACCCATAGGGTGTAAGTGGATCTAAAAGAGGAAAAGACGAGTGGATGGAAAGGTCAAAATCTTTAAGGCTAGACTGGTTGCTAAGGGTTATACGCAAAAGGAAGGAATCGATTATGAGGAAACCTTTTCACCTGTAGCCATGCTTAAGTTCGTCTAGATTCTCTTATCCATAGTTGCCGCTCTCGACTACGAGATTTGGCAGATGGATGTCAGACGGCTTTTTTGAATGGCTATCTTGATGAGTCCATTTATATGGAACAACCACATGGGTTCAAGGTCATGGGTCAAGAGGGGAAGGTTTATAGGCTGCTAAAGTCAATTTATGGACTTATGCATATAACATGTCAAACTTGTATTTTGAAAATTACTCTGATGAAAATTTTATAATTTTCGCTGCGTATTGTCTTTCCAACAGTTTGCAATGCAGGATTCCAGGAAAGGTGGTCAACCATCTAGGTCTAGAATTACTCTTTCTAAGAAAGACTCTCCAAAGTCTTATGAAGAAAGAGAATACATGAAGAAGGTGCCTTATGCTTTGGCAGGGGTAGTCTCATGTATGCCATGCTTTGTAGACGACCAGATATTAGTTATGCTGTCGAGATTATAAGTCGAATTCAGGCGGATCCAGGACAGAGCCATTGGGTTGCGGTAAAGTATATTTTCAAGTACCAGAGGAGGACTCGAGGGTATATGCTTGTATATTCGGGTGAGGACCTGACTCCTCTATGATATACTGACTTGGATTTTCAATCTTGTCTGGATTCTAGAAAATCAACTTTGGGTTTTTTGTTTACTCTAGGCGGCGGTGCCATTAGTTGGAGAAGTGTTAAGCAAGATTGCACTTCGGATTCAACGATGGAGGCCGAGTATGTGGCAGCTAGTGATGCTTCGAAAGAAGTAGTGTGGCTCCGCAAGTTCCTTGGGGATCTTGAGGTTGTTCCTGATATGAATAAGGTTGTATCACTCTACTGTGATAACAGTGTGGCTGTAGCTAATGCTAAGGAACCAAGATTTCAAAAGAAGAGTAAACATATTGATTGAAAATATCATGTGATAAAGGACTTTGTTGAGGGCGGGCATGTCACGGTGTACAAGATCTCGTCAGAGGACAATTTAGCTGATCCATTTACGTAGACACTTACTAGGAGAGTCTTCGAGAGGCACGTGGAAGCTATAGAGATGCGAGATTTGTCATATTTACTCACTTAGTGCAAGTGGGAGATTGTTAGACATGTATACCTAAGGAAAAAAAATGTAATAAGTTTTTGGAGACATTTTTATCAATAAAGAATTTATTCATTGTTTATATACCAAATCTTGACCTATTTACATTCATATTTGTTGAATGTATGTTAAGCAAACAATAGTCTTAGACTGTCGGTCTAAACCTTAAAGAATTGGGCATATGATGGGCAGAATATGCAGAAGACACGATTCTTAAGGTGATGGTCTAAATCAGAAGACACGAGGGAATAAAGTTGGGCACTTTATTCGTCTAAAGATTGTTATGTTTTCTATATGCCTTTTGGGAGATGGTTTTTCTTGATCATCGGAGGTGGACTTCGTGAATAGAAACATTGGCATGTTGTCATAGGTAACGATGTGTTGGATCGGGACATAAAGTGAATAGATTTAGATTAATAATTCTATCTCAATAAATCGATTCACTTTAGACAATCATTTGTGTTGTATCTTAATCCTGGGATGAATAGTGGGTCCGTTGTCTTGATTTGTGTCTTTTGATGTACCAAAGGGTGACACCTACATCTTAATAGTGGTATGCATGCCGGTATGATGGAGGCATGACTTTTGATAGCGTAGACCTGTTATTCATAGATGTAGAATCCATAGCTGCTCTTTAGGAGTAATGATATCCTTTTATATGCGTTATCTTGTAATTGAAAAACTGAAGCGCTCAATGATTTGGATACATAGGTGTAACCAAATGGTATACTATCTTTGGATAGTGAGTTTTTCGATGTTGAGATACTGAAACGTAAGATAAAAATAATTGGGAAGGTGAGACAAAACTTGTGCATAAGCTGATTATGGATTATCATATGGGGATATGGTACACTATGATATGTCATGGAGACTTAGCTATACGAGCTTCATAATTCTATGTAGTTTGAGAGTGCAGCTCCAAGCTTTTAGTGGAGTAGCATTGGAGTTGATAATTATGAAATGTATATTTGGGATATTGGGTTTCATAAATATCGGGAGCTTGAACTATATAGGTCCATTTGGTCCCCTTTGCTAGCTCACAACATCATGTAACGACACGGTGTGCTTTTCCAATAATTAGCGACTTATGTCAGATTTATCAGATTGGTTGAAATTTGGAAGAATCAAACAATTCATGTCTGTTTATCGGTTGAATTAATTTTGTGATAAAATTAATTTAAGATAAACTTGTTGAATTATTGAGATCGGATAATTCTTGTCTGTTTATCGGTTGATTTAATTTTGGATAAATTAGATCAAGATAAACTTGTAGAATTATTGGGAATTGATTTATTTTCTTAGTGATTATCTAGATAAAGTTGTTTTGATCAGATAACTTCTCTATTGGGTTATTTGAATTAAAACTAAGACTTTATCCTATAAAATCTCGGGTGAAAAATAAAAGATTCGTGGAGATTTTTTATCGGTAGTTCGGCCTGCCGATCCACATGTTCGGCCTGCCGATGAGCGAAGGATAAGATTATGCGGTTTTTCATGGATCTTATCAGATATTAATCTAAACTTGATTCTATTTTGAGTTTTTTTAGACCTAATCTGATAAGGACTAACCCTAGGCCCAACCTCTATAAAAAGGGAGTAAGTTTTAAGAGTTACTCATATCAATTGAGAGATTAAGAGTGATACTCTGCTAGTGAGAATCTAAAAACTCCCTGAGAGCTTTTGCTCACAAATCACGAATACTTGCTTTGGGTTCTCTCGATTGGTTAGAAGGAGAGTCACTTGGTGGAAGAGCTGTACGTGTGAGCCCACACTCACTCCGGTCGTGGATAGAGAATAGCAAAGAAGACTAGTTGGTTGACGCTCTTCTGGAACGTTACTTCTTTTCACGGATTGCAGAAGTTCTTCGACTTACAAAGGTTAGTAAGATCTGGTTAATTTATGCATATAGCATGTTAAACTTGTGTTTTGGAAAATACTCTAATGTAGAATTTTTAAAATTCCCACTACGCACTCTCTTTCCAACAGGGGCAAGGTGGGGGGTGAGGGGGGAAGGGGGAATAAGAGAGATAGAGGGAACGGGGAAGGGGGCAAGGGGAAAAGGAGAGAGAGAAAGGGGGAGCTTACTAGGGGCGAGGAGACAACGACGACAGCGGCAGCGGTGGCGACGGCGACGAAGAGTGATCTTGAGAGAGAGAGAGGGATTTTAGAGAGAGAGAGCACTTTTAGAGGGAGGAGGCATATTCAAAATGGGGATCTGGGTGTGCTTTTCAAAATTTATAAAGGTGGAGTTGAATCTTCCACATGGAGGATTTCAAAAATTATGATTCCATGATTGGTTATTAAGAAACTATCATGAAATTCATATAATAGCATTTAAAATGCAGTTGCCTTCCACGACTGTTTTGTAGTAAACCGTCATGGAAGGTGTTTCACAGCATTTAGAATGCTATGAAAAAGAATCTCCTTCCACGACAGTTTCTCAGCAAACTATCGTGGAAGCCATTACAACATTATGTAATGTTGTCAACTCCCACGACGGTTTATTGAGAAACCATTGTGGAAGGCATGCCTTTCACAACAATTTTAATGTTGTAAAAGACCTTCCACGATGGTTTCTCAAAAAATCGTAGAGGGAGTTCATTAAAATCCACGACAGTTTATTGAGAAACCATAGTGGAAGATCTTTTATAGCATTAAAAATGTTGTGAAAGAGATGGCTTCCACAATGGTTTCTTAATAAATCGTCGTGGAAGACTTTACAGCATTTTATAATGCTGTGAACTCCCACGACAGTTTACTGAGAAACCGTCATGGAAGGTCTTTTACAGCATTAAAAATGCTGTGAAAGGCGTGCCTTCCATGACGGTTTCTCAATAAACCGTCGTGGAAGACTAATTTCCACAACGGCTTATTTATAAACCTTAAAAAAAATTGGTGTAATTACACTACCATATGATTTTCTCTTGTGCGTAGGGTAGCCAACCCATGTGTTAAGCATCCAATGGCCCAAAATGTATACCTTTTCTCTACATTCATTACAAATATAACTATAAATAGATATCCTAAACCCCTAAGAAAAGATAAAAACTGCAAGAAATTAAAGCAAAATTTTAAAATAAAGTAACATAAATTGTTTTATAGATGCTCGTTTCTTTCTCTTCTTTTTCATTGGTTCCTCGATACATATCCATTCCACATCTTCACGAAGCAAGTGCGAAACATCATCTTCAAAATCATCTATCTCTTCAACTGGTGGCAATCCCTTTGTGAATGAAGGGATGTCCATGCAATTCTCGACAACTTCTTCACTATCGATAACTAATCATGGCTTCATCGGGCGACTAGAGACAACTCCATGTCTTGGGAATCCATAATATAAAAAACTTGGATTGCTTGTGATGCCATAATGAAGGGATCATTTCTGTATCCTAATCTTCTAAAGTCAACCACCATGATGCCATCATTCTCGTTGTTAACATAGTTGTTGTTGGCCCACTTGCACTTAAAAAGTGCTATACGTAATCCCCCATAATCAAGTTCCCAAATATCTTCAATGAAACCAAAGTAGTTCATGGTCCCATATACCAGATTCTTGTCCTTGGCGGAGGCAATATGCATAGCCTCAACACAAAGAGTCACACTGCTATTTTGGACAGGATGCTTCTCATCTCTTTTGCGAATGTAAAAAGTGTAACTATTTATAGAATATGACCTATACCTTGTAACTACCAACGACAGTCCTATAGCTTGGTTCTTCAAGTCCTGTGACATACTTACATCTTGTGATGTGGTGCACTTGCCATAGATGTGTGCTCTAATCCACAACCAAAGGTCCGGTTGTGTTCATCTTGCAAACACTTCTCATTTCTTGCTTTGTTTGGGTTTGCTTTTTTTAATTTGTTCATGTGCACCTCAATGAAAGGCTCCACTTCATTAGAATTATGCAAGACATAAAGACATGCCTGCTCCCACTTCTCTCGATTTACTGATGAAAGATTGCCGATAGATAGCCCCTAGCCTCAATGTTTATAGTCTTAGGCACCCCAATTGCGTCCGCATTAGAGAGGTATTTAGAGCAAAATTCAACTAGTTCCTCAGCTATATAACTTTCTACAATACATCACTCCGGCCTATTTTGATTCTTCATATAACCCTTGAAAACCTTCATATATCTTTCAAATGGGTACATTCATTCAAATATACCGATCTGCATAACTTAACTTCATGCACTAAGTGCACCGTTAGATGAATCATGATGTCAAAAAATGCTAGTGGAAAATACTTCTCAAGCATGCATAAGGTTTGCACCAACTCTGATTATAGTGAATCTAGCATAAGTGGATCAATTACCTTGGAGCATACTGAATTGAAGAACGAGCACAACTTGGTAATTGCAAATCTCACATCCTTTGTTAGAATTCCCTACAAAGCAAGTGGTAGTAATTGTTGCATCAACACATGACAATCGTGCATTTTCATGGCAATAAGTTTAAAATCCTTCATCGACACCAACTTTTTTAAAGTTTGAAGAATACCCGTCTGACACTTTTAACAAAGCAAGCCATTCACAAAGCTTTCTTTTCTCTGCTCTTGATAACATGTGCTTCACCGGAGGAAAGTAAGTGCGGTTTCTTTTTTTTCTCGGGAAACAAATTAGGCCTAATCTCTATTTCTATGAGATCCAACCAAGCTTTTTCACCATCCTTAGTCTTGCCCGGAATGTCAAGCAACGTGTCAACTATGGATCCACAAACATTTTTCTCAATATGCATAACATCCAAGCAATGACGAACAAAAAGTGTCTTCCAGTATAGAAGATAAAAAAAGATTGATCTTTTTTTCCATGGTCCATTAATTAGCGGCTTGTCCTTACCCTGTTTTCTCTTCCCGAATATGACTCTTATATCATTTACCATTTTAAATATTCGTTCACCTATCAAAAGACGAGGAGGGTCTCTTTCTTCGTTGTTGGCATCAAAGGCTTTCTTTTGTTTATGGTAACGATGATCTCTTAGCAACCATCTTCTATGACTAAGAAAAACAGTTTTCTTACCATTCTTCAACCGTTTGTGAGACGTTTCTCTCATGGAAATAGGACAAACAATAGAACTCTTCACCGAGTAACCAGATAAATTGCCATATACGAGGAAGTCGTTAATTTTCCATATCAACATTGCATGGAGTGTGAACGTCTCTTCTCGATAAACATCTCTAACTTCTACTCCATTTTCCCACAAGTTTTTTAGGTCATCGATTAATGGTGCTAAGTATACATCAATGTCATTGTCTGGTTGGTAAGGACCCAATGTGTTCCAAACATTCAAAGTGACAATTAAAATAATTAAAAACTATTAGAAATCTTTAAAATAATCAAAACAACTTTAAACTCAAAAATTTCTCTAAATGATCAAATTAAGTTTAAAATATTCATTATGGCACACTAATCCACTATTTTACATTCTAATATCATTTAATAAATTTCAAGACGTTACAAACCATCAAACCAAGTTCTCCTAGTCGAAGCTTTTACAATTACAAAACCTTGTCATAGTTTAAAGGGAACTTTAGACATTTGCCATAGATAGAAAGCTTAGATTGAATTTGCCACAACAAAAAAACTACTCGAAAAAAATACCACATTAATTTATTTAATGTACTTTAGACACAATTCCATTCCACAAGTTAGATAGAGAAATTGAAAACAAACTCTAAACTAATTTGATGCATTTTAGTCTATATAATCAATATTTTTTTAACCATTATAACAGAAACTGCAAAAGTTTTTTTGGTTGTGACATAATTCAATACACACTAAAAATCAGTGACATTCCTCGTAATTATCTCTAGTTTAAACCCCACAGACGACGAACTTTGTGATAAATTGGGCTCAAGAGATTAAAACTCGAGAACCAATAGAAGAACCGCCTCGCTAGCTTTAATGATTCTCATTCCTGTAAAATTTTGGTTTAATTTTAAGTCCCTGTTGAGCTCTATCCGCAATCATTTGTGCGCCTTGTATATACCGACAAAAAGATAGGCAACCTATTTAAAAATTTTCTTCTTGTCCAATAGGCATATACAAATGAAATTCAAAATTTCAAGTTATGGGAGCAAAACCCAGCTAAAACAATTAAAAGAACAAAAAAAAAATGTAGAAACCACCCATCCCGAAAGCTTCAGACTTCAACGCTGCCTGAAGAGAGGGAGAAAAAACCGTATTCAATGATGGCACATTAAACATAAGACATGATGTATCAGTTTATGAGATCGTTACCAGTGGCTAAGAACATCAGTGTAGTACAGGAATTTTATCCTATATCACTAATGAGATCATTACAGTTAGTTAATAACAAACAACCAAGGCAATCAATGCCCTTAAATTAATGATAGAGATGGCATTACCTAATCCATCAAGTTTAAAACCATTATTGGTCTTAATTAGACAAAAACAAGTTTAAAACCATTAATGCTCTTAATTAGACAAAACCTTAGCATGAACCAGGCTAGGTGACCTTTAAAAGAGGGGAAAAAGAATTGTCAATTATTTGTCAACCAGAAGAAACAAATCTTCTACAGCTACAGTATAGAATATACAATAATCAGGTCATACCTCGCAAAACTTTTCGAACGTGAACAACAATGGCACCGTCCTGCTTTGGGTCTGTTATCTTTTTTCTTATTACTAAAGACCCAGTTGAAAATGACAGACGTGAGACATCCAAATTCAAAGTATCGCCATTGCCTTATTTATACATTGCTTGAGAGCCACGGAAAGAGTTTATCAACTCCTTTGTTCAATCTTTCACTTTCCTAAATGAAACAAAGATTGATACAGCATGCTGGTAACAAGTCTGAAAGACTCACCCAGTATCCTGAGATTTTGAAACGGTAGGACCTGAACCTGTCACCAGTAATTCATGAGAGGAACGTATCACCCTGGCTATGGCATCTTCAAGGCCTGTTTTAGTTGCGCAAAGGCTGCAGGATGCATGCTACTAATGGCCAAATTAAAGGATTCCCCAGAAAGGGCTGCACATGTTTTAAGATTTTCTCTCACCGAGGCCTCAAGTGATAACTGGTTGATAGGATCTGACAGCTTTATCTGACACATGATATGACAAAGCAAATCAAAAAATAAAAGAACACAGAAGAAAAGAAAAGCAGGCCTATATTTTCTGATCACAACACTCGGGTAATATTTGAAGGGACTTTACCTGTCTTCTTCGCAATTCTTTACTTGGAATAGTATCTTCACCATGAGCCCTGCTGGAAATCGTATTATCACCACTGCCATTTACAAACACGGTTAATATGTACAGACCGTATACGCTGAATTCTGAAAGATGTACTAATAAGCGATCTAACCTGGATTCCCCTTCCGATATGTCATCACTGCTACCTAACATTACACTCGTACACACACTACACATATAAAAGCATTATTACAAGACCCATACATAAGTGTTGTTACAATCCATTTGTCTTGTTGTCAAACTCAATACCTCAGGATTTGATCAAGTTTCTCAAGGACTTGAGGCAATCTTAATTTCAGAATGGTAGACAAGGCTAAACCATATGCCTTCCTCTGAACAGAAGATACGTTATCGACCTATGGCCATACAAATTTTAGACAACAGAGAAAAAAAGGTCAACAACTTGGTGCACTGAAATCTGCGCAAGGCAAAATACTTAAATCATCAGGATAACAACCTTAGCATCTAAAAGCTATGCATTGCAATGATATGAATTTGTACAAAGCTTACACCAATCTTGTTCTACTTGCAATAAAAACATGTGAAATATAAATTATTTCAACTCCCAACTTAATAAGCACAAATTTTTATCAAGTTAATAGCATACAGTCACACTTTTCATGGGCTCGTTGGTCAAATAATTTAGATTAACTTTATTTAAAGATCTCTTAATTGTAAAATTATCTTACATCTAGGACACATCCGAATGGTCAAAAGCAAAGATAAAGCTAAAAGAAGGTAACGATGGTGTCTGCCTATGAAAAGAGTCTACCAAAAAAGGAAGGCAAAAAAAAAACTATGGTGTCTGCCCAAAAATATTCCTAAATTGTGATGGTACTTTCAGTTGATATCTTAAGGTTTGATATAAATCTCGTCAGCAAAATTGAGCATGGCAAAGAAATAACAACTCCTCCCTAATTAAGGACCAATTTGAAAACAGCAGTGCTCAATATGTTGAAATAGTTGCAACCCAAATCATTGAACAATGCTAACATAATTAAAATTAATGGATAACAAAATCTATGCATGCAAAAATCTCGTCAGTACAAGCAAATCCAGGAAAAGAGATGCACTTTTGGGTGTTTCAAATATAGAAACGAAATGAAAATTCCAACAATCTTCATAAATGGCCCTGACATGAAGATTCACGCGGTACTAACCTTATCAAGCCATACGTCAATAAGACCAAGAAGTAAATTTTCTCGAATTGAGACACCCGAATTTTGAAGAAGTAACGGAAGTGATGGTTCAGCAGCCAACTGAGCTAGATAATTGGTATTCATCACCAAAATTCTTGCAAAGATGGCAGCTGAAGATGCTTTAACAGTTGTCTTAGATGGCTCATAGTCATCTTCTCCACTCAGACATACAACCATTAATTTCGAGCAACATTGTACAGAATCCCAGAATGATAGAAGGTCTTAAAACTTCAAAACATATATAAAATACTTTAAGTAATACATTATAGATCTCAAAATGCAAAAAACTACGCTTACTTGCAAAGTACTACTGATCAAGGGGGGCACTTCCATTGGAAAGCACTGCAAGGTAGCAAAATCAAAACCTTAGCTAAATGCATTTGTCGGGGGTATGACTGACAATCCCCAAAACCTCAATAAGAACTAATAAATACGGCAGAATCATACGAATGAAATAATTTCATTTTACATTATTGTTTCTCAGAAAAGAAAATAATTTTTAAAAATAACATAAATGAAAAATGAAATAAGGAAGATGACAGTAGGATCTATTAAATGAAAAAATAAAAAGCGGGAAAAAAACCCCCAAAGAAGTCAACATACAGAAAACCTTCCACCACAAAAACACACTTGTGCGCAGACAAAACACACACATTTGGGTCTTCCTATTTCAGAAATTTTGATGAAAGCATCTGGGAGGAACATTCCATGGGGAATAAAGTAGGATAAGGCCTATACTTCAAAGGAATCTATGATACCGCTACTCTCCAACTTAGTTTGACTTAGAAGGATGTTGATTAAAAGGTTCTTGAAGATTGTGAGAAAGAATAGTCTTCTCTTCTTCTTATTTTAGCTGAATATTACACCTTAATATACATGATTTCTAGGACTAAAGATGGTAACAAACAATCATCCTAAACTCAAGGAATCCGAATAGGAAAATCAGGATTCTTTGACCTATAATTCTCTCACCTAAATTATTATCTTTGACCGCTAATTCTCTCACCTAAATTATAGTAAATAAATTCTAAGTATGGTAACTTTGAGAGAAATTCAACACTCCCCCTCAAGTTGGGTTGTATATATTGTACATGCCCAACTTGTTACATAATTCCTCAAAGTTAGGTCCTAACAGAGCCTTTGTCAAGGTGTCTGCAAGTTGTTCTCGAGTAGGAGTGTAGATCAGCTGCACCTCTAAGTTCTCATTCTTTTCTGCTATGAAATGCCGATCAATTTCCACATGTTTAGTTCTGTCGTGATGAACTGGATCCTTTGCGATGCTAATAGTGGCTTGATTGTCACACTTAAGCTTTACAGACTTCTCAAATTCCATCCCCAGCTCAGTCATAACTCGCCTGATCCATATTCCTTCACAAATTGCTGCTGCTAAGGCTCTTAGTTCAGCCTCAGCACTACTTTTGGAAACTACAGACTGTTTCTTACTTTTCCATGTTACAAGATTTCCCCAGACAAATGAGCAATACCCTGTGGTTGACCTCTTGTCTGTCTGGCTTCCTGCCTAGTCTGCATCAGAGTATAGAACTATATCTCTACACCCATTCTTCTTGAACAATAACCCTTTTCCAAGAGTCATCTTTAGATACCTGAGAATTCGGTACACGACTTCCATGTGTTCTCCTGTTGGGTAGTTCATAAATTGACTTACAACGCTTACTGCAAAACCAATGCCATGTCGAGTATGGGAGAGATAAATGAGTCTCCCTACTAGATGTTGATATCTTCCTTTGTCTACTGGAATTCCTTCTTTTTCACTCCCTAACTTCTTTTTAGAATCCATGGGAGTGCTTGTAGGTTTACATCCTAGCATACCAGTCTCTTTAAGTAAATCCAGAGTATATTTGCGTTGAGAGACAAATATTCCCTTCTTTGATCAAGCCACTTCCATGCCTAAAAAATAACGTAGAGGACCAAGATCTTTTACTTCAAATTCTTCTACCAAGGATCGTTTAATCTTCAGTAACTCTTCCTCATAATCTCCAGTTAGAATGATGTCATCAACATACACAATGAGAATGGCTAATTGATTCTCAGAAGAGTGCTTCACAAAAAGTGTATGATCTGCCTGACACTGAATAAATCCATGTTCTTTTACTGTCCGTGAGAATCTGCCAAACCATGCTCTTGGAGATTGTTTAAGTCCATACAGAGATTTCAATAACTTGCACACCTTATTTCTTCCGTTGCTTATTTGTAGACCCACGGGAATTTCCATGTGGACTTCCTCTTTGAGATCTCCATTCAGAAAGGCGTTCTTCATATCAAGTTGATGAAGTGGCCAGTCCAAGTTTGCTGCTAACGAGAGGAGTATCCGAATGGTGTTAAACTTTGCAACTGGAGCAAAAGTTTCCTGGTAATCAATACCATAGGATTGAGTAAAACCCCTTGCCACTAACCGAGCCTTAAGTCTTTCAATGCTCCCATCTGCCTTATGTTTAACGGTAAAGATCCATTTACAACTCACTGTTTTCTTTCCTGGTGGGAGTTCTGCAATAATCCATGTACCATTCTTTTCCAAGGCCATAATTTCCTCTTGGACAGCCTGTTTCCAACCCGGGTGACTTAGAGCTTCTTGAATATCTGTTGGAATTTGAACATTATCCAGCCTCGAGGTAAAATCTCGATAAGACTGAGAGAGATTTGAATATGATATAAAGTTCCTGATCGGATGTTGAGTACAGGTTCGAGTACCTTTCCTTAATGCAATAGGAAGCTCCAAATCATC
The DNA here is from genome assembly GCA_025403435.1 of Artocarpus heterophyllus. NCBI lineage: Eukaryota > Viridiplantae > Streptophyta > Magnoliopsida > Rosales > Moraceae > Artocarpus > Artocarpus heterophyllus. The sequence goes on from CM046353.1 coordinate 26,969,678, forward strand.
TATAGTATGAATCTCTTCTGACCCGTTTTGTTCTAGTTCTTTTCCACCTCTTGTGCTAGTTTCTGCAGTCATTGGGTCCAGTTCAGATTCTTGGACAGGTGTGAGATGTGTCAAGGTCTCAATCTCCCCTTGAGGTTGTCTTTTCCTTCTGGTGTACACCTGAAGTTCTCTGGTTTCTGACAGACTCGAAGGAGGAATATTTGACTGGGATTGGTGAGAATCAAAATCAGGTACACGGGCTGGACTTGACAGACTCAAAGGAGGAATATTAGGTTGTTCTAGCACGGAATCCCAACTCCAAAGCTGAAGTTCTTTCTGATTCTCCCCCTGAATTTCAGATTTGGAAAAATAAGGAGTTTGTTCAAAGAATGTCACATCCATGGTGTCAAATACCCGTCGTGTGTTGGGACAAAAACACTTGTAACCCTTTTTATTGGTGGAATAACCAATGAAGACACATTTTATGGATCTTGGATCAAGTTTACTCCGGTTTTGAGGGTACACATGAACAAATGCAGAACATCCAAAAATTTTGAAAGGAAGATCAGAGGAAAGAACACGAGCATGAGGGAATATTTTAATGAGAGATTGACGTGGTGTTTCCAATTTGAGAATACGGGATGGTAACCTATTGATGAGATATGCAGAAGTAAGAATGGCTTCCCCCCACAGATATTTTGGAACATTAGTGGAAAACATAAGAGAGCGGGCTACTTCCAACAAATGACGGTTTTTCCTCTCAGCCACTCCATTCTGTTGGGGAGTATTGACACATGAACTTACTTGGACAATTCCCTGTGTTGACAAGTATTCTCTTAGAACTGAATAGAAATACTCCCTAGCATTATCAGATTTTAGAATTTGGATTTTGGTATTAAATTGTGTTTGGACCATGGAATTGAATGTTTGGAATATTCTCTCAATTTCTGACTTTTCTTTCATAAGGAAAACCCAAGTGAGTCGCGTATGATCATCCACAAAAGTCACAAACCACCGTGCCCCATTAATATTTTTTATTCGAGAGGGACCCCAAATATCACTATGAATTATTGCAAATGGTTTTGATGGACAATAGGGCATACTTGGATAGATAGAACGAGTGTGTTTCGCAAGTTGACAAGTCTCGCAATTGAAAAATTTTGGATTTCTATTGATGAATAAATGGGGATATAACCTTTCAAGGTACATAAAGTTTGGATGACCTAACCGATAGTGCCATAACATGACTTCACTATCTTTATTGACACTTGAGTTAAAAACAGGCTTAGGACTGAAATTATGAAATAACTGACTTTTAGAAGAACCACTGCTCGCAACTAAGGCTTTTTTAGGTTGAGATGTCTTGAAAAGGTAAAGTCCTGAACACATCTCAGCACTGCCAATCATCTTCCTCGATCCCAATTCCTGAAAAACACACACATTTGAGAAAAATTTAGTGAAGCAGTGATTGTCACGGGTCAGCTTACTGATGGATATTAAATTGCAATCAAGTTTAGGAACATGAAGCACAGATTTTAAAGTGATTCCAGGTGGAAGTTGAACTGATCCAGTCCCGGCCACCTTGGACAGAGAACCATCAGCAATGCGAACTGTAAGGTTGGTATGAGACGGTTGATAATCATGAAGAAGAGACTCATCTCCCGTCATATGGTCTGATGCCCCTGAATCAATAATCCAATGTTTTGATCGTTTAGCCCACATTGAGAATGCAGAACATGAATTACCTGCTTGTGCGTGCATGCTAGCAGATGGGACAGGAGCAGATTGTTGAGAAAGTGTGCTGCTTAGAAGCTTTTGGAGCACTTCAAGTTGTTCCTTGGTGAAAGGACTTGACTCAGCAGTAGCTGGCTGCTCCTCGACTGTATTGGCTGAGTTTGCATGGCTGTCTCTGTCAGAACTTGACCTAGATGATTTAAAATCAGCTGGTTTGCCGTGTATCTTCCAACATGTGTCCTTGGTGTGACCAGGTTTAGCACAATGATCACACCACGGTCTTCCTTTCCTCTGTTGACGAGTATCTTGCTGGTTTGGTGGACGTGAGCCACGGGCAGCAAGTGCAGATCCCTCCGTTGTTGGAGATAGATGTTGGCCGCCCATCATGACCTTTTTCCTGCTTTCCTCACGGCGAACTTCAGAAAAGGCTTCTCGAAGACTTGGAAGAGGCTTAGTTCCCATTACTCTGCCTCTAACATCATCTAGATTCTTGTTTAATCCCAATAGGAATTTAAATGTCCTTTTTTGCTCTATTATTCTTCGATATAGAACATTGTCTTCGGGGCACTTCCATTCATAGCTTTCGAACATGTCTAGTTGCTGCCAGTGACGAGTGAGTGTGTTGAAGTATTGCGTTACTGTGAGGTCTCCCTGTCACAGATCATGAAGAATCGATTCAATTGCGAAGAGTTCCGATGTATTCTCAGAACTTGAATAGGTTTCTCTCACAGCTTCCCAAATTTCTTGTGCAGTCTCATAAAGAAGAAAATTCTCACCAATATCAACATTCATTGAATTGATGAGCCATGACATAATCTGATGATTTTCGGCCTTCCATCTTTTGTAACCTGGATCTTCCTTCTTAGGAATTGGAATTTCCCCTGTTAAATAATCTTCTTTGCCTCTGCCACAAATGAACATCCGGATGGATTGAGACCACTGGAGAAAGTTTTGCCCATTAAGCTTGTGGCTGGTGATGAGGAGAGAAATATTTTCAGAAACTCCAGAATTCCCAAGGTTTGGAAAGGCAGATGTTTGACGAGAAGAGACTTCAGAGGTGGAGCTGGTTGTCTCGGTTGCCATGCCATGCTTGACCATGATCGCTGGGTTTTATTAGAAAACCGGCTCTAGTACCATGAAGATTGTGAGAAAGAATAGTCTTCTCTTCTTCTTATTTTAGCTGAATATTACACCTTAATATACATGATTTCCAGGACTAAAGATGGTAACAAACAATCATCCTAAACTCAAGGAATCCGAATAGGAAAATCAGGATTCTTTGTCCCATAATTCTCTCACCTAAATTATCATCTTTGACCCCTAATTCTCTCACCTAAATTATAGTAAATAAATTCTAAGTATGGTAACTTTGAGAGAAATTCAACAGTTCTCTTGATGGGGGGCCTCCTTTTTTTTTTTTTTGGTTAATTCTTACTCTGTTTTTGTTAGTTGCAGCCTTTATTTTACTGTATGCATCCGTTGAATGTTTAAAAAGTACCCGTATACATCCCTCAAAAGCTCTCAAAGAACAGAACAGAATTGAAAAAGCATAAACAAAAAGTAAGCTTAATGAGGTGTTGACATAGGAGGAAAGAGATGCAAGATTAAAATCAAGAGTCAAATGGCCAAAAGACAGGGATGCCAACACAAGGTTTTTCAATAATTTGTTGGGTGCTAAAAAGGCTAACAACATCATTTTAAGGTTGGGATTAAGCAACAGCTCTGTAGTCGTAGAGGATAATTCTATTATGAAGGAGGTGGTTTGTTTTCTTGAAAGGCTTCATGTCCCAAAAGGAAGGCTTTCATGGTCTAGAAGGGATAGAATGGTGTCCATTACCATCCATAATATAGTAGAAGATTCCATGGAAAAACCTTTGAAGTAGAGGAAATTAAAAGGGCAGTTTTTGCATGTGATGGCAATAAAGCCCCAGTCTGGAAGAAAATTTGGACACATTACAAACCCACAGTTCTTGTCTCCTTGGTTTCAACAAGACGTGTAAGAAATTTGAAATATTGCCATCCCAGGTTTGTGATGGGCACTATGGTTAGAAAGGAACAAGACGATCATTGAAGACTTGGCAGGAAATATCAACGAAAGTATGGGACAGTGAAATTTTGGGTTGCAATTTGGTTGCATCAAGATCAAGGCTTTAGTCATTTGCAATTTTCAGATTTGGTTAGGAAGTGGCAATTGTTGAGATAATTTATCTTAATTTTTACAATTGTACTCTCAATTGTTTCCACTTTGATGAGCTTTTGTCCTGGTGAACTTCCTGTCCTCCTTGCTTCTTCATTATTCTTTCAATCTTAATGAAGTTTTCTTTCTTTTTCGGTTGGGAAAAAATGGGTACCTGTATCAGAGTATCAATGACTGGAAGAGTCGAAAGCAATCCTCTATCATTGACATTTCCAACAATCGGATCAAGAACTTTGGCAACATTGGAAGCATGCCTACTTAGAAACTCCATTCCACCCAAAATAATGTAATCCTCAATTATATTGATGCCAACCTGCAATCAAAGTCAAGTTGATAATATAGAAAAAACAAAGACAAAGAAGCACACAAAGGCAGAGGCAATAGTCTGCACCAATTTTATTACCTACTCCCTATAGAAACTTAACATACAAGGCCTTAGTGGCAACTTTAAAGCACACAGTAAGCAAGATGGAAAGATATAAGCAATGTAGCTAAGCAAAAATCAAAAGGTATTCAAGAAATAAACAATAGGACTTTTCTCCATGTAAATTCTATTTCCATTTCACGAACCAGAACTGTCGAGATGTAGTAGGATTGAAAATAGATTAGAAGATGAGATTAAAATCCCTTTAATTCAGGGATTTTGTTAGGTAGTTATTTTCAGATTTAGGAGAGAAGTTAGAAGGAGTTAGTTTCCTATTTTTCGTCTTGTAATCTACCATAAAACCTGATGTAATATCAATATGAAATCAATCCATTTTTTCAAACGCTGAAAATCTCATATTTCACCACATGGTTTCAGAGTTGTACGGATTTTTTTCTGGGATTCCTTGTTCAGCGTTTTTATTTTTTTTGTGTGCAGCCTTCATTGCTGCGTACTCAAGTTACTCAGCCTTCATTGTTGGGTTTAGGTTCTTGTGTTTTTTCCTTCTCAGCCTTCATTGCTGGCTTCAGTTCCTTGTGTTTTTTTAGCCTTCATCTCTCTTAGTCTTTACCTCGTTGTGGATTTCTAGTCTTCACCATGTCCACATCTAAAACCATGGCCTCCAGCAACCCTAACCTACCCGATGAAGCCAATTCTGTTCAGAAAATTGGAGAGTTGCAGAATATAAGGGCATCCAATAGTCTTAATGGAAAAAACTACCATAAATGGTCCCAAATTGTCCGTACAGACCTAAAGGGCAAAGGGAGACTTAATCATTTGCTTGGAAAGGGACCAGCAAAGGGGGATCCTGCCTTTTAAGCGTGGGATGAGGAGGATTCCATGATTATGTCCGGGTTATGGGACTCTATGGAACCTAAAATCAGCGACACTTGCATGTTTTTGACTACCGCGAAGGAGATTTGGGACTGCATCCACCGCACATACTCAAAGACCCGTAACGCTGCCCAAGTATATGAAATAAAAGTTAAAGCTGGAGTCACTAAGCAAGGAGACAAATCGGTCACAGAGTATGCAAACATTTTGCAAAATCTATGGCAGGAACTGGACTATTACCCAGTAATTGAGATGAAATGTCCTGAAGATGCTGCAATTTTGAAGTGCTTCATTGAGAAGGACCGGGTGTATGATTTTTTGGCTGGATTGAATCCTGAATTTGATCAGGTTAGGATTCAAATCCTCGGCAGGGAAGAGACACTGTCTCTAGAAGAGACAATTGCATTGATCCGAGCAGAGGAAAGTTGAAGACGTGTGATGCTTGAACCACAAACCATGGACAGGTCAGCTCTAGTAGTAAAAACTGATCGTTTGGAGAAAGAAAAGAGTGAGCTGCCTAAAAACTTGGGTAGAGAAAACCAGCGGAAGGATAATAAAGACACTCTCTGGTGCACCTATTGCAAGAAACCGAGACACACGAAGGAAAAGTGTTGGAAGCTACATGGTAAACCATCAAGCTGAGAATGGGGAAACCGTGAGGGGCAGCAAAGGCCTCGAGCACACATGGCAGAACAGCAGCCCAAAACTAAGGAAAATTCTGCAATAGGAGGATTCAACAGTGAAGAAATTGAGAAGTTGCAGGGCTTGTTGGGATCTCTTGACAAACCTTCTGGAACTTGTTCCTTGGCTCTTTCAGCAAAAATTTCTTCAATTGAAGGCCACGGTCTCAACCCAAGCAACCGTCCTCTGAACTCATCCAACTCCTTGTTGAGTCCAGCCAAGAAATTATAAATTCTGTCTTCGTCAACCATTTGCTGATAAAGTAATGCGTCTTCTAGATCTCTCCAATTGTAGTTCTTGAACAAGTCCAGTTCCTGCCATAGTTTTGTGATATTATTGAAATATTGGGTCACATCATTCTCCCCCTGTCTTAAGCTCCGAGCCCTGTTTCTTAACTCGAACATCTAAGACGAGTTTTCGAGGTCTAAATAAGCAAGAGTTATAGCATCCCAAACCTTCTTTGTGGTAGGGAAAAATAGATAGGTGTGGAAATCCGTAATCTCTGCCAAAACTCTAGGGATTAGTTGCTAAAATTAGTTTAATTGTTTCCTAGAATAAAGGGATATTGATATCCCCAATCAGTTTTTTACTTTCCTTATTTTTCCTGATTGTAATTCCTTGTTTTAGGTTGATTGTTATCCCTTGATTTCAGGGAGAGATTTGCTCTTCCCTCTCTATTTATACCTGTACTATTCTTCAGAAAATAATGGAGTGAATTATTCATTCAAACTCTCCTAATTTTTCTTGGCATCAGAGCCGGTTGTTTGAAACACCAAAATTCTGTTTCTAACTCTCCAAAAGTCTTCGATGACCAAGTACGGCATGGCCACAGAAAACCAAAACCCATCCTCATCAAAAGTGACCTCAAATATGGAAGCGCCCATCACCAACAACCATAGCATGGCAGATGGTGTTCCTCTCCAAATTACAGGACACAAGTTGAACGGAAATAATTACCTCCAATGGCGCAATCCGTTTTGATGTACATCCGTGGAAAAGGAAGGGATGAATATCTCACCGGAGAAGTTGTTCCTCCAGATGCCGGTAACCCAAAATTCAAAACGTGGAAAATTGAAAACAACATGGTAATGTCATGGTTAGTCAACTCAATGGCAAACGAGATTGGCAAAAATTTCCTACTCTACAACACTGTGCATGAAATTTGGGATGCAGCGAAAGAATTTTTCTCGAGCAAGGAGAATACTGCTGAGGTCTTCGAAATTGAAACCAGCCTCCATGACCTTCGACAAGGGGACTTCTCCGTCACCCAATACTACAACCTTCTTACTCGACAGTGGCAGCGACTAGATGTTGTAGAATATTGTAGGATAATATTTACAGCTGTCAATTTGATGATTAGTGTCCTAGCTGTCAGATTTGAGGATTAGTGTCCTAGGATATTGCTGAGATTATGGGCTGATTTGATGCTTTCCTGATTATGGGATGATTTGATACTTTCCTGATTTCTAGCAATTACTATTATCTAGGAGATTTGTTAGGAGAATTGTTAGGATTTTCTAGATGAATAATCTCCTATAAAAGGGGCTGTATTGTATGTTAATATTCAGAGGAAAATACAATAAAAACTTTTCTCAATTTCCTCATGGTATCCGAGCCACTCTTGGAGGCCTAAAAAAAAAAATTCCTTATGGTGAAATACGGGATGGCTACAGAAAGAGTTAGCTCTTCTCCCACCACCTCTGATGTTACCTCTCACCATGAATCCACAGTTTCCAACTCCAGTGGAATGGCAGAGGGAAGTCAAGTCCTTATCATAGGACACAAACTCAATGGGAACAATTATCTCCAATGGTCCCAATCTGTTATGATGTTCATATGTGGCAAAGGGAAGGACGACTACTTATCAGGTGCAGCAGCCCCTCCAAAGGCAGATGAGCCAAGATTCAAAAGCTGGAAATCAGAAAACAGTATGGTTATGTCATGGTTGATTAATTCCATGACTAACAAAATAGGAGAAAATTTTCTTCTCTATAAGACAACAAGAGAAATCTGGGAAGCAGTGAGGGAAACTTATTCAAATAAGGAGAATATCTCAGAGCTATTTGAGATAGAAGGCATCCTACATGATCTGCGGCAAGGAGACTTGACAGTGACCCAGTATTTCAACACCCTTACACGCTATTGGCAGCAAGTAGATATGCATGAAGAGCTTTCATGGAGTTGCCCTAAAGATGGAGCCAAGTATAGGCAAATTGTTGAAAAGAAAAGAGTATACAAATTCCTATTTGGGCTCAACAAAAATCTTGATGAAGTTCGAGGTAGAATTCAGGGGATGAGACTACAACTCAGTCTTCGAGAAGCTTTTTCAGAAGTTCGGAGAGAAGAAAGCAGAAAAAAGGTGATGCTGGGAACACAAACTCACACCTCAAGTGGAGAATTCTGCCCTTGCTGTTTGTGGCCCTCAGAATCAAGGCATTGACAATTGGCAGAAGAAGGAACGACCTTTTTGTGAACATTGCCGCAAGCTTGGTCACACCAAGGAGACATGTTGGAAGATTTATGGAAAACCAACGGATTTGAAGCACTCACGCCCACAGAACAGAGGCAACACTGCAATCAGAGAAGAAACAGCTGAGTCCAACCTTTTTAGCAAGGAGCAGCTTGAAATTCTAAAGCAACTAATCAAGGATTCACAAGCAGCCGATTCAACCATGACAATTGGAACCGGATCCTTAGAGCAGAAAGGTAATTCCAAAGGTGCCCTAAGCGGTAGAAAAAATAATTTGAATTCATGGATTGTTGATTCAGGAGCTACTGATCACATGACTGGAGATAGAGAGGCTCTAACAAACTTCATCCCATGTCATGAGAACATAACAGTCAGCATAGGAGACGGATCACTCTCTAAAGTGATTGGAACCGGTTCAGTACAAATTTCAAAAGACCTAACACTCAACTCTGTCCTTCTAGTACCTCAATTGAACTGCAATTTACTATCAGTGAGTAAACTCACTCGGGATCTCAATTGTGTCACTAAATTTTCCTCAAATTCTTGTGAATTTCAGGTTTTGGATTCAGGGAAGATGATTGGCAATGCTAAGGAGTGCTTGGGGCTCTATTTACTTGAGGCAAATGATTCTTCTGAAAGAAAAGGTTATAATACTGGTTGTTTAGTGTCTGTGAGTCATGATTCAACTCCTGGTTTTCCAAAAAGGGACAATCCTATTATGATATGGCACTATAGGCTAGGACATCCAAATTTTCTGTATCTCAAGAAACTTTTTCCGTCACTTTTCAATAATAAAAGTCCGAATGAATTTCATTGTGAAATTTGTCAATTTGCCAAGCATGTTCGAAGTCCTTATCCTAACCTATCATACAAAGAATCACAACCTTTTGTTGACAAATCTGCATGATTTGTGACTCAGATTTTAAGGGAATTTGTTCCCTAATTTTCTAAGTCAATGCAAGCTGGACAAATCTTGTAATTAGGCCTTAATTTGTGTAATTTGTGCTATATATATTTTGTTACCATAAATAGCTCCTAGGTAGACTATTCTTGTAATCTATATATATAGGCTGTACAGTTTATCCTTAAAAGAGAGAATATAACAATTCGTTCATGGTATCGGAGCGTTTGTGGGCTTATTCTTCCTGCCCCTTTCTGCCAAAAACTCCCCCCAATATCTATTTCCTTCCTGCCTCTTTTTTTCTGATCAGAAAATATGTCTGAAACTTCCAGCATTAGCACTGCCAGCACTGAGCCCATTTTAAACCATTCCTCACAACAATCCTCTGGTGAATACCAGATTTTACAGCCCTCGTTTAGGCTCAATGGCCGTAATTATCTTGTATGGTCACAAATCGTGAGGACTTTTCTAAAGGGTAAGGGAAAATTGAGTCATATGACGGGTCCAATTCCGGAAGAGAGTGATCCAAAATTTGTTGCTTGGGACATAGAAGACTCATCGATCATGTCATGGCTTTGGAACTCAATGGTGCCGGAAATCAGCGGGACGTGCATGTTTCTCACAACCGCGAAGGACATATGGGATACGGTGAAACAAACTTATTCAAAGGTTCATGATGCAGCCCTTATTTTTGAAATCAAAACAAAGATTCACTCAACCAAACAAGGTAGTCTCTCCGTCACTGATTACTATAACAAAATGAAAGGCCTTTGGTTAGAACTCGATTACTATCAAAATATTAAGATGAAGTGCAGTGAGGACGCAGCCATGATGCTAAGATTTGGTGAAGGAGAAAGAGTCTACGAGTTTCTAGCCGGACTAAATGTTGAATTCGACCAAGTACATGTCCAAATACTTGGGAAAGAGTCTCTACCGAGCCTAAGTGAAGTCTTTTCCACCATTCGAAGTGAAGAAGGAAGGAGGGGAGTCATGCTTGAGACACCACTGAATGAAGTAACAGTGCTAAACACCATGGCCTCAGCAATAACTACTGGAGATTCTATCAAAACCGAGACTCCAAGGGCCCCAAAGAACATGACCAGACCTTCAAACAGCAGTAGAGAGAATCTGTTTTGTAACTATTGCAAGAAAACATGCCATACCAAAGATATTTGCTGGAAACTTCAAAGAAAAAACAACCAGCAACAGCAAAACAACCAGCAGCAGCAGTCTCTGACGCGTAACCGAGTCGCCAACGTCGCCTGCACTGAAGAAGACGCCACTACTGCTGAAGTGAATGGACTGAACAAGGAAGAGATTGAAAAACTCCAAAGCTTCCTTACTGCAATTGAAAAACCAGTAGGTTCATGCTCTGTTGCCCAGTCAGGTAAGTTTTCCTCAACTCATTCCTCGAGTAATTCGAAGAACAGTTTTCTTGGAATCTGGGTAGTTGACTCAGGAGCCACTGACCATATGACTAATTCTTCCAACATTTTTTCATCTTATACACCGTGTTCTGGCAGTCAAAAAATAAAAGTCGCCGATGGAACCTTAGCTACCGTTGCTGGAAAAGGAACCATAAATCTCATCTTATACACCGTGTTCTGGCAGTCAAAAAATAAAAGTCGCCGATGGAACCTTAGCTACCGTTGCTGGAAAAGGAACCATAAATCTCATACCTTCTCTTTCCTTAAAATCCGTTCTTCACGTTCCCAAATTGTCCATCAATTTATTATCAATTCAAAAACTTACCTCTGACCTGAATTGTAAAGTGATTTTTTATCCCATGTATTGTGAAATTCAGGACCAGGATACGGGGAAGATGATTGGGCGTGCTAAGGAACGGGAAGGGCTTTACTACTTGGACACTAGTGGTGGCAATGGTGAAATCAGTTACATCCCGCAGTCATATGTGTCAGAAACCCAGTCTGCTCGAAAGGCTCAAATTTGGCTACATCATATTAGAATGGGTCATCCATCTTTTTCTTTGTTAAAAACTATCTTTCCTTTGTTATTCCATAAGATTGATGTTAAAGATTTCAGTTGTGAGGTGTGTCAAATGGCTAAACACCATAGAGTTTCATATCCTTTAAGCAATTCAATAACATCTTTACCTTTCTCTTTAATTCATACTGATGTGTGGGGACCCTCTAGAATTTCAAACATTAATGGGGCTCGTTGGTTTGTTTCATTCATAGATGATTTTTCGAGGACTACTTGGTTGTTTTTGATGAAAAACAAATCTGATGTGAGTATGATTTTTCCCATGTTTCATAAAATGATTCTCACTCAATTTGGTGTTTGTATTAAACATATTCGGTCTGATAATGCGAGAGAGTATTTCAATCAAGTCATGTCACCATTCCTCCAAGAAAAAGGAATAATCCATGAGTCCTCTTGTGTTGACACCCCCCAACAAAATGGGATTGCGGAGAGAAAAAATCGTCACCTTCTTGATATCACTCGTGCCTTGTTATTCGAAGAAAATGTGCCTAAATTCTATTGGGGAGAAGCCGTTCTAACAGCCACATATTTGATTAATCGTTTGCCCAGTAGAGTGTTAGGAAACAGATCGCCTATAGATGTTCTCTCCACTCACTTTCCAGAAGTTAAGAGAACCCAACTTCCATTAAAAACCTTTGGTTGCACAGCCTATGTCCATATCTCACAAAAAAACCAAAATAGCAAACTCGATCCAAGAGCTCTCAAGTGCATCTTCTTAGGATACTCATCAACACAAAAGGGGTATAAATGTTATCAGCCGGCTTCAAAAAAAAATTTTGTATCTAAAGATGTCACTTTTGCCGAAAACCAAAGTTTTTATGATCCAAGTTGTCCTCCGGGGGACATGAGGACTGAAGACAACCTTGATTTCCTTTATTTTGATCTCTCCAATTCGGTTCTTACAACACCAAACCAATTTAGTCTTGATCATGAGCATCCAGTAACTCCACCCAGTCAAGAAGAAACAACCCCGTCCAGTCCTGTCTGTGAAACTAGTCCTGTTCAAGAGTCTTTTCCAAATCAATCGAGTCCTACCTGTGGGCCCAGTGAAATTCATCCACAGTCCACTGTTCCACTACAAGTGTACTCAAGGAGAAGGCCAAATCCTGAACCCGTGCAAAACTAATCATCTGAATCAAATCCAGGTAATAAATCTAACTCATCTTCACTACTTGAGATTCATGATCTTTATATTCCTATTGCTTTAAGGAAAGGAACACGGAAATGTACCCAACACCCAATAGCCAACTTCATTTCATACGACCATCTCTCCCCGTCCCATAGAACCTTTCTCACCAAATTAAATACAATTGAGATTCCAAAAACTATTCAAGAAGCACTTGGGAATAGGGAGTGGAAAAAGGCCATGATTGAGGAAATGAGAGCACTTGAGAAAAATAATACTTGGGAAATTGTGGAGTTGCCTAAAGGGAAGAAAGTGATTGGGTGTAAGTGGGTATTCACAGTGAAATATAATGCGGATGGGACTCTTGAGAGATATAAGGCCAGGCTTGTTGCCAAGGGTTACACTCAAACATATGGGGTAGATTACATGGAGACATTTGCCCCTGTAGCCCAAATAAACACTATTCAAATCTTGCTATCACTGGCAGCTAACCTAAACTGGACTTTGCAGCAATTTGATGTAAAGAATGCTTTTCTACATGGGGACCTGGAGGAGGAAGCCTACATGAAGGCCCCACCAGGATTCAACCAAAGCTTTGGAACTAACCATGTTTGTAGGTTAAAAAAGGCTTTATATGGCTTAAAACAGTCCCCAAGAACTTGGTTTGGAAGATTTGCAAAGGCCATGGAGAAAATGAATTATAAACAATCTCAAGGAGATCACACTCTCTTTGTCAGAAGATCAACAACTGGGAAAGTCACTGCTCTAATTGCATATGTCGATGACATAATTGTGACAGGTGATGACATAGGAGAAATTGAGAAGCTGAAGACTCATCTCTAAGGGAGTTTGAAGTAAAAGACCTAGGAAAACTTAAGTATTTCCTAGGAATAGAAGTCGCTCACTCAAAGCTTGGGATTTTCATCTCTCAGCAAAAATATATTCTGGATCTACTCAAAGAAACTGGCATGCTTGGATGCAAGCCATCTGAAGTCCCCATTGACTACACTCACAAGTTGGGAGAAGCCTTTGATAGTCCAGAAGTGGACAAAGGAAGGTACCAAAGACTGATTGGTAAACTCATCTATCTGTCACATACCAGGCCAGACATTGGTTATGCTGTGAGTGTTCTAAGTCAGTTCATGCATGCTCCGCGTGAAACCCACCAAGAAGCTGCATACAAGACTCTCCAGTACTTGAAGGCCACTCCAGGAAAAGGAATCCTATTCAAGAGAAATAACAGACTTGACTTAGAAGCATACACAGATGCAGATTGGGCAGGATCAATCATTGACAGAAGATCTACCACAGGCTACTGCACTTTCCTAGGAGGAAACTTGATAACTTGGAGAAGCAAGTAGCAAACAGTTGTCTCCAGATCAAGTGCAGAGGCTGAATTCCGTGCAATGGCTCAAGGCATATGTGAATTACTTTGGATAAAAATTGTCCTTAGTGATTTGGGGATCAAGTGGGAAGGACCAATGAAGCTGTACTGTGACAACAAGTCTGCCATCAGCATTGCACATAATCCGGTCCAACATGACCGAACTAAGCATGTGGAAATCGACCAACATTTCATCAAGGAAAAACTTGAAAGTGGTCTAATTTGCACTCCCTATGTTCCTACAAACAGGCAACTGGCAGACATCCTGACCAAGGGTCTATCTATCACCGTATTTCAAAGCATCACCAGCAAGTTAGGAATGGAAAACATCCACTCACCAGCTTGAGGAGGGGTGTTGACAAATCTGCATGATTTGTGACTCAGATTTTAAGGGAATTTGTTCCCTAATTTTCTGAGTCAATGCAAGCTGGACAAATCTTGTAATTAGGCCTTAATTTGTGTAATTGGTGCTATATATATTTTGTTACCATAAATAGCTCCTAGGTAGACTATTCTTGTAATCTATATATATAGGCTGTACAGTTTATCCTTAAAAGAGAGAATATAACAATTCGTTCACCTTTTTCATTAATCCACAGTGATGTGTGGGGACCGTCTAGGATAAAAAATATCACTAGATCTCGTTGGTTTATAACGTTTATAGATGATCACACTAGACTTACATGGGTTTTCCTAATGAAAGAAAAATCAGAGGCAGGTCCGATATTTCAAAAATTCAACACCATGATTCAAACTCAATTCCAAACCAAAATACATATTTTGAAAACGGACAATGCAAAGGAATATTTTGCTTCGATTCTTGGTGAATACCTAATAAATCAAGGAATAGTTCATCTAAGCTCCTGTGTTGATACACCTCAACAAAATGGTGTTGCCGAAAGAAAAAACAGACATCTCCTTGAAGTAGCCCGATCCCTCATGTTCTCTACACATGTACCTAAACAATTTTGGGGGGAAGCCATACTCACCGCAACCTACCTCATAAACAGAATGCCCTCTCGAGTTCTTAAATTTCAGACCCCGTGCCAAACCCTACTCAAAACATATCCAACCACACATCTCATATCCTCCATCCCTCTCAAAATATTTGGCTACTCTGCTTTTGTACATATTCATAGTCAACACTGAGGAAAACTTGATCCGAGAGCCATTAATATCTTTACCTTCCCTTCTTTGTAATATATTTTTGTATGTTGTTCTGTGCTATTTTGATTTTCTTTTAAAAAATTAAAAAAATGAAATTTATTTTGAAAATTTTAAATGAAGGTTATTAATTAAATTTGTTTAGAACGGCTGAGTTAAGGAGTTAAATTATTTTCTCTCGAGACACATTCTAATAAATTTGATTTTGTAAATGCAATTGGTTTGGATTTTCAAATAAATTCTCAATAAAAAAGTGTGTTTTTGATTTTGCTTTTTAATTTTCTTAAAAAAATCTTTGAAATTAAATTACTTAAGAATTCAATTAAAATGGCTAAGATTAAGGAGGATATAATCAATATGATTAGCAAGTATTCTGTACTTATGACCTCTTGAAACTCATTTTGAAGAATTTGAAAAGTAATTCTAATTTTCAAATTAAAAAATAAAGTCTAGGGAATCTGACTTTAAAAGACCCAGTTTGTAATATATTGTTGTGTGTTTATTTTAGTTTTTAGTTTAGTTTGTTAAGTTTGCTACAGATCATCTTTACAGTTGTGCTAATTCAGGTAATATTTTTACTATACATTGGAGACAATATACATTTTAGGTTGGAGGAGAGGGTTGTATTTCAAAATTGTGCTTTAATGTTGTGCTGTGCCAATTTTTTTCGATTCTTGCCTCTGATTTTGTGTGTTATTTTTTGCAAGTCATAAAAGTAAAAAGATTAAAATGTGTTTTATAAATATTAGTTTCTTAGTAATTAATGTGTTATTAGTTTGTTGTGATTTCTAAATTTGATATTAATGTAATATCATTTCTCTATTCTTTGAATTATCTAATTTTATGGACTCTCAAAACTTTACTTTTATTTAACATTTTTATGCGTTTATTTTTCAAAATGTTTGTAAGCCATTCTTTTCACACACTCACTGTAATGCTTAATTGTGGTGGTACTCCAAAACTTTGAATATTTGAGTTTTGTTATTTTGTGAAGATGAACAATTGAAGGTAGTAACATTTTCAAAATTAATTAACTAAATAAAAATTAAAAAATTAAAAAAGAAATAAAAAGAATTGTAAATAAATAAAGTGTGTCTAAGGGGTGCTTCAACACCTAGTACCTTGGACCAACTGGTTTGGGAGTTACTAACTCAACGCTCGTTGAATGGGTTATGGAGAAAGCTTAAGGGAACCAAACATTACACTATCCATAATTGTAAAGTTTGTAAATATTTCTGTTTTATGTTTCTGGTCTTAATTGTTCTAAATAAATAAATCTTAAATGTTGCTACTTGCAAGAATGATTTGAATCAAAATATCATAACAATTTTATTCTTAGTTTTGGATGAAACTTCATAATTATTCATTATCTCTTTCTGCACTAAGTTTGGCTTATATACATTTTGTTAAATAGCATATAAATTGTTCAAATAAAATTTTTGCTTTGTTAGTCTATTTAGTTAGATTAGTCTAATTATAGTTAAATAGTTTTCATTGTGTGATTATTTAGTAAATCATTTCAAAATTTTATCGCTTTAATTACTAGGGACTAGCAATAAGCTGGTTGGGGGGTATGATGAGACTGTAAAAGTGCACATTTTCTAAGAATGAAATTATTTATTTATGCTTTTATTTCTCATTAAATCCTCTAATTGTAGCATTTTTGTATTAATTAGTGTTTCTGTGTCTTGGTATATAAATGTGTTTAAAAATATGTTTTTAACGTGTTTTTATGTTTAATAATATTTTTGGTAATTTTTAGAATCATTTCAAAGTGTGTTTTATAAGTGTTTAGTTTGTAAATAATGAAAACCATAAAAATAATATTGTGTGATTTTATTTTGAGACTTAAAATGTTTGTAAAATAATTAATTTTGGTTTGTTTATTTTATTATAGATTTGAAACATAGAGGAAAAACGGAGCAGAACGGCGCAAAAATGGATAAAATTGGACATGAAATGCATCAAGAAAATAAACAAAATTTGAATTTGAAACTCCCTGAACTCATCAGAGAGGTACTCACCACCTCGATCGGATCAAAGTGCTTTTATGGGTCTACCCAATTGCTTTTCAACTTCAGCTTGAAACTCCCTGAACTTATCATAGGTTTTGCTCTTGTGGTGCATTAGGTATACATACCCATACCTTGAGTGATCGTCAATAAAAGTGACGAAGTACTCATACCCTCCTCGTGCCTGGATGTTTATCAGTCCGCAAACATCACTATGCACAAGTTCTAAAATCCCTTCGGCCCTATTGCCCTTAGACCTGAATGTTCTTTTGGTCATTTTACCCTTTAAACAAGATTCATGTTGAGGTATAGATTCCATCTTTAAGTGACTTAAAGGTCCATCCCTTACCAATATTTGAATCCTATTCAGGTTAATATGACCAAGGCACAAATGTCAAAGATAAGTCTTATTAGAGTGAGAAGTCTTAGGTCTTTTAGAGTTATTATCATTCATCTCAGCATTAAGTAGTAAGTCCATCTTACGTTTAATAAAATATAGATTATTTTACATCCATCCAAAACAGATAATAGATTTGTTTTTACAAATCATCACTTTATTATTAAAAGAAACCAAACAAGAGTCTTTAAATAAATAAGCTACATAAATTAAATTCCTCTTAAATTTAGGAACATAAAAACAATATCGCAAAATTAAATTTCTAAAATTATCAAAATAAAGATGAACGTCTCCCATTGCTTTTGCTAAGACTAAGGATCCATCGCCCATCCGAAGCGTGAAGTCTTCATAAAGCAGACTTCTTGTTTCTATGAACCCTTGCAAAAAAAACACAAACATGATTAGTTACATCAGAATCTATGACCCAAATGTCACTAGATTCCTCAACCAAATAAATTTCTAAATATAGAAGATCACACCTACCTACCTCTTTTGGAAAAGAAGTCCTTGCAATGCTTCTTGATGTGCCCAACCTTCCTGCAGAAGAAGCACTTAAGCTTCTTTGGGTTCTTCTTCTTATTCTTCTTCTTGTTCTTGTTGTTAGTAGGAATAGAAGACTTCTCATTTTTGGCCCATTGCTTCTTTCCATTCCCAAGGTTAGGATTGGAATTAGAAGTAGCTACCATGTTGGTCTCGTCACCTGTAGGAGACTCCCTGATCAGCAGTTCAAACTCTTATAACTGTTTAATTCTGTTAAGGTCATATTTTGCCTATGGCTCAAATTAAAAGTAGCTCTAAATGGAATAAATTCCTTTGATAGAGTCTCAAAGACCATAGTCATCTGAGTTTCAATATCGATGTCGGCTCTATTGGTTTGTGCCTCAGCGAGGTAACCCATGACCAACATCATGTGCTCCTTTACAGATGTCTTTCGTCTCTGCTTACAATTTAAGAGTTTTTGAAGTGCCCCTTGCTACTTTGTTAGGGCCTAGCCTCCAAACATGTCTTCTAAATTATCCAAGATCTTCTTAGCAATCTCATAATCCTCATGTTGAGCCTACAGCCCATTATTCATGCTAGCCATAACATAGCAGTGGA
This sequence comes from Artocarpus heterophyllus, assembly GCA_025403435.1. Taxonomy (NCBI): domain Eukaryota; kingdom Viridiplantae; phylum Streptophyta; class Magnoliopsida; order Rosales; family Moraceae; genus Artocarpus; species Artocarpus heterophyllus. The sequence goes on from CM046353.1 coordinate 26,988,083, forward strand.
CCTAATCATTTGCATCTTTCCACCTATTGTATGCTTGGAATTGCTCATTAATGGAGTCTTCCATCGGCTCGGGAGGACAAGGGGTTGTCAGCATAAATTTCAGTATCTCAAAGGAGAGGATGATAACCAGGTTCCGTTTCTAATCATTATAATTCTCTCTGATTAATTGGTTTTTGTCAAGCATCGAAGATAAAGCATTTTTAGACATTTTTAATCTACAACAAAGAATCATATACCAAAAATAAGTAAATATATCATAATAATTTAGTAATATAACACAATCATGTAAAAACATACAAATGTGTTTATGTGTCAAAGCCTTGAAAATATCACAACCTCACAATGATAATTCCCAACTCAGAATTCAACAAGCTCCTAGGGGAGTCATGCCAAATTCAATCAAGAACACGGATCCTCTCCTGGTTAATATATGCCATCTAGAACCCGTATGATTCAACATATATTAATAATCATTTCTTTGGCCATTAATTTTATTAACAGAGCTCCTAGGGGAGGTTAATAATAAAATTAACATGAGTGTATAACCATTATTTCAATATTTTATCCATGATTTATAATCACTACCTAGAGGTGTGCAACCATAAATTATGCTAAAATACCTTATCCTCTCAGAGATCCAATCTGGTACATGATAGAAATCCCTTCCTAGGGGTTAGGACCAGCATGTTCTTCCTATGAACCAACAATGGAGGCCTTTGGTCCTCTCTTTGAAAACCTTCTCCTACTCAATCTTTTGAAATCAAGGTTTTATTTTAAAAGATATGCATGAACAATTTTAAATTGAATGGCACTCTCTATTCTATATGGCATGTTATTAATATACATGGCAAATCATATTATAATGCAGATGAGCAAAGCAATCAAGCAAAGCTGCAAGCAAAATAATAATAAATAACCGTAATACTATGGTTCCACTCGAGAGAATAGGAAACAAAGATTACAAGAGAATAATCAAAACATATTATCAATTCTTCATCCTAGAATCCTCAAGCTGTATCCTTCTTCATGCATTGCCCATCTTCAAGTCTCCAATCCCGTATGAATCGAATACTCAAAATTTTCAGTCATATCTAAATTTTAATGTTTCTCAGAATTGTCTCAAAAATAAAATTAAAACTGCATCAAAACTGCACCTTTTCTGGAATAATTTCTAACTCTCTGCTGGCAAGCCATCTGTATAATCGGCCTATCGATCATGACGTTCTAGCCTGCCGATCTTTGCAGATCGGCCTGCCGGTCATGACGGTTCGGCCTACCACCAAAGCCACCTGATTTTTGCCCCACTAACGGCGTGTCGAACCTCATGTTTGGCCTATCGATCTGTGACCATCGGCCAACCGAACTAGAGGGCTTGGCCTGCCGACCAAGCAGAAACCACCCCTTTTAGAAAATACAATTTATAATGCAATTTATCAATTTTATTTTTAACAATTCAAAAACATAAACTAAGAGACTCATGAAATACCTAGGAAGGCCATCATCTATCTTCTAGATCCATCTTCTCCAAATGATTATTTAATTATAAAATTCTTACAAATTTAAAATTAAATAATAATTCCTAGACAGAGATGATAGTCTACTATCTAATTACATGAAAAACCTATGTAAATATTCTAACCTCTAACGAACCATAACTGACATAAATTAATTAATTAATTAATAATTAAATAATAATTTAATCAATCATAATTAATTAATAAACATTTACCACATAATCCATGACAACTTATAAGATTATATAGAAACTCTTGAGTGTCAACTCTCTATAAAATTAAATTCAAGTATAGGAGAGATCAAGATTACATAATTTACATATATAGCATGATCACAAACTTGTAAATTTATGTAAAAACCATGGCTCTGATATCAATTGTTGGGAAAATAGTACACAACAGAATTTTAAAATTTTTAAATCAGAGTATTTTTTAAAACACAAGTTTGACACGCTATATGTATAAATTAACCAAATCTTACTGACCATGTAAATGCCGAAAAGCTTCCTCAATTAGTGAAGAGAAGTAACATTGTAGAAGGACCTCAACCAACTACCATTCTTTGTTATTCTCTATCCACGATCAGAGTGAGTGTGGGCACACTACAGCACTTCCACCAAGCGACTCTCCTTCCAACCAATTAAGAGAACCCAAAGTTGGTGTTCATGATTTGTGAACAAGAGCTCTCAGGGAGTTTTCAGAATCTCACTAGCAGAGTATCACTCTTAATCTCTCAATTGATCTAAATAATAATGAGACTCACTCCCCTTTTATAGAGGTTGGGCCTAGGAGTCAGTCCTTATCAGATAAGGCCTCAAAAACTCAAATCAGAATCAAATTCGGATAATATATGATGAAATCCACGTGAAAATGCGTGATCTTTTTATCACGCGGTTGGCATACCGATCTGTCTAATCGGCATGCCGAACCTGTGAAAAAAAATTTTAGCGAATCTTTTATTTTCCATTCGAGATTTTATAGGATAAAGTCTCAGTTTTAATTCAAATAACCCGATAGAGAAGTTATCTAATTAAGACAACTTTATGTAAATAATCTCTAGGAAAATAAGTGAATTCCTAATAATTCTACAAGTTTATCTTGATTTAATTTATTCAAAATTAAATCAACTAATATACAGACAAGAATTATCCGATCCCAATAATTCAACAAGTTTATCTTAAATTAATTTTGTCACAAAATTAATTCAACCGATAAACAGACATGAATTATTTGATTTTTCTAAATTTTAACCAATTTGATAAATCTAACATAAGTTAGCAATCATTGAAAAAGCACGCCGTATCGTTATAAGATTTTAGTGAGCTAGCAAAGAGGACCTGATGGACCTATATAGTTCAAGCTCCTGATAATTATAAAACCCAATATCCTAAATATACATTTCATAATTATCAACTCCAAATGTCACTTCACTAAAAGCTTGAAGCTGCACTCTCAAACTATATAGAATTACGAAGCCCGTGCAGCTAAGTTTCCATGACATATCATAATGTATCGTATCTCTATAGGATTATCCATAATTGGCTTAAGGTCAAGTTCTGTCTTACCTTCCCGATTATTTTTATCTTAAGTTCTATTATCTCACCATCGGAAAACTTACCATCCATAAGAGAGTATACCATTCGGTTACACCTATGTATCCAAATGGTTGAGCACTCCATTTTTTTAATTATAGGATAACACATATAAGAGGATATCTCTACTCTTATAGAGGAGCTATGGATTCTATATCTATGAATAACATGTCTACGCTATTAAGAGTCATGTCTCCAATGTACCGACATGCATACCACTATTAAAATGTGGGTGTCACCCTTTGGTACATCAAAAGACACAAGTCAAGGTAATAGGTCCACTATTCATCTCAGGATTAAGATACAATACAAATGATTGTCTAAAGTGAATTAATTTGCTGAGACAGAATTGTTAATCCAAATCAATTCACTTTATGTCCTGATCTAACACATCGTCACCTATGACAATGCGTCATTATTTCTATTCATGGAGTCCACCTTCGACAGTCAAGACAAACCATTTCCCAATATGGACATAGACAACAAAATAATCTTTGCATGAATAAAGCGCCCAACTTTATTCCATTGATTACAGATCTTATAATTTAGACCGTCACCTTAAAAATCGTGTCTTTCGTATAATCTATCCACCATATGCCTAATTCTTAAAGGTTTAGACCGACATTCTCAGACTATTATTTGCTTAACATATATTCAACAAATATGAATGTAAAGAGGACAAGATTTGGTATATAAATAATAAATAAATTCTTTATTGATAAAAATGTCTCTAAAAATATATTATATTTTTACTCCTTAGGGCATGCACGTCTAATAGTTCTAGTGATTTTGGTTCCTAAGAAGGATGGGATGTGGATGACGTGCATTGACTGCTGAGCAATCAATATAAAGGTAAAGTATCATCATCTCATTCCTCGCTTAGACAATATGTTAGATGAGTTACATGGTGCTTGTGTATTCTCTAAAATTGATTTAAAAAGTGGATATCATCAAATTTGAATGAAAGAAGGTGATGAATGGAAAACTGCCTTTAAAACAAAATATAGTTTATATAAGTGGTTAGTTATGCTGTTTGGATTAACTAATGCACCAAGCACTTTTATGCGATTAATGAACCATGTCTTGCGTGCTTTCATAGGTAAATTTGTGGTAGTTTATTTCGATGATATTCTCATTTATAGCAAAAACATGGATGAACATCTTGTGCATTTAAATTCAGTTTTGGATGTACTTAGAAAAGAAAAGTTATATGCTAACTTGAAGAAGTACACCTTTTGCACCGATAAGCTTGTGTTTCTTGGTTTTGTTAAGAGTGCACAAGGAATACAAGTTGATGAAGAGAAGATTCATGCAGTTCAAGAATGGCCAACTCCTACAAGTGTTAGTATTGTTTGAAGTTTTCATGAACTTGCTAGTTTTTATGGAAAATTCATGAAAGACTTTAGTAGCATTATCGCACTACTAACTGAAGTCATCAAGAAGAACGTGGGATTTAAATAGGGTGAAGAGGAAGAAAAGGTACTCCCATTAATTAAGGAAAATTAACTCATGCTCCTTTACTTGCTTTACCTAATTTTACTAAATCTTTTGAAATTGAACGTGATGCTTTAGGAGTATGTATAGGTGCCGTTCTTGTGTAAGAAGGAAGACCAATTGCATATTTTAACAAAAAGTTAAGTGGGGTAGCCTTAAACTTAAACTATCCTACGTATGATAAAGAGTAGTTGCTTTCGTTCGAACATTGGAAACATGGCAACACTACCTTTGGCCTAAGGAATTCGTGATTCACTCCAATCATGAGTGGTTAAAGCATTTGAGAGGCCAACATAAGTTGAATAAGAGACATGCACAATGGGAAAAATTCATTGAGACATTTCCACATGTCATCCGGTACAAAAAAATGTGATGATTTGAGGACAAATCCTTTTCAACAGGAGGGGAATGATGAGCACATGACTAATTCATGGAGTAAGGATCCAATTCAAGTTCCAATCGAGCCGGTTACAAGGGCTAAGGCTAAAAGATTTAAAGAACATCTTAATGGGCTGATGCAAAGCATTTGGACTGAGACAAATGATTGCAAGCCAAAGGGTGAAGAAAAAAAGCCTACAACAAGCTTAGATTACCAAAATTCGAGCATTGGAATAATTTAGAAAGTTTCCTTTCTTATTCAATCAGCACATGCCAATTCAAGATTCAAGAAAGTTTCCTTTTCAAGATAGTTTCCCTTTTCTGATTAGTTTCCTTTTTTAATTTAAGAAGTTTCCTGAATTGTAAAGCTGGCTTCCATTTTAAGTACTTTCCTTTTTTTTGGTTAGTTTCCTATTTGGTTAGTTTACCATTTGGTTAGTTTCCCATTTGGATAGTTACCCATTTAATTACTTTCTTGATTTCTATTTTAGGCACCTACCATTAAAAAAGAGCTGATTGAGATTTAATTTCCCCTTTTTAAATCCCATAAGCACTGATCTAGTTTCCCTTTGTGGGAATAGGCATGTAACTTAGTAAAAGTTGAGAGATTAGATTGATTAGGTGTCCTGAATTATAAACGTAGAATAATTGAGTTTCTTTTATAGAATAGGCATTTTATTTATTAGGCTGATTGATTGGGATTTAGTTTTCTCAAATTTGTTGATCATCTTATATTATAAATAGCCATTGGCTCAATGACATAATATACAATTCAAATTTTTATTCAAACTTTGTGATATCAAAATTCTCTTTGTTTCTTTGAGAACTTTTTCGAACTTATCGAAATTTCTGTGGCATTCAACTATGACTTATCAATCAAACATTCATATTTGATTGTGGCGTCTTCATTATACCAATGTTCTTGCTTCACTAGAAGCAACAGATCACGATTTCATACAAACTTGTTTCTAAACTATATTAGAGACTTAGTTGATTCAAGGATCTCATCACTTTATTGGCGAGTTCGTGTCACGTACCCTGCTTTGCGCAGTAAACTGTTGTTGATTAGTACATATTTAGTAATAGGAAACCTTTAAATCATAAAACCAAAAAGGGTTCTTTTTTTAAAAAAATTTAAAGGGTAGCTTTGTTGAAGTAGCAGTAGTGTAGTACTTGTTTTCAAAATCCTATTTTCTTTTACAAAAGTAGGAGATAGCCTGTTTAGAGGAACTGTGTTTGAGGAATGGAAAATTAGGTTTTGATATTTGCTTTTTTTTTCCTATTTTTCATTTTTCTTTCTTTTACATTACTAAAAATTCTCTGCTATTGTTGCCAAAGGAAGGCTGTAGATTAGTTGTGTCTTTTAGGGCACATAGACATGTATGTGTGTTTTTTATATTTATGCATGTGCAAAAGCACATATGGCTGTATATATTCTTGAGACCAAAATACCTTTGCAATTGTTTGATGCATCGTCTCTTCAATGGGTTAGCGTTATATCTCCTCGTTTGTAGAATATCACTTATAGTGATCTAGTGAAGTCAGTCTTTATTATTGTTCTATCATATCCCACCAATTACATAGGGATTAAGGAAAAATTTGAACCTGCTTGTTTTGGGTTGCATAGTATAGGGAAACATTCAGTGCATATCTTTATGATCAGCATGCTTTTCTTTTGCAATTTGGGAAAATGGTAGGAGTTTGAAAAGGACCAAACTTAACTTGTTAATAAGCAAATGGCATGATGAGTTGATTGATGTGTTTGGAAATTGATACCATAATAAGAGGACATGAATAAAACATTCTTAAATGTTTCCTAAAAACACCAAAGAAGAAAAACTTTTTTTAGCTTGTTAACAAACTTGATAATCTTAACAAACTTGATATTTGTTGCCATATACTTTAGCTTAAGAATTATGCAATGTGAATTGTTGTGACCATATGCTTTGTGCACTATGTTCTTGTCTATTGTCATTTGTAATTTGTGAAATGTAAGCTTTGAAATTTTCATTTGCTTATACTTTTCCTTATTACGATTTCCATATTTGGCTAATTAATTTTCTTTCTTCTTTTTTTGGTAAATAGAAATTGAACTTAATAAGTTTGTTAGTACTAAATTATGATCTTAGAGAAAGGGCTGGCTATGATGAAACTAATTTTGCTTCTTAATGCTGGTTGAAGTGTTATTATTGTAGATTTTCATGCTTATGATGCCAATGTGCCCTCAGTTGATGATGCATAGGATTTTTCTGTTTTACCAACTGGTTGTAGTATTGTTGTGGGCATCTTAAGTGCCAATCCACAATGCTTACACCCCTAATGTGAAATGGAAAAAGCAATAGTTCTAAACCAATTTTATATCTCAATAGTTATTAACTTTTTATTATGTTGTTTTCGAGTATAACATGCATATACATTGGTTGTTGCAGGCTCGATGATTTAATTGTGGAAATGGAAAAGATGGGGAAGAAAAGGAATGATGATGAGACAATCGTTAATTGGAGCAGACAAAATGAGAAGCATTGTTATTATAGTTGGTGGACCATCAAACAACCACTCTTGGACGACATCCTTTAGCAGCTGATTGGGACCAGTGGGTGGAGAAATTTTTGGTCCAGATGTTCCTGGGGAACATTATAAGCAGAAGAGGAATCAACTGAGAAAGATTTTTTTATCTATATTCCGTCCACGTGAATGCAAGTGGCCTTGGTTGGGATCCTAAAACTAGGGGCGTTTGCTATGAGTTGAAGTATTTAGATGATTTTTTAGCAGTAATCCCTTTGGTTTTTTCCTTTTGTAATTCTTGCAGATAATGCCCAACTTTCATTTGTTGCAATGTTAATGAGTTTCTCATTTGATGTCCAGAGAACCACCCATGCTAAAGACTTGATTGGTAAGGTGGTGCCCAATTGGAATTTAATAGCATAATTGTTTCACAGAGAGTTTGCCATCAGGAATTATGCCGTGACTTTAGGTTCTACATGTCTGAACGAACCTCCTAGCCTGCAGAGAAGCAATGACGAGCATGAAGGAGTCTCTGAGCAGTTGGACTTAGAAGATGGTTATAACAACCTGAAGGATAGGGCATACGTTTCAAATTTGATAGAGTCTCTGGACCACGTGCCACCAACATTGCTCCCATGTCCCAAACAATTAGGAAGAGGCCAGTGTGGAACAAAGGTCTGACAGATTCATAAGTAGCTACCATTGCCTTGTAGAGTATTGTCAGTCATGTATGCCATAAGGAGTAAAAATGTAATATGTTTTTAGAGACATTTTTATCAATACAGAATTTATTAATCTTGTCCTCTTTAGATTCGTATTTGATGAATATATATTAAACAAACAAAAGTCTGAGACTGTCGGTCTAAACCTTTAAGAATTGGCCATATGATGGACAGATTATATGGAGGATACGATTCCTAAGGTAACAGTCTAAATCATAAAATCCGTAATTGAGGGAATAAAGTTGGGCGCTTTATTCATGTAAAGATTGTTATGCTATCTATATCCCTATTGAGAGATGGTTTGTCTTGGCTATCGGAGGTGGACTCTGTGAATAAAAGCATTAGCATATTGTCATAGGTGACGATATGTTGGATCGAGACATAAAGTGAATTGATTCAAAGTGAATTGATTTGGATTAATAATTCTATCTTGACAAATCGATTCACTTTAGACAATCATTTGTATTGTATCTTAATGTTGAGATGAATAGTAGACCCGTTGTCTTGACTTGTGCCTTTTGATGTACCAAAGGGTGACACTCACATTTTAATAGTGGTACGCAGCTAGTACGTTGGAGGCATGACTTTTGATAGCATAAACTTGTTATTCATAGATATGGATCCATAGCTCCTCTTTAAGAGTAATGATATCCTCTTATATATGTTATCCTATAATTGAAAAACTACAGCGCTCAACCATTTGAATTCATAGGTGTAACCAAATGGTATATCCACTTTGGATGGTAAGTTTTCTGTGTTAGACATGTATGCCCTAAGGAGTAAAAATGTAATACGTTTTTGGAGACATTTTTATCAATAAAGAATTTATTCAGTTATATATACCAAATCATGTCCTCTTTATGTTCATATTTGTTGAATGTATGATAAGCAAACAGTAGTCTGAGACTGTCAGTCTAAACCTTAAGAATTGGGCATATGATGGGCTGATTATGCGGAAGACACAATTCTTAAGGTGATGGTCTAAAACATATGATCCGCAATCGAGGGAATAAAGTTGGGCGCTTTATTCATGTAAAGATTGTTATGTTGTCTATATCCCTTTTGGGAGATGGTTTATCTTGACCATCGGAGTTAGACTCCGTGAATAGAAACATTGGCGCGTTGTCATAGGTGACGACGTGTTGGATCGGGACATAAAGTGAATTGATTTGGATTAATAATTCTATCTTGGCAAATCGATTCACTTTAGACAGTCATTTGTATTGTATCTTAATCTTGAGATGAATAGTGGGCCCGTTGTCTCGACTTGTGCCTTTTGATGTACCAATGGGTGACTCCCACATCTCTATAGTGGTATGCATGCCGGTACATTGGAGGCATGACTCTTGATAGCATACACTTGTTATTCATAGATATGGAATCCATAGCTCCTTTTAGGAGTAATGATATCCTTTTATATGTGTTGTCCTGTAATTGGAAAACTGGAGCGCTCAACCATTTGGATACATAGGTGTAACCAAATGGTATACTATCTTTGGATGGTAAGTTTTCTAATGGTGAGACAATGGAACGTAAGATAAAAATAATCGGGAAGGTAAGACAGAACTTGTTCTTAAGCTGATTATGGATGATCATATGGGTATGCGATACACTATGATATGTCATGGAGACTTAGCTACACGAGCTTCGTAATTCTATAAAGTTTGAGAGTGCAGCTCCAAGCTTTTAGTGGAGTAGCGTTGGAGTTGATAATTGTGAAATGTATATCTGGGATATTGGGTTTCATAATTATCATGAGCTTGAACTTTATAGGTCCATTTTGGTCCCCTTTGCTAGCTCACAAATTCCTGTAACGACACGGCGTGCTTTTCCAATAATTGGTGACTTATGTCAGATTTATCATATTGGTTTAAAATTTGTAAGAATCAAATAATTCATGTCTGTTTATCGGTTGAATTAATTTTATAAGAAATTAGTTCAAGATAAACTTGTTGAATTATTGCGATCAGATAATTCTTGTCTGTTTATCGGTTGTTTTAATTTTGGACAAATTAGAACAAGATAAACTTGTAGAATTATTGTGAATTGATTTATTTTCTTAGAGATTATCTTGATAAAGTTTGTTTTGATCAGATAACTTCTCTATTGGGTTATTTGAATCAAAACTGAGACTTTATCCTTTAGAATCTCGGGTGGAAAATAAAAGATTCATGGAGATTTTTTCTCAGGAGTTTGGGCTGCCGGATGACGTGTTCGGCTTGCCGAACTGGCCTGATCGGCCTACCGATCAGAATGTTGGGCTTGCCGATCAGCGGGAGATAAGATTACGCGTTTTCACGTGGATCTTATCAGATACTGGTTCGAATTTGATTCTGTTTCGAGTTTTTGAGACCTAATCTGATATGGACTGACCCCAGGACCAATAGCTATATAAAGGGAGTGAGTCTCATGATTTACTCAGATCAATAGAGATCAATTTGAGAGATTAAGAGTGATACTCTTCTAGTGAGCATCTAAAAACCCCCTGAGAGCTTTTGTTCTCAAATCACAAACATTAGCTTTGGGTTCTCTCTATTGGTTGGAAGGAGAGTCACCGGTGGAAGAAGCTGTATGTGTGAGCCCACACTCACTCTGGTTGTGGATAGAGATTAGCAAAGAAGACCAGTTGGTTGAGGCTCTTTTGGAACGTTACTTCTCTACACAGGTTGCGCAGGTTCTTCGGCATACTGAGGTTAGTAAGATCTGTCTAATTTATACATATAACATGTCAAACTTGTGTTTTAGAAATTACTCTGATGAAAATTTTTTTAAAAAAAATTCCGCTGCCCACTTTGTTTCCAACAATTGGTATCAGAGCCAAGGTTTTTATATAAATTTGCAAGTTTGTGATCGTGTTATATGCATAAATTTTGTGATCTTAATCTCTCCTATGCTTGAATTGAATTTTATAGAGAGATGGCACTCTAGGTTTCTATATAATTTATATATGTTGTCATGCATTATGTGGTGAATGTTTAATTATGGTTGATTAAATAGTTATTTAATTATTTATTAATTAATTAATACCGGTTATGGTTCCTTAGAAGTTAGAATGTGTATCCAGGTTTTTCATGTAATTAGATGGCGGACTATCATCTCCGTCTAGGAATTGTTATTTTTTAATTTGTAAGAATTTTGTAATTAAATAAGTATTCGAAAAAGACGGATCGAGAAGTCGGATCTAGAAGATTGATGATGGCGCCTCCAGGTATTTCCTGAGTCTCTAATTTTATGTTTTTGAATTGTTGAAAATAAAATTGATGAATTGCATTAAAATTGTATTTTCTGGATTTAGGATTTTCTGCTCGGTCGGCATGCCAAACCTCATAGTTCGGCAGGCCGAAGGTCACAGTTCGACAGGCCGAAGGTCACAGATTGGCAGGCCGGATGTGTGGTCCGGTAGGCCGACAGTGGGGCAGAAAATTTGGTGCTCTACCGGCAGGCTGAACTTTCAGCTCGGCAGGCGAAACCTGCATGGATCGGCAGACCGATGTATTAGATTGGTAGGCCGATGAAGCAAGACCGGCAGGCCGATTACCCAGATTGGCCTGCCGACCGAGAGCTGCCATGCGTCCAGAAAAGGTGCAATTTTTTCGGTGCAGTTTTAATTTTATTTTTAGGACGATTCTGAGAAACATTAAATTTGGATATGATCGGAAATATGAAGTATTCGATTCATACGGGATTGAAGACTAGAAGATGGATATTACATGAAGAAGGATACAGCTTGAGGATTCAAGGATGAAGAATCAATAAATGTCTCGATTATTCTCTTATAATCTTAGTTTTCTATTCTATAGGGTGGAACCATAATATTACGGTTATTATTATTTTGCTTGTAGCTTTGCTTGATTGCTTTGCTTGTCTGTATTATAATATGATTTACTATGTATATTGATAACATGTCATATAGAATAGGGAGTGCCACTCATGTTAAAATTGTTCATGCATGATTTTAAAAATAAAACCTTGACTTCAAAAGATTGAATGGGAGAAGGTTTTCGAAGAGAGGACCTAAGGCCTCCATCGTTGGTCCATAGGAGAACATGGTGGTCCCGACCCCTAGGAAGGGATTTCTATCATGTACCAGATTGGATCTCTAAAAGGATAAGGTATTTTAGTATGATTTATGGTTGCACACCCCTAGGTGGTGATTATAAATCATGGATAAAATATTGAAACGGTGGTTATACACTCACATTAATTTTATTATTAACCTCCCCTAGGAGCTTTGTTAATAAAATTAATGGCCAAAGCAATGATTATTAGTATATGCTAGATCATACGGGTCCTAGATGGCATATATTAATCAGGAGGGGATCCGTGTTCCTGATTGAATTTAGCATGACTCCCCTAGGAGCTTGTTGAATTCTGAGTGTGGAATTATCGTTGTAAGGTTGTGATATTTCCAAGGTTTTGACACATAAACACATTTGTATTATTTTACATGATTGTGTTATCTTACTAAATTATTATATATGTTTGCTTATGTTTGGTATATGACTCTTTATTGTAGATTGAAAATGTCTAAAAACGCTTTATCATTGATACTTGACAAAAACCAATTAACCGGTGAGAACTATAATGATTGGAAACGGAACCTGGACATCGTCCTTTCCTTTGAGAAACTGAAATATGTTTTGACAAGACCTTGTCCTCCCGAGCCTACAAGAGACTCAAGTAATGAGCAATTCCAAGCGTACGACCGCTGGAAAGATGCTAATGATTAGGCCCTCTGTTATGTTATGGCTAGCATGAACAACGTACTGCAGGCTCAACATTAGGATTATGAGACTGCAAAGCAGATCTTGGATAATCTTGAGGACATGTTTGGAGGCCAGGCCATAACAAAGAGGCAAGGGGCGCTTTAGAAACTCTTAAACTGTAGACAGAGGCCGGGGACATCTGTAAAGGAGTAGATGATGTTGGTCATGGGTTACCTCGCTGAGGCTCAAACCAATGGAGCCGACATCGACGCTGAAACTCAGATGACTATGGTCTTTGAGACTCTGTCTAAGGAATTTATTCTGTTTAGAGCTACTTTTAATTTAAGCAATAGACGGGATATGACCTTGACAGAACTGATGAAACAGTTATAGGAGTTTGAACTGCTGATCAGGGAGCCTCCAGCTGGTGGAGAGGCCAATGTGGTAGTTGCTTCTGGTTCCAATCCTAACTCTGGGAATGGGAAGAAGCAACGGGCCAAGAACGGGAAGTCTTCTATTCCTGCTGCTACCAAGAGCAAGAAGAAGAAGAAGAAGAAGAAGAAGAAGAACCTAAAGAAGCTTAAGTGCTTCTTCTGTGGAAAGGTCGGGCATATAAAGAAGCATTGCAAGGACTTCCTTTCCAAGGGAGGTAGGTGGATCTTCTATATTTAGAAACTTGTTTGGTTGAAGAATCTAGTGACATCTGGGTCATAGATTCTGGTGCAACTAATCATGTTTGAGTTTCTCTGCAGGGATTCGAAGAAATGAGAAGTCTACTACGTGAAGACTTAACGCTTTGGATGGGCGATGGATCCTTGGTCTCAGCGGAAGCAGTGGGAGATGTCCATCTTTATTTTGATAATTATAGGAATTTAATTTTGCGAGACTGTTTTTATGTTCCTAAATTTAAAAGGAATTTAATTTCTGTATCTTCTTTATTTAAAGACTCCTACGTGGTATCTTTTAATGAAAAAGTGGTGATTCGTAAAAACAAATCTTTTATCTGTTCTGGATGGATGCAAAATAATCTATATTTTATCAAACCTAAGATGGACTTATTGCTTAATGCTGAGATAAATGATAATAACTCAAAAAGACTTAAAACTTCTCACTCTAATAAGACTTATCTTTGGCATTTGCGCCTTGGCCATATTAATATGAATAGGATTCAAAGGTTGGTAAGGGATGGACCTTTAAGTCACTTAAAGGTGGAATCTATACCTCAATGTGAATCTTGTTTGGAGGGTAAAATGACCAAAAGACCTTATGGGTCTAAGGGCAATAGGGCCGAAGGGGTTCTAGAACTTGTGCACAGTGATGTTTGCGGACCAATAAACATCCGGGCACGAGGAGGGTATGAGTACTTCGTCACTTTTATTGATGATCACTCAAGATATGGGTATGTGTACCTAATGCACCACAAAAGCGAAACTTATGATAAGTTCAGGGAGTTTTGGGCTGAAGTGGAAAAGCAATTGGGTAGGCCCATAAAGGCACTTCGATCTGATCGAGGTGGGGAATACCTTTCTGATGAGTTATTGGGACACTTGTTAGAGAATGGGATTTTATCCCATTTGACTGCGCCGGGCACTCTGTAGCAGAATGGCATAGCAGAGAGAAGAAATAGGACTTTGTTGGACATGATTCGGTCCATGATGAGTTATTCATCATTGCCTTTATCCTTTTGGGGATATGCACTACAAACCGCATGTTATGTTTTAAACAATGTGCCTTCAAAATCGGTCCCTAAAACTCCTCACAAGTTGTGGACAAGACGGAAGACATCTTTAAACCATATTTGCATATGGGGATGTCCAGCTCATGTCCTGTTTAAGGATCTTAATAAGTTGGAAGCACGTTCGGAAGTTTGCGTGTTTGTAGGATATCCAAAAGGGACTAAAGGGGGTTATTTTTATAACCCTAAGGAAAATAAAGTCGTGGTTTCAACTAATGTAACTTTCCTTGAGGAGAGTTACATGGACGACTTTAAACCTCGAAGCAAAGTGGTGCTTGAGGAGTTAAGGTGTGATTCGTTCACTCCGGAGGTTCCGAACGAAACCATTTCGATTGGTGTAGAAAAACCAAACAAACCTGAACAACAACCTCAGGTGCTTCGGCGTAGTGGGAGGATCGGGCGTCAACCTTAAAGGTATATGTTCAATGGGGAGGTCTTTTTGGCTGAACCGGATGAACATGACAGGGATCCTTATACTTACGCAGAAGCTATGCAAGATGTTGATTCAAAACTCTGGACAGAGACCATGAACATAGAGATGAAGTCTATGGAGACTAATCAGGTCTGGGAGCTTGTGGATCTTCCCGAAGGGGTAAAACCCATAGGGTGTAAGTGGATCTACAAGAGGAAAAGAGGAGTGGGTGGAAAGGTCAAAACCTTTAAGGCTAGACTGGTTGCTAAGGGTTATATGCAAAAGGAAGGAATCGATTATGAGGAAACCTTTTCGCCTGTAGCCATGCTTAAGTCTATCCGGATTCTCTTGTCCATAGTTGCCGCTCTCAATTACGAGATTTGGCAGATGGATGTCAAGACGGCTTTTCTAAATGGCTATCTTGATGAGTCCATTTATATGGAACAACCAAACAGGTTCAAGGTCGCGGGTCAAGAGGGTAAGGTTTGTAAGCTGCTAAAGTCAATTTATGGACTTAAGCAGGCTTCTCGTTCTTGGAACATAAGATTTGATCAAGTGATCAAGACTTATGGGTTCTCACAAAGCGTAGATGAACCATGTGTTTACAAACACATAAAGGATGGGAAGGTGGTTTTTTAACTGCTCTATGTAGATGATATTTTGCTAATTGGCAATGACGTTGGGGTGTTGTCATCGGTCAAATTATGGTTGACCTAGCAGTTTAACAAGAAGGACTTAGGTGAGACTAATTTTGTTCTTGGTATCCAGATCTTTCGAGATAGGAAGAACAAAATGATAGCTTTGTCTCAGGCCGGCTACATAGATAAAATTCTCAAGAGGTTTGCAATGCAGGATTCCAAGAAAGGTGGGCAACCATCTAGGTCTGGAATTACTCTTTCTAAGAAAGACTCACCAAAGTCTTATGAAGAAAGAGAATACATGAAGAAGGTGCCTTATGCTTCGGCAGTGGGTAGTCTCATGTATGCCATGCTTTGCACCCGACAGGATATTAGCTATGCGGTCGGGATTGTAAGTCGATTTCAGGCGGATCTAGGACCGAACCATTGGGTTGCAGTAAAGCATATTTTCAAGTACCTGAGAAGGACTCGAGGGTATATGCTTGTGTACTCGGGTGAGGATTTAACTCCTCTAGGATACACTGATTTAGATTTTCAATCCTGTCTGGATTCTAGGAAATCGACTTCGGGGTTTGTGTTTACTCTGGGTGGCGGTGCTATCAGTTGGAGAAGTGCGAAGCAAGATTGCACTTTGGATTCAACGATGGAGGCCGAGTATGTGGCAGCTAGTGATGCTTCGAAAGAAGCAGTGTGGCTCCGCAAGTTCCTTGGGGATCTTAAAGTAGTTCCTGGTATGGATAAGGCAGTATCACTGTACTGTGATAACAGTGTGGCGGTAGCTAATGCTAAGGAACCAAGATTTCACAAGAAGAGTAAGCATATTGATCGGAAGTATCATGTGATAAAGGACTTCGTTGAGGGCGGGCATGTCACGGTGTGCAAGATCGCGTCAGAGGACAATTTAGCTAATCCATTTACGAAGACACTTACTAGGAGAGTCTTCGAGAGGCATGTGGAAGCTATGGGGATGCAAAATTTGCTTTATTTACTCTCTTAGTGCAAGTGGGAGATTGTTAGACATGTATGCCCAAAGGAGTAAAAATGTAATACGTTTTTGGAGACATTTTTATCAATAAAGAATTTATTCATTTATATATACCAAATCATGTCCTCTTTACGTTCATATTTGTTGAATGTATGATAAGCAAACAGTAGTCTGAGACTGTCAGTCTAAACCTTAAGAATTGGGCATATGATGGGCTGATTATGCGGAAGACACAATTCTTAAGGTGACGGTCTAAAACATTTGATCCGCAATTGAGGGAATAAAGTTGGTCGCTTTATTCATGTGAAGATTGTTATGTTGTCTATATCCCTTTTGGGAGATGGTTTGTTTTGACCATCGAAGTTGGACTCCGTGAATAGAAACATTGGTGCGTTGTCATAGGTGACGACGTGTTGGATCGGGACATAAAGTGAATTGATTTGGATTAATAATTCTGTCTTGGCAAATTGATTCACTTTAGACAGTCATCTGTATTGTATCTTAATCCTGAGATGAATAGTGGGCCCGTTGTCTGGACTTGTGTCTTTTGATGTACAAATGGGTGACTCCCACATCTCTATAGTGGTATGCATGCCAGTACGTTGGAGGCATGACTCTTGATAGCGTACACTTGTTATTCATAGATATGGAATCCATAGCTCCTCTTTAGGAGTAATGATATCCTCTTATATGCGTTGTCCTGTAATTGGAAAACTGGAGCGCTCAACCATTTGGATACATAGGTGTAACCGAATGGTATACTATCTTTGGATGGTAAGTTTTCTAATGGTGAGACAATGGAACGTAACATAAAAATAATTAGGAAGGTAAGACAGAACTTGTCCTTAAGCCGATTATGGATGATCATATGGGGATGCGATACACTATGATATGTCATGGAGACTTAGCTACACGAACTTCGTAATTCTATAAAGTTCGAGAGTGCAGCTCCAAGCTTTTAGTGGAGTAGCGTTGGAGTTGATAATTATGAAATGTATATCTGGGATATTGGGTTTCATAATTATCATGAGCTTGAACTTTATAGGTCCATTTTGGTCCCCTTTGCTAGCTCACAAAATCCTGTAACGACACGGCGTGCTTTTCCAATAATTGGTGACTTATGTCGGATTTATCAGATTGGTTTAAAATTTGTAAGAATCAAATAATTCATGTCTGTTTATCAGTTGAATTAATTTTGTAAGAAATTAGTTCAAGATAAACTTGTTGAATTATTGCGATCAGATAATTCTTGTCTGTTTATCGATTGTTTTAATTTTGGACAAATTAGAACAAGATAAACTTGTAGAATTATTGTGAATTGATTTATTTTCTTAGAGATTATCTTGATAAAGTTTGTTTTGATCAGATAACTTCTCTATTGGGTTATTTAAATCAAAACTGAGACTTATCCTTTAGAATCTCGGGTGGAAAATAAAAGATTCGTGGAGATTTTTTCTCGGGAGTTCGGCCTACCGGATGACGTGTTCAGCCTGCCGAACTGGCCTGATCGGCCTGCCGATCAGAATGTTCGGCCTGTCGATCAACGGGAGATAAGATTACGCGTTTTCATACAGATCTTATCAGATACTGATCCAAATTTGATTCTGTTTTGAGTTTTTGAGACCGAATCTGATATGGACTGACCCTAGGGCCAATAGCTATATAAAGGGAGTGAGTCTCATGATTTACTCAGATCAATAGAGATCAATTTGAGAGATTAAGAGTGATACTCTTCTAGTGAGCATCTAAAAACTCCCTGAGAGCTTTTGTTCACAAATCACTAACATTAGCTTTGAGTTCTCTCTATTGGTTGGAAGGAGAGTCACCGGTGGAAGAAACTATACGTGTGAGCCCACACTCACTCCGGTTGTGGATAGAGAATAGCAAAGAAGACCAGTTGGTTGAGGCTCTTCTGAAACGTTACTTCTCTACACAGGTTGCGTAGGTTCTTCGGCACACTGAGGTTAGTAAGATCTGTCTAATTTATGCATATAACATGTCAAACTTGTGTTTTGGAAATTACTCTGATGAATTTTTTTTTTTTAAAAAAATTCCGCTCCGCACTTTGTTTCCAATATTCTGATGGTGAGATAATGGAATGTAAGATAAAAATAATCGAGAAGGTAAGACAGAACTTGTCCTTAAGCCGATTATGGATAATCCTATAGGGATACGATACATTATGACATGCCATAGAGACTTAGCTACATAGGCTTCGTAATTCTATATAGTTTAAGAGTGTAGCTCCAAGCTTTTAGTGGAGTAGCGTTAGAGTTAATAATTATGAAATGTATATCTAGGATATTGGGTTTCATAATTATCAGGATCTTTAACTATATAGGTCCATTTGGTCCCTTTTGCTAGCTCACAAAACTCCTGTAACGATACGGCGTGCTTTTTCAATAATTGATGACTTATGTCAAATTTATCAGATTGGCTAAAATTTGATAAAATTAGATAATTCATGTTTGTTTATCGGTTGAATTAATTTTGTGATAAAATTAATTCAAGATAAACTTGTTGAATTATTGGGAACAAATAATTCATGTCTGTTTATTGGTTGGATTAATTTTGAATTAATTCAAGATAAACATGTTGAATTATCAAGAATATTTATTTTCTTAGAGATTGTCTAGATTTGACTGTTTTAATTAGATAGCTTTTCTATTAGGTTATTTGAATTAAAACTAAGGCTCTATCCTAAGAATCTCGGGTGGAAGATAAAGATTCACAAGGATAAAAAATCGTAAGTTCGGTAGGCTGATCTTAAACTTTGGCCTATCGATGGGACATATGCGACAGGCCGATCTGCTAGTTCAGCTTGATGACGGTGGGATTTTTTATCATGTGTTTTAGTTGTGGATTTTATTAGATATTGTTTCTGATTTGATTTTGATTCAAATTTTTGAGGCCTTATCTGATAAGGACTGTCTCTTGAACCAAACTTCTATAAAAGCAGAGTGAGTCTCTTTATCATTTAGATCAACTAAGAGATTAAGAATGAAACTTTGCTGGTGAGATTCTAAAAATTCCATGAGAGCTCTTATTCACAAATCACGAACACTAGTTTTGGGTTCTCTCAATTGGTTGGAAGGAGAGTCATTGGAGAAAGGCTAAACAAGTGAGCCCACACTCACTTTGATTGTGGATAAAAAATAGCAAAGAAGATCAGTTGGTTGAGACTCTTCTAGAACATTACTTCTCTTCACGAATGGCGGGAGTTCTTCGGCATTCAGAGGTTAGTAAGATCTGGTTAATTTATGCACATAGCGTGTCAAACTTGTATTTTAGAAAATACTCTGATATAAAAATTTTAAGATTCCACTACGTTCAATTTTTTGAACAATTGATATCAAAGCTAGGTTTTTACATAAATTTTCAAGTTTGTGATTATGATATATGTATAAATTATGTGATCTTGATCTCTTCCATGCTTGAATTTAATTTTATAGAGAGTTGGCACTCTAAGGTTTCTGCATATTTTTATGTTGTTGTGGATTATATGGTGAATGTTTATTATTTAATTATGGTTGATTAAATTATTATTTAATTATTAATTAATTAATTAATGTTGGTTATGGTTCCTTAGAGGTTAGAATGTGTATCTAGGTTTTTCATGTAATTAGATGGTGGACTATCATCTTTGTCTAGGAATTATTATTTAATTTTAAATTTATAAGAATTTTGCAATTAAATAATCATTCGGAGGAGACGGATCTAGAAGATGGATGATGGCGTTCCTAGGTATTTCCTTAGTCTCTAATTTTATATTTTTGAATTGTTGAAAAAAAAATTGATAAATTGCATTAGAAACTGTATTTTCTAAAAAGGGTGGTTTTTGCTTGGTTGGCATGCCGAACCCTCCAATTCAACAGGCCGATGGTCATAGATCGGCATGCCAAACGTGAGGCCCGGCAGGCTGTCAGCGGGATAGAAATAGGCGGATCTAGTGGCAGGCCGAACTTTCCAGTTTGGCAGGCCAAACTGTCATGACTAGCAGGCCGATCTGAAAAGATCGGCAGGCCGAAGGGTCATGACTGCAGGCCAATTATACAAATCAGCTTACTAGTAGAGAGTTGGAAATTATTACAGAAATGGTGCAGTTTTTGATACAGTTTTAATTTTAGTTTTGAGACAATTTTGAGAAACATTAAATTTGGATATGACCAAAAATATGGAGTATTCGATCTATGCTGGATTGAATACTTGAAGATGGGCATTACATGAAGAAGGATACAGCTTGAGGATTCAAGGATGAAGAATCGATAAAATGTTTCGATTATTCTCTTGTAATCTTTATTTTTCTATTCTTTAGGGTGGAACCATAATACTACGGTTATTTATTATTATTTTGCTTGTAAATTTGCTTGTTTGCATTATAATATGATTTGCCATGTATATTGATAACATGTCATATAGAATAGGGAGTGCCGCTCAAATTAAAATTATTCATGCATGTTTTTAAAATAAAACCTTAATTTCAAAATATTAAGTGGGAGAAGGTTTTTGAAGAGAGGACCAAAGGCCTCCATTGTTGGTTCATAGGAAGAACATGGTGGTCCCGACCCCTAGGAAGGGATTTTTTATCATATATCAGATTGGATCTTTGAAAGGATAAAGTATTTTAGCATGATTTATCATTGCACACCCTTAGGTGGTGATTATAAATCATGGATAAAATGTTGAAACGATAGTTATACACTCATGTTAATTTTATTATTAACATCCCCTAGGAGCTCTGTTAATAAAATTAATGGCCAAGAAAACGATTATTGATATATGCTGGATCATACGGGTCTTGGATGACAAATATTAATCAGGAGGGGATCCTTGTTCCTGATTAAATTTGGCATGACTCCTTTGGAGCTTGTTGAAGTCTGATTTAGGAATTATCATTGTAAGGTTGTGATATTTTCAAGGTTTTGACACATAAACACATTTGTATGTTTTTACATGATTGTATTATCTTGCTAAATTATCATGCTATGCTTGCTTATGTTTGGTATATGATTCTTTATTGTAGATTAAAAATATCTAAAAAGCTTAATCTTCGATACTTGACAAAAACCAATTAATCGGAGAGAATTATAATGATTGGAAACAAAACCTGGATATCGTCCTCTTCTTTGAGAAACTGAAATTTGTTTTGATGTCCCCTTGTCTTCTCGAGCCTACAAGAGACTCCACTAATGAGCAATTTCAAGTGTACGATCACTGGAAAGATGCATACGATCAGCCCCACTGTTATGTTATGGCTAGCATGAATAACATGCTGCAGGCTCAACATAAGGATTATGAGACTGCTAAGTAGATCTTGGATAATCTAGAAGACATGTTTGGAGGCCAGGCCTTAACAAAATGACAAAGGGCACTTTGAAAACTCTTGACCTGTAAGCAAAGACTGGGGACATCTATAAAAGAGCACATGATGTTGGTCATGGGTTACCTCGCTTAGGCACAAACCAATGGAGCTAACTTCGATGCTGAAACTCAGATGACAATGGAGCTACTTTTAATTTGAGCAATAAGCAGGATATGAGCTTAAAAGAATTAATGAAACAGTTACGGGATTTTGAACTGCTGATCAGGGAGTCTCTTGCTGGCGGTGAGGTCAATTTGGCAGCTGCTTCTGGTTTCAATCCCAACTCAGGGAATGGAAAGAAGCAACGGGCCAAAAATGGGAAGTCTTCTGTTCCTGCTAACAACAAGTGCAATAAGAAGAAGAAGAAGAACCAAAGAAGCTAAAGTGCTTCTTATGCGAGAAGGTTGGGCATATAAAGAAGCATTGCAAGCACTTTCTTACCCAAGGAGGTAAGTATGATCTTCTGGTTTTAGAAACTTGTTTGGTTGAGGAATCCAATAACACTTGGGTCATAGATTCTGGAGCAACTAATCATGTTTGTGTTTCTCTGGAGGGATTCTGAGAAACAAGAAGTTTACTTCATGAAAACTTCACATTTCATATGGACGATGGATCCTTGGTGTTGGCTGGATCAGTGGGAGATGTCCATCTTTATTTTGATAAATATAGGAGTTTGGTTTTGCAAGATTGTTTTTATGTTTCTAAATTCAGAAGGAATTTGATATCTGCAGCTTGTTTATTTAAAGATTCCTATTTGGTTTCTTTTAATAATAAAGTGGTGATTTGAAAAAACAAATCTTTTATCTATGATGGATGGATGCAAAACAATCTATATTTTATCAAACTTAAAATGGACTCACTGCCGAACACTAAGGTAAATGATAATAACTCTAGAAGACTTAAAACTTCTTACTCTAAGAAGACATATCTTTGGCATTTGTGCCTTGGTCATATTAACCTGAACAGGATTCAAAGGTTGGTAAGGGATGGACCTTGAAGTCACTTAAAGGTGGAATCTATACCTCAATGTGAATCTTGTTTGGAGGGTAAAATGACCAAAAGATCATTCGAGTCTAAGGGCAATAGAGTCAAGGGGTTCTAGAACTTGTGCATAGTGATGTTTGTAAACTGATGAACATCTGGGCACGAGGAGGGTATGAGTATTTTGTCACTTTTATTGATGATTATTTAAGGTATGGGTTGCTAGAAAAATAACGTGCAACGGAATTTTAAATTTTTTTTCCATCAGAGTAATTTTCAAAACACAAGTTTGACATGCTATATGCATAAATTAACTAGATCTTACTAACCTTTGTATGCTGAAGAACCTCCACAATCTGTGAAGAGAAATAATGATCCAAAAGAGCCTTAACCAACTGGTCTTCTTTGCTATTCTCTATCCACGACCGGAGTAAGTGTGGGCTCACATGTACAGCTCTTCCATCGGTGACTCTCCTTCCAACCAATCAAGAGAACCCAAAGCAAGTGTTTGTGATTTGTGAACAAAAGCTCTTAGGGAGAACAAAAGCAAGGTTTTGAAGAGAGGACCAAAGGCCTCCATTGTTGGTTCATAGGAAGAACATGGTGGTCCCGACCCCTAGGAAGGGATTTTTTATCATATATCAAATTGGATCTTTGAAAGGATAAAGTATTTTAGCATAATTTATCATTGCACACCCTTAGGTGGTGATTATAAATCATGGATAAAATATTGAAACGATAGTTATACACTCATGTTAATTTTATTATTAACATCCCCTAGGAGCTCTGTTAATAAAATTAATGGCTAAGAAAACGATTATTGATATATGCTGGATCATACGGGTCTTGGATGACAAATATTAATCAGGAGGGGATCCTTGTTCCTGATTAAATTTGGCATGACTCCTTTGGAGCTTGTTGAAGTCTGATTTAGGAATTATCATTGTAAGGTTGTGATATTTTCAAGGTTTTGACACATAAACACATTTGTATGTTTTTACATGATTGTATTATCTTGCTCAATTATCATGCTATGCTTGCTTATGTTTGGTATATGATTCTTTATTGTGGATTAAAAATATCTAAAAAGCTTAATCTTCGATACTTGACAAAAACCAATTAATCGGAGAGAATTATAATGATTGGAAACAAAACCTGGATATCGTCCTCTTCTTTGAGAAACTGAAATTTGTTTTGATGTCCCCTTGTCTTCTCGAGCCTACAAGAGACTCCACTAATGAGCAATTTCAAGTGTACGATCACTGGAAAGATGCATACGATCAGCCCCACTGTTATGTTATGGCTAGCATGAATAACATGCTGCAGGCTCAACATAAGGATTATGAGACTGCTAAGTAGATCTTGGATAATCTAGAAGACATGTTTGGAGGCCAGGCCTTAACAAAATGACAAAGGGCACTTTGAAAACTCTTGACCTGTAAGCAAAGACTGGGGACATCTATAAAAGAGCACATGATGTTGGTCATGGGTTACCTCGCTTAGGCACAAACCAATGGAGCTAACTTCGATGCTGAAACTCAGATGACAATGGAGCTACTTTTAATTTGAGCAATAAGCAGGATATGAGCTTAAAAGAATTAATGAAACAGTTACGGGATTTTGAACTGCTGATCAGGGAGTCTCTTGCTGGCGGTGAGGTCAATTTGGCAGCTGCTTCTGGTTTCAATCCCAACTCAGGGAATGGAAAGAAGCAACGGGCCAAAAATGGGAAGTCTTCTGTTCCTGCTAACAACAAGTGCAATAAGAAGAAGAAGAAGAACCAAAGAAGCTAAAGTGCTTCTTATGCGAGAAGGTTGGGCATATAAAGAAGCATTGCAAGCACTTTCTTACCCAAGGAGGTAAGTATGATCTTCTGGTTTTAGAAACTTGTTTGGTTGAGGAATCCAATAACACTTGGGTCATAGATTCTGGAGCAACTAATCATGTTTGTGTTTCTCTGGAGGGATTCTGAGAAACAAGAAGTTTACTTCATGAAAACTTCACATTTCATATGGACGATGGATCCTTGGTGTTGGCTGGATCAGTGGGAGATGTCCATCTTTATTTTGATAAATATAGGAGTTTGGTTTTGCAAGATTGTTTTTATGTTTCTAAATTCAGAAGGAATTTGATATCTGCAGCTTGTTTATTTAAAGATTCCTATTTGGTTTCTTTTAATAATAAAGTGGTGATTTGAAAAAACAAATCTTTTATCTATGATGGATGGATGCAAAACAATCTATATTTTATCAAACTTAAAATGGACTCACTGCCGAACACTAAGGTAAATGATAATAACTCTAGAAGACTTAAAACTTCTTACTCTAAGAAGACATATCTTTGGCATTTGTGCCTTGGTCATATTAACCTGAACAGGATTCAAAGGTTGGTAAGGGATGGACCTTGAAGTCACTTAAAGGTGGAATCTATACCTCAATGTGAATCTTGTTTGGAGGGTAAAATGACCAAAAGATCATTCGAGTCTAAGGGCAATAGAGTCAAGGGGTTCTAGAACTTGTGCATAGTGATGTTTGCAAACTGATGAACATCTGGGCACGAGGAGGGTATGAGTATTTTGTCACTTTTATTGATGATTATTTAAGGTATGGGTTGCTAGAAAAATAACGTGCAACGGAATTTTAAATTTTTTTTCCATCAGAGTAATTTTCAAAACACAAGTTTGACATGCTATATGCATAAATTAACTAGATCTTACTAACCTTTGTATGCTGAAGAACCTCCACAATCTGTGAAGAGAAATAATGATCCAAAAGAGCCTTAACCAACTGGTCTTCTTTGCTATTCTCTATCCACGACCGGAGTAAGTGTGGGCTCACATGTACAGCTCTTCCATCGGTGACTCTCCTTCCAACCAATCAAGAGAACCCAAAGCAAGTGTTTGTGATTTGTGAACAAAAGCTCTTAGGGAGAACAAAAGCAAGGTTTTTGAAGAGAGGACCAAAGGCCTCCATTGTTGGTTCATAGGAAGAACATGGTGGTCCCGACCCCTAGGAAGGGATTTTTTATCATATATCAAATTGGATCTTTGAAAGGATAAAGTATTTTAGCATAATTTATCATTGCACACCCTTAGGTGGTGATTATAAATCATGGATAAAATATTGAAACGATAGTTATACACTCATGTTAATTTTATTATTAACATCCCCTAGGAGCTCTGTTAATAAAATTAATGGCTAAGAAAACGATTATTGATATATGCTGGATCATACGGGTCTTGGATGACAAATATTAATCAGGAGGGGATCCTTGTTCCTGATTAAATTTGGCATGACTCCTTTGGAGCTTGTTGAAGTCTGATTTAGGAATTATCATTGTAAGGTTGTGATATTTTCAAGGTTTTGACACATAAACACATTTGTATGTTTTTACATGATTGTATTATCTTGCTCAATTATCATGCTATGCTTGCTTATGTTTGGTATATGATTCTTTATTGTGGATTAAAAATATCTAAAAAGCTTAATCTTCGATACTTGACAAAAACCAATTAATCGGAGAGAATTATAATGATTGGAAACAAAACCTGGATATCGTCCTCTTCTTTGAGAAACTGAAATTTGTTTTGATGTCCCCTTGTCTTCTCGAGCCTACAAGAGACTCCACTAATGAGCAATTTCAAGTGTACGATCACTGGAAAGATGCATACGATCAGCCCCACTGTTATGTTATGGCTAGCATGAATAACATGCTGCAGGCTCAACATAAGGATTATGAGACTGCTAAGTAGATCTTGGATAATCTAGAAGACATGTTTGGAGGCCAGGCCTTAACAAAATGACAAAGGGCACTTTGAAAACTCTTGACCTATAAGCAAAGACTGGGGACATCTATAAAAGAGCACATGATGTTGGTCATGGGTTACCTCGCTTAGGCACAAACCAATGGAGCTAACTTCGATGCTGAAACTCAGATGACAATGGAGCTACTTTTAATTTGAGCAATAAGCAGGATATGAGCTTAAAAGAATTAATGAAACAGTTACGGGATTTTGAACTGCTGATCAGGGAGTCTCTTGCTGGCGGTGAGGTCAATTTGGCAGCTGCTTCTGGTTTCAATCCCAACTCAGGGAATGGAAAGAAGCAACGGGCCAAAAATGGGAAGTCTTCTGTTCCTGCTAACAACAAGTGCAATAAGAAGAAGAAGAAGAACCAAAGAAGCTAAAGTGCTTCTTATGCGAGAAGGTTGGGCATATAAAGAAGCATTGCAAGCACTTTCTTACCCAAGGAGGTAAGTATGATCTTCTGGTTTTAGAAACTTGTTTGGTTGAGGAATCCAATAACACTTGGGTCATAGATTCTGGAGCAACTAATCATGTTTGTGTTTCTCTGGAGGGATTCTGAGAAACAAGAAGTTTACTTCATGAAAACTTCACATTTCATATGGACGATGGATCCTTGGTGTTGGCTGGATCAGTGGGAGATGTCCATCTTTATTTTGATAAATATAGGAGTTTGGTTTTGCAAGATTGTTTTTATGTTTCTAAATTCAGAAGGAATTTGATATCTGCAGCTTGTTTATTTAAAGATTCCTATTTGGTTTCTTTTAATAATAAAGTGGTGATTTGAAAAAACAAATCTTTTATCTATGATGGATGGATGCAAAACAATCTATATTTTATCAAACTTAAAATGGACTCACTGCCGAACACTAAGGTAAATGATAATAACTCTAGAAGACTTAAAACTTCTTACTCTAAGAAGACATATCTTTGGCATTTGTGCCTTGGTCATATTAACCTGAACAGGATTCAAAGGTTGGTAAGGGATGGACCTTGAAGTCACTTAAAGGTGGAATCTATACCTCAATGTGAATCTTGTTTGGAGGGTAAAATGACCAAAAGATCATTCGAGTCTAAGGGCAATAGAGTCAAGGGGTTCTAGAACTTGTGCATAGTGATGTTTGTAAACTGATGAACATCTGGGCACGAGGAGGGTATGAGTATTTTGTCACTTTTATTGATGATTATTTAAGGTATGGGTTGCTAGAAAAATAACGTGCAACGGAATTTTAAATTTTTTTTCCATCAGAGTAATTTTCAAAACACAAGTTTGACATGCTATATGCATAAATTAACTAGATCTTACTAACCTTTGTATGCTGAAGAACCTCCACAATCTGTGAAGAGAAATAATGATCCAAAAGAGCCTTAACCAACTGGTCTTCTTTGCTATTCTCTATCCACGACCGGAGTAAGTGTGGGCTCACATGTACAGCTCTTCCATCGGTGACTCTCCTTCCAACCAATCAAGAGAACCCAAAGCAAGTGTTTGTGATTTGTGAACAAAAGCTCTTAGGGAGAACAAAAGCAAGGTTTTTGAAGAGAGGACCAAAGGCCTCCATTGTTGGTTCATAGGAAGAACATGGTGGTCCCGACCCCTAGGAAGGGATTTTTTATCATATATCAGATTGGATCTTTGAAAGGATAAAGTATTTTAGCATAATTTATCATTGCACACCCTTAGGTGGTGATTATAAATCATGGATAAAATATTGAAACGATAGTTATACACTCATGTTAATTTTATTATTAACATCCCCTAGGAGCTCTGTTAATAAAATTAATGGCTAAGAAAACGATTATTGATATATGCTGGATCATACGGGTCTTGGATGACAAATATTAATCAGGAGGGGATCCTTGTTCCTGATTAAATTTGGCATGACTCCTTTGGAGCTTGTTGAAGTCTGATTTAGGAATTATCATTGTAAGGTTGTGATATTTTCAAGGTTTTGACACATAAACACATTTGTATGTTTTTACATGATTGTATTATCTTGCTCAATTATCATGCTATGCTTGCTTATGTTTGGTATATGATTCTTTATTGTGGATTAAAAATATCTAAAAAGCTTAATCTTCGATACTTGACAAAAACCAATTAATCGGAGAGAATTATAATGATTGGAAACAAAACCTGGATATCGTCCTCTTCTTTGAGAAACTGAAATTTGTTTTGATGTCCCCTTGTCTTCTCGAGCCTACAAGAGACTCCACTAATGAGCAATTTCAAGTGTACGATCACTGGAAAGATGCATACGATCAGCCCCACTGTTATGTTATGGCTAGCATGAATAACATGCTGCAGGCTCAACATAAGGATTATGAGACTGCTAAGTAGATCTTGGATAATCTAGAAGACATGTTTGGAGGCCAGGCCTTAACAAAATGACAAAGGGCACTTTGAAAACTCTTGACCTATAAGCAAAGACTGGGGACATCTATAAAAGAGCACATGATGTTGGTCATGGGTTACCTCGCTTAGGCACAAACCAATGGAGCTAACTTCGATGCTGAAACTCAGATGACAATGGAGCTACTTTTAATTTGAGCAATAAGCAGGATATGAGCTTAAAAGAATTAATGAAACAGTTACGGGATTTTGAACTGCTGATCAGGGAGTCTCTTGCTGGCGGTGAGGTCAATTTGGCAGCTGCTTCTGGTTTCAATCCCAACTCAGGGAATGGAAAGAAGCAACGGGCCAAAAATGGGAAGTCTTCTGTTCCTGCTAACAACAAGTGCAATAAGAAGAAGAAGAAGAACCAAAGAAGCTAAAGTGCTTCTTATGCGAGAAGGTTGGGCATATAAAGAAGCATTGCAAGCACTTTCTTACCCAAGGAGGTAAGTATGATCTTCTGGTTTTAGAAACTTGTTTGGTTGAGGAATCCAATAACACTTGGGTCATAGATTCTGGAGCAACTAATCATGTTTGTGTTTCTCTGGAGGGATTCTGAGAAACAAGAAGTTTACTTCATGAAAACTTCACATTTCATATGGACGATGGATCCTTGGTGTTGGCTGGATCAGTGGGAGATGTCCATCTTTATTTTGATAAATATAGGAGTTTGGTTTTGCAAGATTGTTTTTATGTTTCTAAATTCAGAAGGAATTTGATATCTGCAGCTTGTTTATTTAAAGATTCCTATTTGGTTTCTTTTAATAATAAAGTGGTGATTTGAAAAAACAAATCTTTTATCTATGATGGATGGATGCAAAACAATCTATATTTTATCAAACTTAAAATGGACTCACTGCCGAACACTAAGGTAAATGATAATAACTCTAGAAGACTTAAAACTTCTTACTCTAAGAAGACATATCTTTGGCATTTGTGCCTTGGTCATATTAACCTGAACAGGATTCAAAGGTTGGTAAGGGATGGACCTTGAAGTCACTTAAAGGTGGAATCTATACCTCAATGTGAATCTTGTTTGGAGGGTAAAATGACCAAAAGATCATTCGAGTCTAAGGGCAATAGAGTCAAGGGGTTCTAGAACTTGTGCATAGTGATGTTTGTAAACTGATGAACATCTGGGCACGAGGAGGGTATGAGTATTTTGTCACTTTTATTGATGATTATTTAAGGTATGGGTTGCTAGAAAAATAACGTGCAACGGAATTTTAAATTTTTTTTCCATCAGAGTAATTTTCAAAACACAAGTTTGACATGCTATATGCATAAATTAACTAGATCTTACTAACCTTTGTATGCTGAAGAACCTCCACAATCTGTGAAGAGAAATAATGATCCAAAAGAGCCTTAACCAACTGGTCTTCTTTGCTATTCTCTATCCACGACCGGAGTAAGTGTGGGCTCACATGTACAGCTCTTCCATCGGTGACTCTCCTTCCAACCAATCAAGAGAACCCAAAGCAAGTGTTTGTGATTTGTGAACAAAAGCTCTTAGGGAGAACAAAAGCAAGGTTTTTGAAGAGAGGACCAAAGGCCTCCATTGTTGGTTCATAGGAAGAACATGGTGGTCCCGACCCCTAGGAAGGGATTTTTTATCATATATCAGATTGGATCTTTGAAAGGATAAAGTATTTTAGCATAATTTATCATTGCACACCCTTAGGTGGTGATTATAAATCATGGATAAAATATTGAAACGATAGTTATACACTCATGTTAATTTTATTATTAACATCCCCTAGGAGCTCTGTTAATAAAATTAATGGCTAAGAAAACGATTATTGATATATGCTGGATCATACGGGTCTTGGATGACAAATATTAATCAGGAGGGGATCCTTGTTCCTGATTAAATTTGGCATGACTCCTTTGGAGCTTGTTGAAGTCTGATTTAGGAATTATCATTGTAAGGTTGTGATATTTTCAAGGTTTTGACACATAAACACATTTGTATGTTTTTACATGATTGTATTATCTTGCTCAATTATCATGCTATGCTTGCTTATGTTTGGTATATGATTCTTTATTGTGGATTAAAAATATCTAAAAAGCTTAATCTTCGATACTTGACAAAAACCAATTAATCGGAGAGAATTATAATGATTGGAAACAAAACCTGGATATCGTCCTCTTCTTTGAGAAACTGAAATTTGTTTTGATGTCCCCTTGTCTTCTCGAGCCTACAAGAGACTCCACTAATGAGCAATTTCAAGTGTACGATCACTGGAAAGATGCATACGATCAGCCCCACTGTTATGTTATGGCTAGCATGAATAACATGCTGCAGGCTCAACATAAGGATTATGAGACTGCTAAGTAGATCTTGGATAATCTAGAAGACATGTTTGGAGGCCAGGCCTTAACAAAATGACAAAGGGCACTTTGAAAACTCTTGACCTGTAAGCAAAGACTGGGGACATCTATAAAAGAGCACATGATGTTGGTCATGGGTTACCTCGCTTAGGCACAAACCAATGGAGCTAACTTCGATGCTGAAACTCAGATGACTATGGTCTTTGAGACTCTGTCTAAGGAATTTATTCCATTTAGAGCTACTTTTAATTTGAGCAATAAGCAGGATATGAGCTTAAAAGAATTAATGAAACAGTTACGGGATTTTGAACTGCTGATCAGGGAGTCTCTTGCTGGCGGTGAGGTCAATTTGGCAGCTGCTTCTGGTTTCAATCCCAACTCAGGGAATGGAAAGAAGCAACGGGCCAAAAATGGGAAGTCTTCTGTTCCTGCTAACAACAAGTGCAATAAGAAGAAGAAGAAGAACCAAAGAAGCTAAAGTGCTTCTTATGCGAGAAGGTTGGGCATATAAAGAAGCATTGCAAGCACTTTCTTACCCAAGGAGGTAAGTATGATCTTCTGGTTTTAGAAACTTGTTTGGTTGAGGAATCCAATAACACTTGGGTCATAGATTCTGGAGCAACTAATCATGTTTGTGTTTCTCTGGAGGGATTCTGAGAAACAAGAAGTTTACTTCATGAAAACTTCACATTTCATATGGACGATGGATCCTTGGTGTTGGCTGGATCAGTGGGAGATGTCCATCTTTATTTTGATAAATATAGGAGTTTGGTTTTGCAAGATTGTTTTTATGTTTCTAAATTCAGAAGGAATTTGATATCTGCAGCTTGTTTATTTAAATATTCCTATTTGGTTTCTTTTAATAATAAAGTGGTGATTTGAAAAAACAAATCTTTTATCTATGATGGATGGATGCAAAACAATCTATATTTTATCAAACTTAAAATGGACTCACTGCCGAACACTAAGGTAAATGATAATAACTCTAGAAGACTTAAAACTTCTTACTCTAAGAAGACATATCTTTGGCATTTGTGCCTTGGTCATATTAACCTGAACAGGATTCAAAGGTTGGTAAGGTAGGGATGGACCTTGAAGTCACTTAAAGGTGGAATCTATACCTCAATGTGAATCTTGTTTGGAGGGTAAAATGACCAAAAGATCATTCGAGTCTAAGGGCAATAGAGTCAAGGGGTTCTAGAACTTGTGCATAGTGATGTTTGTAAACTGATGAACATCTGGGCACGAGGAGGGTATGAGTATTTTGTCACTTTTATTGATGATTATTTAAGGTATGGGTTGCTAGAAAAATAACGTGCAACGGAATTTTAAATTTTTTTTCCATCAGAGTAATTTTCAAAACACAAGTTTGACATGCTATATGCATAAATTAACTAGATCTTACTAACCTTTGTATGCTGAAGAACCTCCACAATCTGTGAAGAGAAATAATGATCCAAAAGAGCCTTAACCAACTGGTCTTCTTTGCTATTCTCTATCCACGACCGGAGTAAGTGTGGGCTCACATGTACAGCTCTTCCATCGGTGACTCTCCTTCCAACCAATCAAGAGAACCCAAAGCAAGTGTTTGTGATTTGTGAACAAAAGCTCTTAGGGAGTTTTCAGATTCTCACTTAGTAGAGTATCACTCTTAATCTCTCTATTGATCTGAGTAACTTGTGAGAATCACTTCCTATTTATAGAGGTTGGTCCTAGGGTCAGTCCTCATCAGATTAGGTCTCAAAATTCAGATCAGAACGAAATTCGGATCAATATCTGATAAGATCCGCATGGAAACACATAATCTTATCCTTCGTTGATCGACAGGCTGAACCACCTGATCGACAGGCTGAACAGGTCCCATCGACAGGCCGAACACGTCTATCGGCAGGCCAAACTGCCCAATAAAAATCTCGTGAATCTTTTATTTTCCACCCAAGATTTTATAGGATAAAGTCTCAGTTTTAATTCAAATAACCCAATAGAGAAGTTATCTGATCAAAACAACTTTATCTAGATAATCTCTAAGAAAATAAATCAATTCTCAATAATTCTACAAGTTTATCTTGATCAATTTATCCATAATTAAATCAATCAATAAATAGACAAGAATTATCCGATCCCAATAATTCAACAAGTTTCTCTTGAATTAATTTATTACAAAATTAATTCAATCGATAAACAGACATGAATTATTTGATTCTTCTAAATTTCAACCAATCTTATAAATCTGACATAAGTCACCAATTACTGGAAAAACACGCCGTGTCGTTACAGGATGTTGTGACCTAGCAAAGGGGACCAAATAGACCTATATAGTTCAAGCTCTGTCTTACCTTCCTAATTAATTTTATCTTACGCTCCATTATCTCACCATTAGAAAACTTACCATCCAAAGATAGTATACCATTCGGTTACACCTATGTATCCAAATGGTTGAACGCTTCAATTTTCCAATTACAGGATAATGCATATAAGGGGATATCATTACTCCTAATTAATTTTATCTTACGTTCCATTATCTCACCATTAGAAAACTTACCATCCAAAGATAGTATACCATTCGGTTACACCTATGTATCCAAATGGTTGAATGCTTCAATTTTCCAATTACAGGATAACGCATATAAGGGGATATCATTACTCCTAAAGAGGAGCTATGGATTCCATATCTATGAATAACATGTCTACGCTATCAAGAGTCATGCCTCCAACGTACCGGCATGCATACCACTATTAAGATGTAGGTGTCACCATTTGGTACATCAAAAGACACAAGCCAAGACAACGGGCCCACTATTCATCTCAGGATTAAGATACAACACAAATGATTGTCTTAAGTGAATCGATTTGCTGAGACATAATTATTAATCCAAATCAATTCACTTTATGTCCCGATCCAACACATCGTCACTTGTGACAACGTGCCAATGTTTCTATTCACGGAGTCCTCCTCCGATGGTCAAGACAAACCATTTCCCAAAAGGGATATAGACAACATAAAAATCTTTGCATGAATAAAGCGCCCAACTTTATTCTCTCGATTGCAGATCGTATGATTTAGACTAGCACCTTAAGAATCGTGTCTTCTGCATAATTCATCCATCATATGCCCAATTCTTAAGGTTTAGACCGACAGTCTCAGACTATTGTTTGCTTAACATACATTCAACAAATATGAACGTTAAAAGGACAAGATTTGGTGTCTAAATAATGAATAAATTCTTTATTGATAAAAATATCTCCAAAAACTTATTACATTTTTACTCCTTAGGGCATACATGTCTAACATGGGTATGTGTACTTGATGCACCACAAAAGCAAAACTTTTGACAAGTTCAGGGAGTTTCGTGTTGAAGTGGAAAAGCAATTGGGTAGACCCATAAAGGCACTTCGATTCGCTCGAGGTGGTGAGTACCTTTCTGATGAGTTCTTAGGACACTTATTAAAAAATGAGAATTTATCCCATTTGACTACGCCAGGCACTCTGCAATAGAATGGCGTGGCGAAGAAAAGAAATGGGACTTTGTTGGACAAGGTCAGGTCCATGATGAGATATTCATCATTGCCTTTGTCCTTTTGGGGATATACATTGCAAACCGCATGTTATCTTTTGAACAATGTGCCTTCAAAATTGGTCCCTAAAACTCCTCACGAGTTGTGGACGGGTAGGAAGACATCCTTAAAGCATATTTGCATATGAAGATGTTTAGCTCATGTTCTATTTAAGGATGCGAATAAGTTGAAAGCACATTCAGAAGTATGCATGTTTGTAGGATATTCAAAAGAGACTAAAGGGGGCTATTTCTATGACCTAAGGAAAGTAAGGTCGTGGTTTCAACTAATGCAACTTTCCTTGAGAAGAGTTGCATGAATGACTTTAAGCCTTGAAGCAAAGTGGTGCTTGAGGAGTTGAGCAATGATTTGATCACTCCAGGGTTTCGAACGAAACCATTCCAATCAGTGTAAAAAAACCAAATGAACCCGAACAACAACCTAAGGTGCTTAAGCATAATGGGAGGATCGGGCGTCAACTTGAGAGGTATATGTTTAATGGGGAGGCCTTCTTGGCTAAACCGGATAAACATGACAGGGATCCTTATACTTACATAGAGGCTATGGAGGATGTTGATTCGAAACTCTAGACAGAGGCCATGAACATAGAGATGAAGTCTATGGAGACTAATCAAGTCAGGGAGCTTGTGGATCTTCCCGTGTAAGTGGATCTACAAGAGAAAAAGAGGAGTGGATGGAAAGGTCAAAACCTTTGAGGGTAGACTGGTAGCTAAGGGTTA
Organism: Artocarpus heterophyllus; assembly: GCA_025403435.1. Lineage (NCBI taxonomy): Eukaryota > Viridiplantae > Streptophyta > Magnoliopsida > Rosales > Moraceae > Artocarpus > Artocarpus heterophyllus. The sequence continues at coordinate 27,023,930 of CM046353.1, forward strand.
CACGCAAAAGGAAGGAATCGATTACGAGGAAACCTTCTCACCTGTAGCCATGCTTAAGTCCATTCAGATTCTCTTGTCCATAGTTGCTACTTTCGATTGCGAGATTTAGTAGATGGATGTTAATTTGGCTTTTCTAAATGGATATCTTAATGAGTCCATTTATATGGAGCAACCAGACGGGTTCAAGGTCAAGGGTCAAAAGGGCAAGGTTTGCAAGCTGCTAAAGTCAATTTATGGATTTAAGCAGGCTTCTTGTTCTTGGAACATAAGATTTGATCAGGTGATCAAGACTTATGAGTTCTTACAAAATGTGGATGAGCCATGTGTTTACAAACACATTAAGGATGGGAAGGTAGTTTTTTTACTGCTCTATATAGATGACATTCTGCTAATTGGCAATGACGTTGGGGCATTGTCATTGGTCAAATTATGGTTGATTAAGCAATTTGACATGAAGGACTTAGGTAAGGTTAATTTTGTTCTCGATATCTAGATTTTTTGGGATAGAAAGAACAAAATGATAGCTTTGTCCCTAGCCAGCTACATAGATAAGATTTGTAGGAGGTTTGCAATGCAGTATTCTAAGAAAGGTAGGCAACCATCTAGGTCTAGAATTACTCTTTCTAAGAAAGACTCTCCAAACTTTGAGGAAGAAAGAGAATACATGAAAAAGGTGCCTTATGCTTCGGCACTAGGTAGTCTCATGTATGCCATGCTTTGCACACGACAGGATATTTGTTATGCGGTCAAAATTGTAAGTCTATTTCAGGCGGATCCAGGACCGAACCACTGGGTTGCGGTAAAGCATATTTTCAAGTACCTGAGAAGGACTCGATGGTATATGCTTGTGTATTTATGTGAGGACTTAACTCCTCTAGGATATACTGACTCAAATTTTCAATCCTGTTTGGATTCTAGGAGATCATCTTCAGGTTTTGTGTTTACTCTAGACCGTAGTGCCTTCAATTGGAGAAGTGTGAAGCAAGATTGCACTACAGATTCAATGATGAAGGCCGAGTATATGGCAACTAGTGATGCTTCGAAAGAAGTAGTATTGTGGCTTCGCAAGTTCCTTGGGGATCTTAAGGTAGTTCTTGGCATGGATAAGGTGGTTTCATTGTACTGTGATAACAGTACGGCGGTAGCTAATGCTAAGGAACCAAGATTTCACAGGAAGAGTAAGCATATTGTTCGAAAGTATCATGTGATAAAGGACTTTGTCAAGGGCGGGCATGTCACACTGTGCAAAATCGCATTAGAGGACAAATTAGCATATCCATTCACGAAGACACTTATTGGGAGAGTCTTCGACAGGCATGTGGAAGCTATGGGGATGCAAGATTTATCATATTTATTCACTTAATGCAAGTGGGAGATTGTTAGACGTATATGCCCTAAGGAATAAAAATATAATATGTTTTTTGATAAATTTTATCAATAAAGAATTTATTTATTATTTATATACCAAATCTTGTCCTCTTTACCTTCATATTTGTTGAATGTATGTTAAGCAGACAAAAGTCTAAGACTATTGGTCTAAACCTTTAAGAATTGGGCATATGATGGACAAATTATGTGGAAGACACGATTCTTAAGGTGACGGTCTAAATCATAAGATCCGCAATCGAGCGAATAAAGATGGGCACTTTATTCATATAAAGATTGTTATGTTGTATATATCCCTATTGGAAGATGATTTGTTGTGGCCATCGGAGGTAGACTCTGTGAATAGAAACATTGATACATTGTCATAGGTGATGATGTATTGGATCGAGACATAAAGTGAATTGATTTGGATTAATAATTTTGTCTTAGCAAATTGATTCACTTTAGACAATAATTTGTATTGTGTCTTAATACTGAGATGAATAGTGGGCCTGTTGTATTAACTTGTGCCTTTTGATGTACCAAAGGGTGACACCCATATTTGAATAGTGGTACGCATGCCGGTACATTGGAGGCATGACTCTTGATAGCATAAACCTGTTATTCATTGATATGGAATTCATAGCTCTTCTTTAGGAGTAGTGATATCCTCTTATATGCGTTATTCTGCAATTGAAAAATTAGAGCCTTAACCAGTTGGTACATAGGTGTAACCGAATGATATACCATCTTTAGATGGTAAGTTTTCCAATAGTGAGATAATGGAACGTAAGATAAAAATAATTGGAAAAGTAAGATTGAACGTGTTCTTAAGCCGATTATGGACAATCCTATGGGGATACGATACACTATGATATGTCATGGAGACTTAGCTACATGGGCTTCGTAATTCTATATAGTTCAAAAGTGCAGCTCTAAGCTTCTAGTGGAGTAGCATTAGAGTTAATAATTATGAAATGTATATATAGAATACTAAGTTTCCTAATTATCGGGAGCTTGAACTATATTGGTCCATTTGGTCCCCTTTGCTAACTCACAAAATCCTATAACAATACGGCGTGTTTTTCCAATAATTGGTGACTTATGTTACATTTATCAGGTTGGCTAAAATTCTACAAAATCAGATAATTCATTTTTGTTTATCGGTTGAATTAATTTTGTGATAAAATTAATTCAAGATAAACTTGTTGAATTATATCAGGAATGGATAATTCATGTCTATTTATCGGTTGGATCAATTTTGAATTAATTCAAGATAAACATGTTGAATTATCAGGAATATTTATTTTCCTAGAGATTATTTAGATATGACTGTTCTAATCAGATAACTTTTCTATTGGGTTATTTCAATTAAAACTGAGGCTCTAACCCATGAATCTCAGGTGAAAGATAAAGATTCACAGGGATAAAAAATCATAAGTTTGGTAGGCTGATTGTAAACTTTGGCCTGTTGATGGAACTGTTTGGCTGGCCAATCTGCTAGTTCGGCTTGTCGACCATGGGATTTTTTAGCACATGTTTTAGATGCAGATTTTATCAGATATTGTTTCTGATTTGATTCTGATTCGAATTTTTGAGGCCTTAATTGATAAGGACTGACTCTTGGACCCAACTTCTATAAAAGCAAAGTGAGTCTCTTTATCATTTAGTTCAATTGACAGATTAAGAGTGAAGCTCTATTGGTAAGATTCTGAAAACTCCCTAAGAGCTCTTGTTCACAAATCATGAACACTAGCTTTGGGTTCTCTCAATTGGTTGGAAGGAGAGTCATAGGGGAAAGGCTAAACGATGTGAGCCCACACTCACTCCAATCGTGGATAGAGAATAGCAAAGAAGACCAGTTGGTTAAGGCTTTTCTAGAACGTTACTTCTCTTCACAGATTGCAGGAGTTCTTCGGCATTCAAAGGTTAGTGAGATCTGGTTAATTTATGCACATAGCGTGTCAAACTTGTGTTTTGAAAAATACTCTGATATAAAAATTTTAAAATTCCGCTGCGTTCTATTTTTCCAACAAGTATTGCCAAGTCCCTATGCAGTCGTGGCAACAATATAGGCACTGGTGGTGAAAGTTTAACAAATCGGCACGAGTCAAATGATGGGGAATAGAGGAAGTGCCTAAGTATCGTGAATGAGATGAACCTCAACCCAGATAAGTATTGGACTTTATAGACTTCTTATCCACCAATTCCAAATTCCAGAAAGCATTCGTCATAGCGAATCTGGAGTATCAAGTGGCCTTTGTAGAGATGGGGATCGTGAAAGTTCAATCTCTGTAATGGCTTACAACAAAATGCACGCCTCCACCACCAGGACATCTCAAGCACCATTGCCAGCTTTCTTCCATTCGCCAGCCCCATATCAGCGTGAACCCTTTACTACCCACATCCACCTTATAATGGAAATAACCCATTTTAGTTGATCCATTTCTTGCATGCTTGCCATTTCTTTTGTTGAATATGTTTACATTTGTCATGGCTTTCTTTAAGGTCAATATTTTTGCCACTTGGACATTTCGTTTAATTTTATTTGGTTACGATTATATTATTAATTTGGTCCTATTTTTCATTTGTGGGTGAGGATCGCAGAGTACATTATTATTTGTATGTGAGGCATTGAAAAATGTTTTATTTGCTTTAAGTTTATACATTTATTCGATTACAATATTAATATTGTCTTCAAGTTCAAATCCATTTGTTTATCTTCAAAATATAAAATTATGCGACGAATTTATGCAATCTTACAACATATTAATAATTCATTGTAGGGATTTTATGGTGGATTTTGGTGATCCAAGTTGTGGAAATTGTTGAGGGTTTTTGGTCCCCAGCCAGAGCCTGGCGGGTTCCTCGAACGTATTGCTAGTTGGATTGGTACCTGGGATAGACTTAAGGCCCTCTTGTACGAGTGGTCAATTTTAGTGATGTGCCCTAGGTCAATTATATAATGACCACATTTTGACTTTGTTACATTTGCATTTTATTAATAAAGGGGCATTTTGATTATTGCTTTTTATTCTAATTTCATGAATAGTTAATTCTACCGAAGCTCATTAAGTATGTGACTTGATAGTAAAACTTTTAGGTAAAAATTGAATTCTATTCTAAATTATCCCTAGTCAGTCATTATTATTGGGATAATAATAAATGAAGACTAGTATAAAGTTTGACTGATGATTATGTTTTACTAATCATGTGTATGAGATACTAAGTCAACTCATAGATACATATTTGAGAAATAATGTATTGGATCGACCTACTATGAGAATACTTCATGGATAATTGTCATAAATGATTCTTATCACAATAGTATTATCCTAGTCCTTTGACTTGAAATCACCATTATTTCCTACATGACAAGTTCTATATTTTGATACATTCTAATATTATTTTTAACAGGATGATAGAATGGATTGTTGTTGGATATATAGTGAATCATGTGAGGAATGCCAGTGATTAAGAAGGAATTTGTCCCTCATTTATTATGAGAAAGATATCTATGGGCCCCTCAATCAGTTAGACTGAAAAAAATGTATGGCCATATTGGAATGAATTGATAAGGGTTATCAATATCAGTCTACTTAAGATCAAGAACTAATATGATTGAATAGTATAAGGATGACATAAACTATGCCTTATGTTCAATCGAGGTATTTAGTAACAAAAGGACTTTAATACTTATTGTGGATTAGCTTATGTCGGATTATTGACATTCGCATAACTTAGGTAATCATAATGTCTTGTTAGAGGCCGCTTATGATTTGTGGGCCAGAAATAGAATTTCAAGCCTACTACCAAAGTTATGTGAACCTATAGGGTCGCACACTTCGAACAGACCATAAACGAATTTTGGGTTTACTATGACTAGGTTCAAGAACCTAATAATGTCCAGATTCGGTGTACTAGATACGTCTAGGTTCATTGAATCTGGCATTATCTAGATTCTCTAAATAATATTCGAATTATAGATATTGTCTAGAATCTCTGAATCATATTCGAATTACAGACATTGTCTAGATTCTTTGAATCATATTCGAATTACAATTTACCCTAGTTAAAATCTGACTCTATCTCAAAGTCAATAGATATATATTTTTTTGTTTTAGGGTTTTAGGCCAAATTAGATGAGAAAAGGTGTTCTCTTATTTTAAAAGGCAAAAAAAGATTAAAACCCTAAAAATTAGAGAGAGTCATTTAACACAAGAAGAGGGTGCTAGCACACCAATTCTGTATTTGAGAGAGTTTGTTCGCGTGGATACTTACAGAGGGCATTGTTCTAAGTAATAGCATCTAAATTCGATCCCGAATACGAAAAGCTCAAGTTAAGGTGTCACCAGAGTGAACCCACTCTTTTCCTTCCTAAAATCTTGCCCCTTTTGTTATCTTGGTAAGATTCTATGACTTTTTTGTCAATCTAATCGAATTGCATGGATCCTGCATGGGTTTTGTGAGAATTAGTTTTGATTTTTTGCTGTTTATTTAAATCACAAAATCCAACAAAACCCAATAGTCAAAGGTTCGAATCCTAGGGGATGCACTCCCCTTGCTGGAGGCAAATCCAAGTAGGGGCCTCACGGCGGGTCCCTCGAACGTATTGTCGGAGAGGCCTAAAGAGGCCCCTGCTCGGTTTGCCTCTTACAGGAGGAGTGTGACCCCTAGGAGTCAAACCTTTGACCACTCGTATAAGAGGGCCTTAAGTCTATCCTAGGTACCAATCCAACAAAATGTTGATGCTTACCGAAGTTTCACAGCAGATCAACACCATGTGCGGCTGCGCACAGTGCTTAGCTCTTCCTTGTACATCTCTGCCTGATCGGGTGGACCTACAACAAGAGGAGGGATGCTTTGGAGACAAGGAAAGGGCAGGTCAGTCAACAGACAAGGGCTCTCCAATGCGCAAGGCAAGAGTTGCTCGACAGAGAATGGGAACTTGTTAGGTGGGAAGGAGTATGCATGCTAGAATGCAATAAATGCATCCTATTTATAGGCTACCACTTAGATCGGGTGTTAAGTGGGTTTTACCTATGACCTGAGTGTCACATCAAGGTGTGTTAGGTGGTAAAGGACAAGAGTCACGCCCCTCCGTCGGTGGATTGCTTCCCATTCGATGGTGAGTTGTTTGCCATTTATTAGCCACTGATGGCGAGTAGCAGCCCACTTTCAAGTGAGAAGAATCCGACCCAAGCTGGTGCCCAATTCTAGGAGGCAACCTGTTGAGATGTGGCCTAGGAGACCCTAAAAAGCACCTTGAACATGAGGTCCAGGCCCATCAGGATTAGTAGTAAGCTCCCCGTAGCTTTGTCGACCACCCGAGGTAAGGCTCCTCGACGGTGGCGTCGAGCTCACCCTCAATAGTAGCCCCACAATTCACTTGGTCGGTGCTCGATAGGGTGGACTATGCCAAGTAGGTGAGGTTGGCTTAGGATAAAAGACCAAACGGCATCCCGAGGTAGTGTGAGACAAAAGGTCACGTGATGAAGCCCGGAGGGACACGTGTCGCGACACGAGCGATCCTTCCATGACAGGCATAATCATCGCGCCTTTTTATTTTTTGCGCTCGGTTTCCCGCCTAATGTGGCTATAAATAGGATCTTTCTTCTTGTCATTTTTACATGCAATCAAGGTCACGCTTCGTAACCCTTGAGTTTTAACCGCCAAGCTGTAGTTACTAACCCGAGAACTCTTCGCTCGCAAGCTTCCACTGCCCGATTAGATAATTTCCAAAGGAACGTGGGAAAATGAGTGACCTATCAGACTCCCAAAATATTGAAATTTCCTAGTTGGAAAGTAATCCTGAGATCGAGTCGACTTCCGTAGAGGTCGACATAGAAGGATTGTCCTCAGAACAGGATGGGGTTGACCGGTTGGCAAAAATATTAAGGGTCGATGCTACGATAGTCTTCGAGTAGGAATTCCTCAACCTGCTAGACAGGAAGCGCCTGGTGAGACTATGTAGCAGAGAGAATCACTACATCGGGATGGCCATTGCCGGCACGTCTTGAGTTACAGCCTAAGAGCAGGCCGAGCTAGAGGCAGCCGCCGATGTACCAAGCACCTTTGGCTGAGAATTCGGGGCCCTTGTCTAGGTCGTAGGCAGGGTAACTATGGAGATATCTGATGAGGAAGCCATCGAGGAGGGCGAGCTGGTGATAAGGAAACCGTCGAAGAGGAGGATGAAAGGGTTGTAGTCACTCGAGTCCAGGGAGTGACTGCCTATCGAGTAACCCGGCCTAGTCAGACATCAGTGGCAGCCTATACCAGTGTAATGACAGAATCTCGACTCGAGGATCTGCGTGCCAAGTTTAAAATCTCAGACGACGTCAACCTCATCGCGCCTGATGAGAGTGACTCACCCCTGACTCCACTAGAAGGGTGTATAACATTATATGCAGAGTTTTTCAAGGCTGGGCTATGCTTGCCATTGCATCCATTCCTCCACCAGGCACTTAACGACCTGAATGTGTATCCAGCTCAACTTAACCCGAATAGCTATAAGTCGCTAATCAAGATGTATATGTTATGGAGGTACCACCAAGCTACCGAGATGCTGTGGGAGGCATTCAAATAGGTTTATAAAATGAAGAAGCTTCCTTAGTAGTTTGGTTGGTATTACATCACCGGCTCTAGGAAGGACTTCATTTTGGGCAACCCTGACTTAAACAAGCTCTGGAAGTACGAGTGGTTTTACGTCTGAGGGAATTATCTAGCCCAAGCTGGTGAGGCGTTCCTACAGATTAGCGTGTCTCGAGGACATTCGAACAAGGGCACATATGGTCTAAGAGGCCGTGGGCGTCGAGCCACATCATCAGGGTGGTTGAAGACTTGTTCAAGAAGCCAAAGGCGACTAGATAGCAGTCATTCCTGCTCGGGAAGGAGACCCTCTCTTGTTATGACTAGTTTAGGGAATCCAGCAAAACCAATCCCTAATCCAACACCCAGCCTGCCTGGTCGGCTGGGCAAGTGATAGTCATAAGGCCTAGTGCCTCAGATATACCAAGGCCAAGCACTTCCAGATCCGGGTGGCCGGTGAGGGAGCCATTGTTGTCCAACACCAAGGACTCGTCAAGTGGCTCTTTTCGAAGCAGGGCCACCCGTGGCAGATGAGGACCTCAAGGACGTGATTTGGTTTCTGTACCTACCTGGGTAGCTCAGGATCGAAGGTTAGCTCTGGTTTTTTTTTTTGCCAAGTTCATCCTGACTTGGGAGGATTCTCTTGCTTTTGCATATATGTCTTCCCGACCGAGTAATGCAGAAGAGAGGCGTGCCCGTATGTAGAGCCTTCGTAAGTAGAAAGGGAAGGCTACGGTAATAAAGGAAGAGGACTCTAAGATCGAAAGTGCCAGTGTGGTCCGAGCAGCCATCGAGGTCCGAGTGACCATCCAGTTTAGTCCAAGTGCCCCTACCCCCGTCGACGAGGACTAGGGCTTCGTCTAGTGAGACCCAACCTCCCACCGTTGCTACAACCATGGTGCCTCCCTTGAAAGACCCTCTGAGGAGGAAAGTTAACTACTGCCGCCACATCCTTGAGCACTTCGAGGATGTGGTGCCCGATGAATCTTTCCTGCAAAACCTCCAGGGAAAGGATTTCGAGGGCTTATCCAGTGGTGCCTTTCACTTTGCTGCCAAGGTAAGTGATTATCCCACCCTGAGCTTCCTTTCCTTTCAGCTTTTTTCCTCACTTACTGAAGTTCTATTTTCCTCAGACATGCACCTTCTTGGACATGGCCTATACGGCCGGGCTAAAGGAATTCAACCTAGAAAACGAGAAGCACAAGAATACCACCCTCGAAAAGGATGAGGTGGAGAAAGAGCTTGGTGCCAAGAACATCGAGCTAGAACAAATCAAGGAGGCCTTTTCCTAAGCCGAGGAGGCAGCTAGGAAGGCAAAAAAGGAGGCCGACCAGGCCAAGGCGATGGCAGAGGAGGCGAGGAGAGCGGCTAAACAGGCAAGGGACGAGGCTAGAAAATCCTAGGATGAGGTCGCTGTAACACCTAAAAGATTTAATTAGGGATAATTGGTGATAAGATGGTGGATTAGTATGCTTTAATGTAAGCTTCAACTTAATCTAAGTATTTTGTAATATTTTAAATTTATTCTATCTTGATTATTTCTATGTGTTATTTTGAAATTTGAAACAAAACAATTTATCAAATGCCCAATGTGTCCCAACTGCCAAACCTTGTGCTGGGAACACAGTTTTTTTTTTTTTTGCTTCCCTCACTTTTCTATTTATTTCCCTCACATTCTCTCTCTCTCTTCCTTCCCTCTCTCCTACGCTGCTCTCTCTCACCTCTCCTCCTCCTCTTGCTTTGATTTCAAAAATTTAAGTTTGAGGCTTGATTCTCAACTGGATTGGGAGGTGAGGAACATGATTTGGACTCCACAAACATAATTTTTGAGCTTTGATTTGAGGTTGTTCATGGTTCTGTTGAGCTAATGTATAGCAGGTAGGGACTGTGGTGTTAAACCTTGGTACGGATAACGAGGTAGGACTTCTATCCCTTCTCCTTGGTAGCCATGTTTTGAAAAGGGGTTTGAACATAAAGCCTTTATATGTTTTTCAGAAGTGAAGTTTATCACTTATTTTCATTATTGGCTAAATAATGAATGATAACAATGAATGAAATGAGAACAATCGGTAAAAAGAAATACGATAATGATGTGACACCGGGCATGTCAGTTGGTACCGTCTAGAATGATAAAATATAGCATGATGCCATGTATAGAGATCGGTTCATGGGGAGCGTGACCATGGGGACAAGTCCCGAAACCCAGTTGGGCCATTTTGGTGGTGATTCATATGGCTTTGCCTACAATTATAATAATGAGACTATCTATGGATGAATAAGTGACTAATCAGTATGAATTAATTTAATGAGTTCCAATTTGTTACTTATAATTTACTTGCTTATGTTATAGCTTTGCTTAATATGAAAAATATGTGTTTAAACTAAATGTTTTTAAGGCTTAGTCCTACTGAGTCCCACGCTCACATTTTCTTGTTTTAAACCTTTCCCCTCTCTAGGTGGGATTCAACTTAGGGAGACTAAAGAACCAAGAAGGAAACTATAGGACTAGAACATTATCTTCTAGGGTATTTATAACAAGGCATGTAATATTTTAGTTTGTTTATATTTTCTTGGACTATAGTTATGTATTTTATATTGCTAGTACCAAATGAGCACATCAAAGTGGTTTCGGTGGGGCCCAATGTGGTTTGTTTATTTAATGTTTTCTTTTTGCTTTGTTCGCTTCCGTATATTTGATGATTTCACATTTTTATAATCACTTCTTAATGTCTTTTATGATGGTTATTCTTACAAAATTCAATTTAATTAATTTAATTAATCTGCCACGTCACCTTCTGGATTTCAGGGCGTGCAATTGGTATTAGAGCCCTAGGTTTTGAACCTTGGGAATTGTGCACACTTGAGTATGGCAATGAGAAACCACTAATAGTTCAATTTTGTTTTTAGAATTGAGGGAATGGCACCAAGATGTCGTCCAGCAGCTGTAGATGTGAATCCTGCAGATGAGGAAGGTCTGATGGGAGCCATGTTTGCCGCCTTTTGGCAGATGGCAGCGAGGGCTAGGCCTGAGGATCCGAGGCAAGTCGCAGACATACGTACTTTAAAGAGTTTTGTCGCATGTCTATTCTGACTTTTGATGGGAACAGGGATCCGTAGATCGCTGAATACTGGTTGAATTCAATAGTGAAGCACTTGGATACCCTCGAAGTACCTGTTGGAAAAATAGTACGTAGAGGAATTTTAAAAATTTAATATCAAAGTATTTTCCAATACACAAGTTTGACATGCTATATATATAAATTAACTAGATCTTACTAACCTTTCATTATCGAAGAACCTACGCAAAACGTGAAGCGAAGTAATGTTCCAAAAGAGCCTCAACCAACTAGTCTTCTTTGCTACTCGCTATCCACGACCGGAGTGAGTGTGGGCTTACACGTACAGCTCTTCCTCTAGGTGACTCTCCTTCAAAACAATCGAGAGAACCCAAGCTAGTGTTCATGATTTGTGAACAAGAGCTCTCAAGGAGTTTTCAGATTCTCACCAGCAGAGTATCACTCTTAATCTCTCAATTGATCTGCGTAACTCTTAAGACTTACTCCCTATTTTTAGACGTTGGTCCTAAGGTCAGTCCTTATCAGATTAGGTCTCAAAAATTCAAACCAAAATCAAAATTGGATCAATATCTGATAAGTACCGTGTAAAAACGCGTGATCTTATCCTTCACTCATCGGCAGGCCGAACTGCCGAATAAATATCTCCGCAAATCTTTTATTTTCCACTCGAGATTTTATAGGATAAAATCTTAGTTTTAATTCAAATAACCCAATAGAGAAGCTATCTGATTAAAACAACTTTATCTAGATAATCTCTAAGAAAATAAATGGATTTATAATAATTCTACAAGTTTATCTTGATCTAATTTATCCAAAAATTAAATCAATCGATAAACAGTTAAGAATTATCCGATCCTAATAATTCAACAAGTTTATCTTGAATTAATTTTATTAAAAAATTAATTCAACCAATAAACAAACATGAATTATTTGATTCTTCCAAATTTTAACCAATCTGATAAATCTGACATAAGTCACCAATTATTAGAAAAGCACGATGTATCGTTACAAGATGTTGTGAGCTAGCAGAAGGAGACCAAATGGACCTATATAGTTCAAGCTCCCGATAATTATGAAACCCAATATCCTAGATATACATTTCACAATTATCAACTCCAATGCTACTCCACTAAAAGCTTGGAGCTGCACTCTCGAACTGCATAGAATTACGAAGCCCATGTAGCCAAGTCTCCATGACATATCATTGTGTATCGTATCCCCGTATGATGATCCATAATCAGCTTAAGGACAAGTTTTGTCTTACCTTCCCGATTATTTTTATCTTACGTTCCATTATCTCACCATCAGAAAACTTACCATCCAAAGACAGTTTACCATTCGGTTACACCTATGTATCCAAACGGTCGAGCGCTCTAGTTTTTCAATTACAAGATAACGCATATAAGAGGATATCACTACTCCTAAAGAGGAGCTATGGATTCTATATCTATGAATAACAAGTCTACGCTATCAAGAGTTATGCCTCCAACGTACCGGCATGCATACCACTATTAAGATGTGGGTGTCACCCCTTGGTACATCAAAAGACACAAGTCAAGACAATGGGCCCACTATGCATCTCAGGATTAAGATACAATATAAATGATTGTCTAAAGTGAATCAATTTGCCAAGATAGAATTATTAATCCAAATCAATTCTCTTTATGTCCCGATCCAATACATCTTCACCTATGACAACGTGCCAATGTTTCTATTCACAGAGTCCACCTCTGATGGCCAAGACAAACCATCTCCCAATTGGTATATAGACAATATAATAATCTTTACATGAATAAAGTGCCCAACTTTATTCCCTTGATTACGGATCTTATGTTTTAGACCATCACCATAAGAATCGTGTCTTTCGCATAATCTGTCCATCATATGCCCAATTCTTAAGGTTTAGACCAACAGTCTCATACTATTGTTTGCTTAACATACATTCAACAAATATAAATGTAAAGAAGACAAGATTTGGTATATAAATAATGAATAAATTCTTTATTGATAAAAATGTCTACAAAAACTTATTACATTTTTACTCCTTAGGGCATACACGTCTAACAATCTCCCACTTATACTAAGTGAGTAAATACAACAAATCTCGCATCCCTATAGCTTCCACATGCTTCTCGAAGACTCTCCCAGAAAGTGTCTTCGTAAATGGATCAGCTAAATTGTCCTTTGACGTGATCTTGCACACTGTGACGTGCCCGCCCCCAATGAAGTCTTTTATCACATGATACTTCCAATCAATATGCTTACTCTTCTTGTGAAATCTTGGTTCCTTAGCATTAGCTACCACCGCACTGTTATCATAGTATAGTGATAACTCCTTATCCATACCAGGAACTACCTCAAGATCCCTAAGGAACTTACAGAGCCACATTGCTTCTTTCGAAGCATCACTAGCTGCCACATACTCGGCCTCCATCGTTGAATCCGAAGTACAATCTTACTTTACACTTCTCCAACTAATGGCACCGTTACCCAGAGTAAACACAAAACCCGAAGTAGATTTCTTAGAATCTAGATAGGATTGAATATTCGAGTCAGTGTATCCTAGAGGAGTCAAGTCCTCACCCGAATACACAAGCATATACCCTCGAGTCCTTCTCAGGTACTTGAAAATATGCTTAACCGCAACCCAGTGGTTTGGTCCTAGATTCGCCTGAAATTGACTTACAATCCCGACCGCATAACTAATATCTGGTTGTGTGCAAAGCATGGCATACATGAGACTACCCAGTGCCGAAGCATAAGGCACCTTCTTTATGTATTCTCTTTCTTCATAAGACTTTGGAGAGTCTTTCTTAGAAAGAGTAATTCTAGACCTAGATGGTTGCTTACCTTTCTTGGAATCCTGCATTGCAAACTTCCTGAGAATTTTATCTATGTAGCCAGCCTGGGACAAAGCTATCATTTTGTTCTTCTTATCCCAAAAGATCTAGATACTAAGAACAAAATTAGCCTCACCTAAGTCCTTCATGTCAAACTGCTTGGTCAACCATAATTTGACTGATGACAACGCCGCAATGTCATTGCCAATTAGCAGAATGTCATCTACATATAGCAGTAGAAAAACCACCTTCCTATCCTTAATGTGTTTGTAAACACATGGTTCATCCACATTTTGTGAGAACTCATAAGTCTTGATCACCTGATCAAATCTTAAGTTCCAAGAACGAGAACACTGCTTAAGTCCATAAATTGACTTTAGCAGCTTGCAAACCTTACCCTCTTGACCCGTGACCTTGAACCCGTCTGGTTGTTCCATATACATGGACTCATCAAGATAGCCATTCAGAAAAGCCATCTTGACATCCATTTGCCATATCTCGTAGTCGAGAGCGGCAGCTATGGACAAGAGAATCTAGATGGACTTAAGTATGGCTATAGGAGAAAAGGTTTCCTCATAATCGATTCCTTCCTTTTGCGTATAACCCTTAGCTACCAGTCTAGCCTTAAAGGTTTCGACCCTTCCATCCAGTCCTCTTTTCCACTTGTAGATCCATCTACATCCTATGGGTTTTACCCCTTTGGGAAGATCCACAAGCTCCTAGACCTGATTAGTCTCTATAGACTTCATCTCAATGTTCATGGCGTCTGTCCAAAGTTTTGAATCAACATCCTCCACAGCTTCTGCATAGGTATAAGGATCCCTGTCATGTTCATCCAGTTCAGCCAAGAAGACCTCCCCATTGAACATATACCTCTCAAGTTGACGCCCGATCCTCCTACAACGCCGAAGCCCCTCAGGTTATTGTTCAGGTTTGTACGGTTTTTTTACACTGATCAGAACAGTTTCATTCGGAACCTCCGAAGTGATCGAATCATTCCTTAACTCCTCAAGCACCACTTTGCTTTGAGGTTTAAAGTTGTCCACGTAACTCTCCTCAAGGAAAGTTGCATTAGTTGAAACCATGACTTTATTTTCCTTTGGGTTATAAAAATAACCCCCTTTAGTCCCTTTTGGATATCCTACAAACACACAAACTTTCAAATGTGCTTCCAACTTATTTGGATCCTTAAATAGGACATGAGCCAGACATCCTTAAATAGGACATGTGCTTCTAAGCATATATCATAACTTAGTATCTTGGAAATATAATGTAATAAATAGCTGAGAATAATATTATATAGATATGGAATCCATTCCTTCCCTATGGAAGTTAGAAAAATAGTTCTCTTGAGTGATAATTCGAGGTTTGAACAGTAGAGCGCTCGTTCATAATAAGATTATGAATTAACTGTTCGTTAAAGGATTATTGGAACTCAAGGATAAAGATATAATAAGAGAGGTAAATGTAAATTAAACCTAGCTCTTATTATGAACTATTTATGGATGACTGACTTATATGTAATGATTATATCAATGGACTACTCACTAATTTTTTTTGAGTAATTTTACTACAACCTCAAGAGTTCAGTTTTAGGTTTATAGTAGAGTAACACTGAAACTAATAAATTTAGCACATTAATTAAAAAGTTTGATTAATTGTCAAATTTATTGGAGCTTGGTTTATAGGTCCATAGGTCCCCAATACCACCTCTGGAACACTATAATGGATTTGTGTATAGAATAAATTATACATATTTAGTTTGGAATTATTGAATTTTGAATTAATTATTTCACACTTGAATTATTAATGTGACACAAAAAAATGTTCTCTGTGACAGATAATGTAATGTGATAAATGTTGTCACATTTAACTAAGCATTAGTCATTTAACTAATTGGTAATATTTGAATAATTTGATTATTTAAATATTATTTTCTAAAATAAATGAGATTTATTTTTTGAATTTTAATATATATCTATATTAGATTTTATTATTTATTAATATATATATACATTACGTTTTACTTTTTTACCTTATATATATATTATATATGCACATAACGAATCATGTATTGATTCGTTTACCCAAAAAAAAAAAACGAAAACGTTTACGTTCAACAGAAACTTAAAGTTTTACTCTTATATATATATATATATATATATAGAATGAAACGTGATTCGTTGAAAAAAGAAAAAGGAAAGAGGAAAGGAAAAAGGGTAACAATCATGTGAAATATATTCTTTCTTCATACGTCTGATATGGTGGTTATTTCAAATTGGAAATTAATTGAAAAACTTACTAATAGCTCAGATATAAAAAGGGAGAGATAACAGTTATCTCATAAGATTTTTCATTCACGTAATTTTTGCAAAATACTTAGAGAGAAAAATTGAGAGTTCTTCTCTAAAAAAAAGGTCTGCTTCTCTAAAAAAAAAGGTCTGCTATCTCATGTGTTGAGTGCATAGCATATTCAGAAAAGTGTGAGGAAAATTCATTCTTGCAGTTTGACGCCCACTTGTCTTTCCATTGGTGTGGAGGCCTAATTAGAAGATCGTGGTGTCAAAGAAGAAAGTTAGGATACCTTGATAGTCTTCAAAAGGTTAGTAAAATTCCCAAAGCTTTCTAAAATTATATATCTATGCCCGATGAACAAAGTTTTTAGAAAAGTTTTCTTTGTCAACGATCTGTTCCTTCCGCTGCGTTTCATATTTTAATTCCAACATCAGGTACACATACCCATATCTTGAGTAATCGTCAATAAAAGTGACAAAGTACTCATACCCTCCTCATGCCCGGATGTTCATCGGTCTACAAACATCACTATGCACA
Organism: Artocarpus heterophyllus; assembly: GCA_025403435.1. Classification (NCBI taxonomy): domain Eukaryota; kingdom Viridiplantae; phylum Streptophyta; class Magnoliopsida; order Rosales; family Moraceae; genus Artocarpus; species Artocarpus heterophyllus. Next base: position 27,040,632 of record CM046353.1, read on the forward strand.
AGTTCTAGAACCCCTTCGGCCCTATTGCCCGTAGACTCTAATGGTCTGTTGGTCATTTTACCCTCCAAATAAGATTCACATTGAGGTATAGATTCCACCTTTAAGTGACTTAAAAGTCTATCCCTTACCAACCTTTGAATCATATTCAGGTTAATATGACCAAGGTACAATGCCAAAGATAAGTTTTATTAGAGTGAGAAGTTTTAAATCTTTTAGAGTTATTATAATTCATCTCAGCATTAAGCAATAAGTCCATCTTAGGTTTGATAAAATATAGATTATTTTGCATCCATCCAGAACAGATAAAAGATTTGTTTTTACGAATCACCACTTTATCATTAAAAGAAACCAAATAGGAGTCTTTAAATAAACAAGCTACAGAAATTAAATTCCTTTTAAATTTAGGAACATAAAAACAATCTTGCAAAAATAAATTCCTATAATTATCAAAATAAAGATGGACGTCTCCCACTGCTTCCGCTGAGACCAAGGATCCATCGCCCATCCGAAGTGTGAAGTCTTCATGAAGTAGACTTCTCATTTCTTTGAACCCCTGTAGAGAAACACAAACATGATTAGTTGCACCGAATCTATGACCCAAATGTCACTTGATTCCTCAACCAAACAAGTTTCTAAATATAGAAGATCACACCAACATCCTTTGGAAAGGAAGTCCTTGCAATGCTTTTCGTTCTTAGCTCGTTGCTTCTTTCCATTCCCAGAGTTATGATTGGAACTAGAAGCAGCTACCATGTTGGCCTCTCCACCTGCAGGAGACTCCCTCATCAGCAGTTTGAAGTCCTGTAACTATTTCATTAATTTTGTGAAGGTCAAATCCTGTCTATTGCTTAAAATAAATATAGCTCTAAACGACATAAATTCATTTGATAGAGTCTCAAAGACCATAGTCATCTGAGTTTCAGCATCGATGTCGGCTCCATTGGTTTGAGCCTTAGCGAGGTAACTCATGACCAACGTCATGTGCTCCTTTACAGATGTCCCTAGCCTCTGTTTATAGTTAAGAAGTTTCCAAAACACCCCTTGCCACTTTGTTATGGCTTGGCCTCTAAACATATCATCAAGATTATCCAAGATTTGCTTTGCAGTCTCATAATCCTGATGTTGAGCCTATAGTACGTTATTCATGCTAGCCGTAACATAGGGTATTTATAACAAGGCATGTAATATTTTAGTTTGTTTATATTTTCTTGGACTGTGGTTATGTATCTTATATTGCTAGTACCAAGTGTGCACATCAAAGTTTCGGTGGGGCCCAATAGGGTTTGTTTATTTAATGTTTTCTTTTCACTTTGTTCGCTTCCTTATATTTGATGATTTCACATTTTTATAATAACTTCTTATTGTCTTTTATGATGGTGATTCTTACAAAATTCAATTTAATTAATCTACCACGTAACCTCCCAAATTTTGGGGCATGACAGTCGCCCTACTCAAGGACCAGCTAAAGGCTTCCTAGGCTGAGCACCAGAGTTTTTGGGAGGAGCTGCCTAGTTGACTCACCCAAGCTGTGGAGGACTTCAAGGCGTCCTAGGAGTATGCCGACTACAACTACTTTGGCATGACGGACCTCAAAGACAACCTAATTCGGAAGCATCCCGAGGTTGAGGGCTTCGACTGGTCACTTATAGTAGTGCTCGAGCAAAGCACAGCACAGTAGCCAGGGGAGGAGGAGGTCGTCAAAGTGGACTGCAAAGATGACAGGGATGACCAGGGTAGAGAAGGCGATGCCGGGGAAGGGGCCCAAGCTTAGCTTTGTTTTTTCTTTTTCTTTTATTTATCTAGGCTCGGGAGGTGCCTGGTTATTTGTACCTCCCCATTTCTTTTTAATGAAAATTTTATCTTCCAAGTTCATCACTTCTCGGAGTCTTAATTTATTTCATTTTTGAAATTTTCCAAGCGCGATTGATCGCAGATAGATATTTTCATACTTTGGGTGAGGAGTTCCTCGAGAACGAAGTTTAACCCTTGCCTCGTTGAGTTAAGTTGGACCTCGGCCTCAAGATTGAATTTGAAACTCTTCCAAAGTTAGGTGCTCCTTGGGAGAAGCGTTCCTAAACTGTTGAATTCTGAGCCCATGTCTTTTCACCTCACTCCTTGCCGAGTTTAATGTCTCGGTGACAAAATGTCTTACGTTCCCAAGGGAAACTTCCTGAGGGAAGTGATTACCGAGTTTAGCCAAGCAAGGGAAGCCCATTTTTCAGTCTGGTAGAGCACAACAGAGTGTGGTACCTTGTACACTGTCGCCCCCCAGACTTGTTTGAGTTTATAGAAACTTTTACAAGTCTAATGTTGGTCAGGCATAGTTATCCTAGGGTGACTTTGTCTGGGTGGTCCGTACAGCGACAGACTAATGGTCGACGAAATGCCGATTAGCCCTCAGTCTGCTTAGTCAAGACAACTCTCCCTCCTCGAGAGTTATAATCTGGTCCCCAGGCTGGAGTTATGGCATCCCTCTTCAGGATTTGTTTCTTCCTTAAACACGTATTGCTTGATGGAATAGTATAAGAATTTACATTTTTATTGATGTATAATATTTACATTCCAGTCCCATTTAGTAGGGCTAGTTACAAAAAGAATACAACCAAAGGTCAAAAAGGATTTCTGGCATCGATTAACAAAATAATCTCTTTAAGAGCTCGACGTTGCAAGGGTGACCGAGCATGTTGCCTTCCATATCAAATAATCTAGAGGTGCCTGGCTGGACAATCCTAACGACTTTGTATGGCCCGTCCTACTTCAAACTGAAGGACCCTAACCCAGGCTACTGAACTGTGACCTCTTTAAGCACCAAATCTCCAACCTTGAAGCTCCTCAGTTGGACTCACTTGTTATAGTACCGAGCAACGACTTGGTTTCAAGTCATGTTGCAAATCGCTGCCCGGTTCCTCTTTTCCTCGAGCAAGTCGAGCTCGGACATCATGACCTCGGCATTTCAAATTTCTTCGTAATGCTCAACCCTGAAGCTTGGCAGTCCCACCTTCGTTGGGATTGACAGCCTCTACTCTGTACGCGGGCAAGAATAGGGTCTCTCTGGTAGCAGTTTAGACAGTTGTTTAGTAAGCCTAGGGCACTTTTAGGAACTCATCGATCCATGCTCCTTTGAGGCCCTTGAGCTTTTTCTTTAAGTTGTCTTTGATTGTCTTATTAATAGATTCAACCTACCCATTGCTTTGAGGATAGCTCAGAGAAGAGAAGACTTTCTTGATGCCTAGCTGCTTGCACAGGTGGAGGAGACTTGAGGATTTGAACTGCTTTGCGTTGTTGGTCATGATGGTATGTGGGATTTCAAACCGGCAAATGATATTTTTTCAAACAAAGTTGGTATACTTTGCCTCAATCATGTTGGTGTATGGCTCTACCTTGACCCATTTGGCCAGGTAATCGATGGTTACAATGCAATATTTAAATTGGGATCGGGCTTGGGGAAAAGGCCCAATCAAATCAATGGCCCACTTAGCAAATGGCCAAGCCGATGTTACCGAGGTGAGCGGCTCGACGTGTTGCTCAGGCACCCTTGTGAATTGTTGACATTTTAGGCGTTTTCGCATGAAGTTGTTACAATCCTTTTCCAAGGTCGGCTAGTAGTAGCCATGTTGAAGACATTTTTGGGCCAAGGATCGCCCCTTAGAGTAATTACCACATAAGCATTTGTAGATCTTCTTTATTAGATATTCGGCTTCTTTGGGCCCAACGCACTTCAGACATGGCATAGTGTAGCCTTGCCGATATAGCTTACTGTCGACCATCGAATACCGGGCCAAGCTGTTGCGAATCTGGCATGCCTCTTCTTGGTCGCTGGGCAATTCAGTTGTGGTCAGGTCTCGGATGATCGGGTCCATCCATGTGGTCTCATGCTCTTTGGCTACAGTCGCTACTTCTTTGTTAATGCTTGGCTCAGCTAATCTTTCAATGGGGACCGAGGTTAGGTCATTGTCGCCCAGACCCAAGCGAGCCGAGCAAGTGTATCAGCCTCTGAGTTTTTCCATTTGGGGATTTGCTTGAATGAGTAAAACTTAAACTACCCAAGCAATGCCTTGCCCTCTTGTAAATACGCGGCCATTAATTCTGTTTGGGCTTGAAATACCCCAGTGACTAGCTGGACGACGAGCATTGAGTTGCTATGAATGACTATGCGGTCAACCCCAAGATCCTTGATGATTCTCAGTCCGGCTAGAAGTGCTTCGTATTCTGCCTCATTGTTAGAGGCCATGAAGTCGAATCGAAGTGCGTAGATTGCCTTGTATCCATCTAGGCTTGTCAATACTAGCCCGGCTCCTGAACCTTCTGCACAGGAAGATCCATCAACGAAAAGCTTCCATTCTGATTCCAACATGGCATGACCTTGGCTATAGCCCTGGGCGTCTGGTACTTCCATAGGTGCCTTCTCAACCAGTGGTGTGCCTCGCTCAGGATCGGTGAACTCAGCCATAAAATCTATGAGGGTCTAAGCCTTGATGGTCGTCCTTGGCACAAAATGGATATCATACTAGCTGAGTTAGATCGACCATTTAGCCATCCATCCCGATATCTTTGGACTTTGAAAAACTTATCGAAGAGGAAACTTTGTCGGGACTTGTATCATGTGGCCTTGAAAGTAGGGCCATAGTTTCTAAGTAGTGTTGACTAGGGCGAATGCCAATTTCTCGAGCAGAGGATACCACTACTCAACACCCTAGAATGCATGGTTTGTATCATAGACAGGCTTCTGAACACTGTCTTCTTCTCGGACGAGGACCAAGCTAACGACCTTCTCGAATACAACAAGGTAGGTGTACAATATTTCTCCCGGTAATGGTTTGGATCGGATTAGGGACGTGGCTAAGTATCTCTTCAAATTCTAGAAGGCTTCTTCATACTCCTTGCTCTACTCAAACCTCCCCTTGAGTGCCTAAAAAAATGGGTGGCACTTGTTGGTAGGCCAGGAGACAAATCTAAAGAGAGCTGCTACCATGTCAATAAGTTTCTGCACATCTTTTACTGTCTGAGGTGAATCCATGTCAATAACTACTTGAGCCTTGGCCGGGTTAATGTCGATTCATTGTTGATTGACTAAAAATCCAAGAAACTAGCCTAAGCTAACCCCGAACGCACATTTCACTTGGTAAAGTTTCATCCATATTCCTTGAAAATTTCGAACATACATTCATCTCTTGAAACATAGATTATATCATATTTCATTTAATATTAAAAAAAAAATCATAATTTCATTACATAAAAATCTGTCAAACAACACAAAACAGTGAGCAACTTAAAACTTAGGTCCGTTTATCACATTTGAGATCACAAAAAAAAATCTACAAAAATTAACACATATAATAGACATATAGAACTCTAACATATCCAAAAAGTGGCTTCAAGAAAAATCGTAGTAGGTCAAAATACACATTTTAAATCAGTGGTAAAACTAACCTCTATTAACTTATACAGTGAGCTACATGAGTTCATCATTTTCAAATAATTAAAACATATTAATTTAAACTCTAAAATTCTTACTAACAACTTATTAACATACATCACAATATCACAAAATTATCTCAACACCAATAAAATCATTTAATCACACAAAATATCACACAACCAAAAAGTCCAACCATTTTACTATTAAAGTAGTTTCTAGACCTAGTCTTACTAAAAATTCCATAACACATAAAATATTCATCAAATTGTTACCAAACTTTCCAATTCATAACTGAACATATATATGAACATTATTACCAAATTTTGTAGCAAAAAAAGCACGTTTACCCCTTGAACAAAAATCACATTTTTGAGCATCATAACCAAACAACAACATTTTTACTGTGAGTGGCAGTGGGAAGAAAATTCATATCTTATCATAGAAAAATCCAATCAACTTGAAATTTGGAGGAGCATCACATAACTCATACATGAATAATATATTAAAAATTCAGAGCAAAATGAATTTTGTAGAGAAAGATATAGAAGTCAGATGTCAAGAAGGATTTAATTTCAAAATTAAACCGAAAATGAACTCTTACCTCAAAACGATTCTTCTCGAATTCCTTCGAATTTGCCCAAAGAAAACTCAATATTTCTTTAAGTATTTGCAACCAAAAATAAAGGGAGAGGAGAAGAAGAGAATGTGGAGAAGGAAGAAGAAAGGGAACAGTCTAAGAGAATATTTCTGAGAAAGAGAATGAAATTATCGTAAAAGATGAGAATGTCATAAAAGAGGGAAGTTATCCTTTCTATAATATCAGAATTTTCTAACTAATCTTGGGCTAATTTGCGTGGAGAATGGAGAGAAATGAGGGACAGTCAAATCAATTAATCTCTCTTACCATATATTGCCTTCTAAAAATAGGAAACCATTTAAAACAATTTCAATCAATCAAAAGTCAATGGTTTTATTTCCTTAAATGAGAAAATTAATCCATAAATATACCAATCAATTAGCAATCATTATCCAATTACAACCAATCATCATCGCCAAAATTTTAGGAGACTTCGGCTGACTACTTGTCAGCTGTCATCAGCCTGACGATTCCTCACTTCGGGTTGCCAATTCTCCTAAGTCTGGCCTGCCTATTATTTCCATCAGCCTGTCGATGCTTGAGGGACAATTTGGCCTACCGAACTGTCCTTACTTACATGAATGCATCATAAATTTAAATCATTTAGGAATCATAATTAAACATACAATGTAAATAGCATGAACACTTGAGCACATCAATTCCACGTGATCGTCACCTGTCATAACACTTAAAATAAATAGTTAGTGACAATAATATCATGTATGATAACATATATCGATAAAAATTACTTAATGTTGCACTAATATAACATTATCCGTTACATAAAATAGGCAGGTGTTACAGTTGTTGCAATTGATTAGGAAAAATATCAAGTTTGGATAAGATGAAAAATGTGACTACATTTTCCAAGAGTTGAAGAATAGATGAACTACTGTCCCCGTATTGGTTATATCAAGTAGTGGTAAGCTATGAGGTCTACACTGATGCGACAGGATGAGGACTTGGATGTATGTTGATGCAGCATGGACGAGTTGTGGCTTGTGGATTGCAGCGGTCAAGGCCTCACTCATGAGCAGGACTACCCTATACACGAGTTAAAATTTGTCGCAGTGACTCATGCTTTGAGGATCTAGAGACGCTATTTGTATGAAGTGACATTTCAGGTTTTCTTGGATCGCAAGAGCACAAGATAATTGTTTACTTAGAGAGATTCAAATTAAGGCAACGGAGATGGATGGGATATAGGGAGGACCAGAGTTTCCCACTACAGTATCATCTGGGTAGGGCCATTATGATTGCAGATGCGTTCAGTAGGAAGTCATTGGAGATTCTCACATATTTGGCATTAAAGGATTAGAGAGAGGTGCTACCGTGAGTGAATATGGACTGCAGTATCATGGAGACTTCGAACAGGTATCGACGTACCTTAGGGATTTGGTTCCAATGCATGTTTGGATAATAAAGCAGAATCAATGGTGAGACTAGCATTTCAAGAAATATGGATGTGAATACAGACCGAGAAGCAGTCTAAAGACTAGAGGGTTCTTACAGATGGGTCGTTGGATTTTGAGAAGCGTCTGGTAGTGCTCACGATTGAGAGAGTTGTTAGACATGTATGCCCTATGGAGTAAAAATGTAATATGTTTTTGGAGACATTTTTATCAATAAAGAATTTATTTATTATTTATATATCAAATGTTGTCCTCTTTACGTTCATATTTGTTGAATGTATGTTAAGCAAACAATAGTCTAAGATTGTTGGTCTAAACCTTTAAGAATTGGGCATATGATGGATAGATTATGCGAAAGACACGATTCTAAATCATAAGGTGATGGTCTAAATTATAAGATCCGCAATCAAGGGAATAAAGTTAGGCACTTTATTCATGTAAAGATTGTGATATTGTCTATATCCCTATTGGAAGATGGTTTGTCTCGGCCATTAGGGGTGGACTCCATAAATAGAAACATTCACACATTGTCATAGGTGACGATGTGTTAGATTGGTAGATAAAGTGAATTGATTTAGATTAATAATTCTGTCTTGGCAAAAATTGATTCACTTTAGACAATCATTTATATTGTATCTTAATCTTGAGATGAATAGTGGGCCTGTTGTCTTGACTTGTGTATTTTGATGTACCAAAGGGTGACAATCACATTTTAATAGTGGTATGCATCCCGGTACATTAGAGGCATGACTCTTGATAGTGTAGACCTGTTATTCATAGATATGGAATCCATAGCTCCTCTTTAAGAATAATGATATCCTCTTATATTTGTTATCCTGTAATTGAAAAATTGGAGCGCTTATCCATTTAGATACATAGGTGTAACTGAATGGTATACTGTCTTTGGATGATAAGTGTTTCCGATGGTGAGATAATGGAACATAAGATAAAAATAATCAAGAAGGTAAAATAAAACTTGTCCTTAAACTGATTATGGATAATCCTATGGGAATACGATATACTATGATATGTCATGGAGACTTAGCTATATAGGCTTCGTAATTCTATGTAGTTCGAGAGTGTAGCTCCAAGCTTTTAGTGGAGTAGCATTGGAGTTGATAATTATGAAATGTATATCTGGGATATTGGGTTTCATAATTATCGGGAGCTTGAACTATATAGGTCCATTTGGTCGTCTTTACTAACTCACAAAATCCTGTAACGATACAGCGTGTTTTTTCAATAATTGGTGACTTATGTCAGATTTATTAGATTGGCTAAAATTTGGAAGAATTAAATAATTCATGTTTGTTTATCAGTTGAATTAATTTTGTGAAAAAATTGATCCAAGATAAACTTGTTGAATTATTGGAATCAGATAATTCTTATCTGTTTATTAGTTGATTTAATTTTGAATAAATTAAATCAAGATAAACTTGTAGAATTATTAGGAATTTATTTATTTTCCTTGAGATTATCTAGATAAAGTTGTTTTAATTAGATAACTTTTCTATTCGGTTATTTGAATCAAAACTGAAACTTTATCCTATATAATCTCGAGTGGAAAATAAAAGATTCGTTGAGATTTTTATCGACAGTTTGGCATGCTGATCTTCAAGTTCGGCCTGCCAATGGGTCAAGTTCGGCCTACCTGTTAGACAGATCAGCTTGCCTATGCGTGATAAAAAGATCACGTGTTTTCACACAGATTTCATCAGATATTGATTCGAATTTAATTTTGATTTGAATTTTGTGGCATTATCTGATAAGGACTGACTCTTGAACCTAACCTAGGGAGTGTGTCTCACTGTTATTTAGATCAATTGAGAGATTAAGAGTGAAACTCTGATAGAGAAATTCGAAAACTCCTTGAGAGCTCTTGTTCACAAATCACGAACACTAGCTTTGGGTTTTCTCAATTGGATGGAAGGAAAGTCACCTAGTGGAAAAGCTGTATATGTGAGCCCATACTCACTCTGATCGTGGATAGAGAATAGCAAAGAAGGCCAATTGGTTGAGGTCCTTCTGGAACGTTACTTCTCTTCATTGATTGTAGGAGCTTTTCGACACACATAGGTTAGTAAGATTCGGTTAGTTTATGCATATATTATGTCAAACTTGTGTTTTGAAAAATACTCTAATATAAAAATTTTAAAATTCTACTACGTACTATTTTTCCAACAATTGGTATCAGAGCCATGGTTTTTATATAAATTTACGAGTTTGTGATCATGCTATATGTATAAATTATGTGATCTTGGTCTCTTGTATTCTTGAATTTAATTTTATAGAGAGTTGGCACTCTAGGTTTCTATATATTTGATATGTTATCATAGATTATATGATGAATGTTTATTAATTAATTATAATTGATTAAATTATGATTTATTTATTAATTAATTAATTAATTAATACCGATTATAGTTCCTTAGAAGTTAGAATATGTATCTAGGTTTTTCATGTAATTAGATGGTGGACTATCATCTCTGTCTACGAATTATTATTTAATTTTAAATTTGTAAGAATTTTGTAATTCAATAATCATTTAGAGAAGACGAATCTAGAAGATGGATGATGGCACTCCTAGGTATTTTCTGAGTCTCTAATTTTATGTTTTTGAATTGTTGAAAATAAAATTGATGAATTGCGTTAAAAATTGTATTTTTTGGAAATGGTGATTTCTGCTCGGTCGGCATGCCAACCCTCTAATTCGACAGGCCGATGATAGCAGATTGACAGGCCGGGCATGGGGTTCGGCAAGACGTCAGCAGGACAAAAATCAAGTGGCTTTGGTGGTAGGCCAAACTTCTAGATTGGTAGGCTAATCTGTCATGAATCGGCAGGCCAATTTGTGCAGATCGGCAGGCCAGTGGGTCATGACTAGTAAGCCGATGATCCAAATCAGCTTGCCGGCAGAGAGTTGGAAATTTTTTTAGAAAATGTAGAGTTTTCAATGCAGTATTAATTTTATTTTTGGGACAATTTTGAGAAACATTAAGTCTTGGATATGACTGAAAATTTAAAGTATTCGATTCATACAGGATTAAAGACTTGCAGATAGGCATTACATGAAGAAGGATACAGCTTGGAGATTCAAGAATGAAGAATCGATAATATGTTTCGATTATTCTCTTGTAATCTTTATTTTCTATTCTCTAGGGTGGAACCATAATATTATAGTTGTTTATTATTTTGCTTGTAGCTTTGCTTGATTGCTTTGCTTGTCTACGTTATAATATGATTTGCCATGTATATTGATAATGTGCCATATAGAATATGGAGTGGTGCTCATATTAAAATTGTTCATGCATGTTTTTTTAAAATAAAACCTTGATTTTAAAAGATTGAGTGGGAGAAGGTTTTCAAAGAGAGGACCTAAGGCCTCCATCGCTGGCCCATAGGAAGAACATGGATAAAATATTGATGGTTGCACACCCCTAGGTTTTCAAAGGAAAGGATTTCTATCATGTATTAGATTGGATCTCTAAGAGGATAAGGTATTTTAGCATGATTTATGGTTGCACACCCCTAGGTGTTGACTATAAATCATGGATAAAATATTGAAATGATTGTTATACACTCATGTTAATTTTATTATTAACCTCCCCTAGGAGCTCTGTTAATAAAATTAATGGCCAAAGAAACGATTATTAATATATGCTGGATCATATGGGTCCTGGATGGCATATATTAATCAGGAGGAGATCCGTGTTCTTGATTGAATTTGGCATGACTCCCCTAGGAGCTTGTTGAATTCTGAGTTGGGAATTATCGTTGTAAGGTTGTGATATTTTCAAGGTTTTGACACATAAACACATTTGTATGTTTTTACATGATTGTGTTATCTTACTAAATTATTATTGTATGTTTGGTTATGTTTAGTATATGATTCTTTGTTGTAGATTAAAAATGTCTAACAATGCTTTATCTTCGATACTTGACAAAAATCAACTAACCAGAGAAAACTATAACGATTGGAAACGGAACCTGGATATCGTCATCTCCTTTGAGAAACTAAAATTTGTGCTGACAGCCCTTTGTCTTCTCAAACCTACGGGAGATTCCACCAACGATCAATTCCAAGCATATGATCATTGGAAAGATGCAAATAATCAGGTCCGCTGCTATGTTATGGCTAGCATGAATAATGTGCTATAGGCTCAACATGAGGATTATGAGACTGCTAAGTAGATCTTGGATAATCTAGAAGACATGTTTGGAGGCCAGGCTTTAACTAAACAGCAAGGGGTACTTCAAAAACTCTTGAACTGTAAACAAAAATTGGGGACGTCTGTAGAGGAGTACATGATGTTGGTCATGGGTTACCTCGCTGAGGCTCAAACCAATGGAGCCAACATCGATGCTGAAACTCAAATGACTATGGTCTTTGAGACTTTGTCAAAGGAATTTATTCCGTTTAGAGCTATTTTTAATTGAGCAATAGGAGGGATATGACCTTAACAGAATTAATGAAACAGTTGCAGGAGTTCGAACTGCTGATCAGGGAGTCTCCTACAGGTGGAGAGGCTAATCTGGAGACTACTTCTGGTTCCAATCCCAATTTTGAGAATGGAAAGACGCAACAGGCCAAGAATGGGAAGTCTTCTGTTCCTGCTAATAACAAGAGCAAGCGGAAGAAGAACCCAAAAAAGCCTAAATGCTTCTTCTATGGGAAGGTCGGGCACATTAAGAAGCATTGCAAAGACTTCCTTTCCAAAGGAGTTAGGTGTGATCTTCTATATTTAGAAGCTTGTTTGGTTGAGGAATCCAATGACATTTGGGTCATAGATTCTAGTGCAACTAATCATGTTTGTGTTTCTCTGTAAAGAAACGAGAAGTCTACTTCATGAAGACTTCATGCTTCAGATGGACGATGGATCCTTGGTCTTGGCGGAAGCAGTGAGAGACATCCATCTTTATTTTGATAATTATAGGAATTTAATTTTGCAAGATTGTTTTTATGTTCCTAAATTTAAAAGGAATTTAATTTCTATAGCTTGTTTATTTAAAGACTCCTATTTGGTTTCTTTTAATAATAAAGTGGCGATTCGTAAAAACAAATCTTTTATCTGTTCTGGATGGATGCAAAATAATCTATATTTTATCAAACCTAAGATGGACTTACTACTTAATGCTGAGATAAATGATAATAACTCTATAAGACTTAAAACTTCTTGCTCTAATAAGACTTATCTTTGGCATTTGTGCCTTGGTCATAGTAACCTTAATAGGATTAAAAGGCTAGTAAGGGATGGACCTTTAAGTCACTTAAAGATGGAATCTATACCTCAATGTGAATCTTGTTTGGAGGGTAAAATGACCAAAAGACCATTCGGGTCTAAGGGCAAGAAGGCCAAAGGGGTTTTAAAACTTGTGCATAGTGATGTTTGCGGGTCGATGAACAACTAGGCATAAGGAGGGTATGAATACTTTGTCACTTTTATTGACGATTACTCAAGGTTTGGGTATGTGTGCCTGATGCACCACAAAAGCAAAACTTTTGACAAGTTTGGGGAGTTTCGGGCTGAAGTGAAAAAACAATTGGGTAGACCCATAAAGGCACTTTGATCCGATCGAGGTAGAGAATACAATTCTGATGAGTTCTTGTCACACTTATTAGAGAATGAGATTTTATCCTATTTGACTAGTCTGGCACTCTGCAGTAGAATGGCGTAGCAGAGAGAAGAAATAAGACTTTATTAGACATGGTAAGGTCCATGATGAGTTATTCATCATTGCCTTTATCCTTTTTCTCATAAGGGCGAGGCCCTTACTTATTACACTTGATATTTGGGCTTACAAACTTGCTAAAAATTCAATTGTTGCCCCCAGATGACCTCTAAAGTCGATAAATGCAACTTGTAGACTCCAAATCTTCCTTTTCATTCAACTTTTAGCTCATCACTTGTAATCATCTGCAAAACACAAAAACCACAACTAAAACAAAAAATAATAAAAAATGAGCAAAGATTAACATGAAAATTAATTAGAAATTATATCAAATTAAGCCCTTATCAAAAGGTAAAATGATAAATAGAATTAAAAAAGGAGATTATTATAAATGGGGCAGTATTGAAAAATGAAAAAGAGAAGGGTAGTTTTAATAAGTGGTGTGTTTCAAAGGCATTCAATATAATTTTTTCATGACATTATTTGGCACTGTCACCTTGAACTTATTGTACATTGACCTCTGAACTTTTAATTTAAGCATGTTACGTTTTAAACTTACAAATCTATAATTAATCACCACCTATTGATAGCAATTTTACTTTTTTTAATTAAAACCAACATGTAATTTGCATATAAATAGTTGATTATTGACATGAATGGTCATTTTTATATATTTTAATCCAATAATATCTTTATTTAAGTTTTCTTCAAAATACAAAATTCTTAATTAACTTTGTTTTGAATATAAATGTGGGTTAAAAATTTACACAAAAAAACCCTTTTATACTCTTAAGTAACGACTCACATGAAAATTACATGTCAATTTTAGTCAAAAAATAAAAATTACTATCAATCGAGTGGATTTCAAGTTCAGTCGCAACTAGTCAAAATTATAAGTTCAAAAAATGAATTATGAATGTGTAGGTTTAAGGGGTTACAGTATCAAATGCCATTTTTTCTTTGGATGCGTTTTTTTCTATTATAATATATGATATAACCAACGTCATCATTTACTATTGGCATAAATTATGTATCTCCGGTGTCTATATGGGTCAATCCGTCTCTCTTACGATATTATAGTTCTTGTGTTTTGACCTAGTGATCTTGCTCATTATTTACTATTTTTTAGTGGATTTACTATTTCTTGTCTACTAATAGTGTGGCTTACTAAAAATTTTCTAATTATTTTAATGAGAATTCTATTTAGTAGTGAATGAGAAAAGAATAGAAACTCTATTTTAAATAGTTAGAATGTATAAGGCTTCTGTTAGATTTGTATGATCTTTCATTTTAATATGAGTTTGATCAAATTTCATATCCAAAAATATATGAATTATTGATAGAAATGCTCTATCGTAAAAAGCTCTTAATTTAGTTATAGATACTTTAAGATAATCTTTTTAACTAGTAGGACTAAAAAGAAAGAAAATTCTTTTGTGGATATATTAAAATAAATAAATAAATACCTTACCGGCAAAAACTGTAGCTTTCTTTGGAATGTATGCATGAAAGTTTACTCATGCAAAAGTTGAATTATCAATATCATGTCTTAGTTGTGTGTGCTCAGTCTGATGAAGATTATGGTTTTTTCACAGGTCAGTTGGCTACAAAGAGAAGACTAGGAATCCAAAATTGTTTGTCTTCATTCGTATCAAGAAGTTCACACACATTGGCCTCAACTTACTCCCAAGGAGAAGAAAAGTTTTTAGTTAGTCTAGCATTGAAACATTGCTTGTCTTGCTACATAAACAAATATACATGCTTTTTTCATGAAGATGAATGGTTGCATTCCAGTTCGAAGTTGTTACATGATGCATGATACGTAACAATCATAAGTAGGGAAACTTAAAATTTGATTGTACAAGTGGCGGTTAATGCTTTTTTCTTTTTTTCCCTCTTCCCCATATTGTTCAAAGTTTTTAATATATTTTGAGGAGAATTCTTTGATAGGGTTATTAGGGTATAATTAAATACTCTACCAATTTTAGCTGTGAAATCTTTAATAAATATGTTGAATTGTTATAGTTTATATATTTTGACATGATTTTGATTTGATTTAACCATAAAAAATTGCACAGAAACTGATCTAACAATCACTTGTTTTGTCAAACCATTAAAATATGTTCTTTTCATACTTGCTACGAAATTCTCTTTATTTCGAATGTAGTAGCGCAAAATAAATATTTTAAATATCTAAAAAAGATCCACTGGCCTTTTTCAAGCAATAAAAAGCAAAGTATAAAGTTAACAATTGTCATAATTGTAGCATTTGTTTGGCACTTCAATTTAATTTTTTCAATTTTGTTCACAATGTAAAGCTCTAAGTAGCTATTGTAAGAGGGATTGCAATATGTCTCTCAAATCTTTAAAGTCAAAGGTCACACAAGAAAATAAGAAACGTGCATTTTCTAAGCATCTAGAATTAGCGTGTAGAGCCACGGCGCTAGAAATTTGAAGCCGCAGAGTGAACCCAGCGCTGAGGTTGGCGCCATGGCGCTAGCTAGGTAGCATTCCCCTCACTGCACTGTAATGCACTTGGTGCCATAGCGCCAACCTAATTTTGCTAATATTTTAAAGTGTGTGATTTTGAATTATTTCAAATTGTTGCCTTTTTTTATTATATTCTTCCATAGAAAATTGAATACCTATTAAAAACATGTATATCTATTGCAATAATTATGTTGTTTCATGAAGGAGACCTTCACGTGGAAGGTCGCATGAATTATACAATGATTGTGTCCGTTCATGAAAAGACACCCCAATGCCTTTATTAATGCTTCAGAATTTTCAGTTTTTAATTTTGTTTTGGAATACTATATTATTGTTTGATATAGTATTTGATGTATCTCAGGAGTAATTTATTGTAAAACCCATGAGCAAACTTTTGTAGTGGCGGCAACTAAAATCTTGACGAAAGTATTCCTCTGCTTTTCAAACATAACTCCTTTTTTCTATAATTTCTCTCTTCTATTTTTAGATTTTTACTCACATTTTTTCAACAGCTATAGCGCAAAACTCTCAACAGCTACAGTGTTTTGAACCAAAGCTAGTTCAAACCATTGGTATGAACCCTTCTACCAAACATCCTAATACTAACAAAAGATTCAACCAGAATTAAGTTTGCATTAGCAGTCACCTTAGGGAAACTAATTATAAACTTCGGGCAATATCATGACTATTATGACCTATTCAATCAATATAGGTATCTATGGTTCTTTTGTTCGTTGCATAGTGAACACTCAAGCAATCAACCTGAATACACAGATTAGACTATTCGTAAATTCGAATCAGTGTGTATTATATATTATGCATGATCATGTTTGTGAAAACATAAGAAATTAAAGTATCTTGGTTTTCTCCCATGAGTTTGTTGGTTTTGGAAAACGTTTTTCTCAAAATAAAACATAAACATGGTTGTGGTGTGGATTATGCAGAACAAAAATTTTCTCAATATGTTTATATGACACGATAGATTATATTAATTTTATACATAAATAAATATATATCAAACTTTGATTACCAGAATAAATAGAGATGAATAAAAAACAAGCAATTTGCAAGGGACAATCTTTTTAAGATGAAACCACCTCTTTCCTCACCTAGTCCTTGACATGGAATAGATGTATGTGTTGGTGTAGAAAGAATATAGTTTGTAAAGGATCACTTAACTAATTTAAGTCACTCTTTAATCTCAACACATGAGCGAAACAGATCTCTAGAGGAAGAACTCTTCTTTGCACTCTTTTTCTTTACTACGTGCCTACTAGAGGGAAGAATTTAGTGGAGTACTCTCAGTCTTTGTAAAACTCACAAGTGTTTCTCTAATGAATAGAGGAAGCCTCTATTTATAAAGAAAAAAGAGAGCTAATTAATTTTGAAAAGTTATCTTATTTTAATTTTATCGGATATTTAATTAAAATAAAAGACACAAGTTTCTCTTTCTTGGTACTATAATAGGCACTGCACACAGAGAGATTCTCTGTGCATATGGCGACATTCTCATAATAGTAGGAGAGAATGCTATTTGTTACTCAATCTCATTTGTTTCATTTTAAAACTTTTCATATTTGAATTAAATCACATTTATTCAAAATTAGAAATACAAAATACGGAAACTTTTTAAACAAGCTTTGATGTGCACAAAACGACTTTCCTTTTATGTTATAGGCACTAAAAACAGTGGGACCCTCCCATTGTGTATACCACCCATACAATGGGACCCACCCACTTTGTGTCTTCCAAAATTAATTATTTTATTTTTTTATTAAATAATCTAATTATTTATTAAATAATCTAACTATTTATTAAAGATAAATTAATTCATAATTAATTTACTGTGAGTGATATTTAATTTAGAATTCTAGAATTCTAAATTAATTATTTAAATCAATGATTTCACTTGCCTAAATAGTGTCTACAAGGATGGCAGGAGGACTGATGGATCCATAATTTCAAGATCCAATAAAACCAATATGTTAATTAAACTCTTTAACTAATATATTACTCTTTTATTAATTCCAATGTAACTCTACTAAACACTTGAAATTGTACTCTTGAAATTACAAATATTTAATTACTTATTTCTTAGAGTTGTCAATTTGATATAGCTATTACAAATAAGTCGATCTTCCATAAATAATTCATAATTAGTGCTACGTAATATCGATTAATCTCTTAAATAACTTCTTCAGCCTTGAGTGCCATTGATTCTTTAATGAATAATAAATTCACGAACTTAATCACGAATTGTGTACTCTTATTATTTAAGCCCCGATTCAATATTCAAGAGAAGTATTTATCTGCTTCTCATTGGAGAAAGAATGGATTCCATCTTGTAATATTAACATTCTTGGCTACTTACTTCATTATACCTCCAAGATACAAGGAACAATATTACATTCTTAAATCCGTACCACGTAACTCAAAAGACATAAATCCAGAAGTAAGAGTTTCCTAATAACTTAGGATTAAGATCTTCTTATATATGACCATCAGTCGATATGATTAGAACTTGTTATATTTAATAAAAAATTGTTAACTATTCATATCACATCACGTCCTGATTTTATATAATCTTATTATATATAGTGCACTCCTTTGATGACTCATTCATTAAGACAACCTTATATATGACCATCGGTTGATATAATTAGAACTTACTATATTTAATAGAAATTATTAGCTACTACATAATCTCATTATGTACAGTGCACTTCTTTAATGATTTACTATATTAATGGTTTGAATAAAACTGTTCCATCCTTAATAAAAATGACCTATACTAGTAACGTCTAATTAAAGATTTCATACTTTAATTGAATAATTAATTATACTAATTAATAATATATTATTGACCATTTTAATTGTTATCCTTAAATATTTTCTTCTTGAATAGAGCACTTATATAAAATATTTAAGGTCATCTAGATAATTATGAAATTTTAATAATATTCATAAAATATCAAAAATACATACATGCAAATATAATAAATAAATTCACTTGATTTATTTATAAAATATCCTTTACGAAACATCTTATACTTTATGAGCATCTATCCTAACAATCTCCCACTTGTCCTAAAGCAAATGAGACGTGTCTCTTAATCCATAGCCCTCTAGATGGTTATCGAAAACTTTGATTGGCAAAGTCTTTGTGAACAAATCTACTAGGTTGTCCTCCGACACGATCTTTAACACTGTCATGTCACCTCTATGGTATATATCCTACATAAGATAATACCTCCTTTCTACATGCCTCGTGCCATTATGGTTTCTTAATTCTTTAATATTTGCGATCATTACACTGTTGTCACAGTATAGTCTATTTGGCTTATCCATATATGGAATAACTTTTAGAACTATCAAGTATTTTTAGAGCCAGACTGCTTTCATGGATGCTACATAAGCAGTCGCATAGTCAGCCTCTATTGTCGAATTAGAAACATTATGTTGTTTCATACTCCTCCACATAATAGCTCCACTACCAAGAGTGAATACGCGTCTTAAGATCAACCTTTGATCATCCTTATCTGATTAAAAATCAGAATCAGTGTATCCGTTGAGGTATAAATGTCCATTGAAATGCATAAGCACATAGTTTCTCGTTCTCAAAAGATAGTTAAGAATGCACTTCATAGCCATCTAATAATCAAATCCTAGATTTGACTAAAACTTACTGACTATCCTTATAGCACATCGGATGTCTAGCCTGGTAGACTACATAGCATGCATCAGGTTTCCTACTACTGACACAGAAGGGAACCGACTCATGTCCTCTTCCTCCTGAAGAGCCTTAGGACATTACTCTTTAGAAAGATGAATGCCATTCCTGGAAGGCAAACACTTTTTCTTAGGATTATGCATCCTATATTTTACAAGCACCTTGTCTATGTATACAATTGAGATAATGCGAAAAGTTTCTTCTTGCAATCCCAGATGAGCTGGATCCCAAGAAAATAGCCTGCCTTTCCTAAATCTTTTTATTTGAAATTAGCTGGCTAAACATTTCTTTACTTGTGACATTGATTTTTTAATATTTCCAATGACTAGGATGTCATCAACATAACGTGCTAAAAAGACCACTTCTTTTTTCTTATGTACTTTGGTAGGCCTCAAGAGAAGTACCAAATCAATCCTTACTAAGAATATGTCGCTATTGTATATAGTGATAAGCAAGAATTGTTCCTGCAGAGGATTGTGTCTAATTAATTAGTTACCGACACTGACCTACGATACAAAACTAAAAAAAAAAGATGGGGTTTTTTATATTTTAATTAAATAATCTAATAAAAGAAAACACAAGAAAGTAAACAAACAGGAAACAATAACAATAAAATAGGTTAAAGGTTCATTCACCACCACTAAACGATAACTGTACAATTTATCATAGAATTATTACCAATTCTTCATTGAAACTACCAATTGTAGATAACAACAAGCTCTACTAACAACAAGCTCTACTATCTCAACTTTTTCTTAATTCGTAGATTTAATAAGACAAGTGCACTATTAAACCCCTTTCCATACATCAATTATGATTTCTAAAAAATATAAACATATAAAATTTCTAAATATATGAAAATTCTAAAATTTAACTCTTAAATCTAATTTCATATAACAATCTTATTTTGCAAATCAAATTTGCAACCATTAATCAATTTAATCATATTAAATTAATTCACAATGCATATTTTATATTTATAATTAAAAAAATTTTAACATAATAAATAAATGCATGTGTGTGCATGGCATGTTATAAAAATATAAGTAGGCACTTAGAACCAATATGACATGTTATAATGCATGGACATACAATAAATTATCAACATAAAATAAAACATATGAGTAATTAAGATGGATTTGACTTGGTTCTACAGATATTTAAATTATAACCCAATTAAAAAATAAAAATAAAATAAATTGCTAATCTATTTTAATCTTCAATATCTTCATGGATGTTTTTGTAATCCTCTTTGGATCATCATTGTCCGCCTTAAGGGGAAAAAATCAAAAGAAGGTGAGAAAACAACCAGAAAAACATGCCTACAACCCTACATTAGGGTTTTGGAATAATTAATTATATATTACTGAATATTATAATTATCATCCTCAAATATTATTATAATGACCTGGCTTTTGGAGCCATTATTTAGTGCTATTTTCTTAAAGTTAATCATAATCTTGCTCAAAAAAATGCTGAATATTTCTTTCTTTTTTTAAACATAACCATAATAGTTAATTATATTGCTTAATGTTTCCAATAATGTTTTTAAAACATTTCCCTAATTATAATTACAAACCATTTATTTAAACGTTCTTACAAAAGTGGTGATAGCTTACAACTAGACCGTAACGTACTATAAAATAAACAGTTTATCAAATGGTAGAATTAAAACTTGCAGCAATATCCATAGCCTAATCATCCCATTTGTCCCACCGCCATGCCAGCTCGTCAACTTTTCATACCAACCTCTTTGTAAGATTTCCTATAGTATGAAAGATCTAGATGAGCTTTCACTCAGCAAGTCTAAACACATCTCATGAAATATTTTATAAGATTGCTAATAGCAATGCAATATATGGTTTCATTTATGCTTTATTATGAATATCTTAATATCATTATAACTTGTCCTTTATTATGGGCCCAAGTGTTCATACCGATTGAGCGTGATCATCAAACACCGAGATCGTATCTTAACTTAATGCTCCCTTGAGTTCGAAGACTTATAAACTTTACCAGAGTGGAGGTTGGTATGATATTTAATTACCTTATCTTACTCTCTTAACTTTGGGTTTAGATTATCAACTTTGTAACCTTAGTGAACATAATTTATGCCATCACTTGTTATTAAAGATAGCATACATAACATTTGTAGTTATAAAAAGTTCATCAATAAGGCATATAAAAATCATTTTCTTCATGCTATAGGTGAATTTTCTCTTGCTTGAACCTCACTCTCACACTTCACTTAATCCTTTTTCTTTGATTAGTCGACTTTATGTCCTATTAATGTGACACTGGACCATTAGTTTCTGTCTACTTTAACGATGTCATTTTATGTTCTTTAATTTAGGTAAAATAAAGCCAATTAACATCTCGTTTAACAGCTTGAACTTTGTATGTTGAGAATCATTGCTTGTTTTGAAACTTAGAGCTTAATTGGTAAGCTTAAGTGTATTTTGACGGTTTTTGTAAAAATGATGTGTTTGCCCTCAATAGGTCTTGAAAAATTACCAAACATTTTGAAACAAAATTTGTAATTACTTGCTGCCCAAAATAGTGCAGTAAATTTGCCTTTGTAGCATTTTTGTTCTTATCTTTATGGTTTTGATCAAAAATATGAAAATTACATTTTGGCCCCTAACGGGTTTTGAAAAATTTTCAAATTCATTGAAATGAACTTGTATTGGCTTGCTGCTCAAAATATTGGATAAAACCTAATTGTGTAGTGAAAAATACAGCTTTACTAATTTTTATAGTTTTGACCCAAGACATGAAAATTTTGAGATTTTTGTATGTAACACCAAAATAAAACTATTTGGTACTGCTATGTATAGTTTTTGACAAGGATCAAAACATTCTAAAGGCTCATGGACAGACTCAATCATTTTAAGAATGTTTTCCTATTTTTACCATTTAAAAGTTTTATGACAAAACCTTATAAAATTTGTAACTTAAAATCAGTGTAGAATTGACAGGAACCTTATTTCACGAGCATTGACATTTTCAAGGAGATATACAACTTTTTGTTTTAACTTTTCTCAAAAGCAATCATTTGGGGCGACTTTGAGCTAATTTTCTAAAACGTCAATTTTGAAAAATGGTATTTTTGGCTAGATCCAATTGGATTTCAAGGAAACTTTCTCACAAAAAAATCTTTATCACGATGTTTCCTTTAAATCACATGTCGAGCTCGAAAACCAAATTCATCTCTAAGTATCTCTAAACTTAGACTTTTCAAAACTAGTTTTGAAAAGTGTATTGCAACACTTCTGCAACAAAGTTTCTTTTTTGATCAAAACCACATAATCTAAGCTCAAATATCACATCTAAAGCTATACAATATACAAATAAATCTTGCAATAAAAGTCCTTTATTGCCAAAGTTCATTATCATACTTTATAACCTACAGAATCATAAAAACACAAACTTTAAACAACGCTTTAAGGTTAGAACTTATACCTAATGTGGTCTAAGTTGTTGAGTCACTTTTCTTGGTGCAAAAAAGCCTCTAAAACTTCTCAACCTCAAGAATAAAACGTGAAAATTAAATATCTAGCATGGAACTCCAAACTTGACAAAAACCCATTAATAAAGTTTGGATTTTTACCTTAAAATCACTTTGGATCAACACTACAACTCTTGATCTTGTTTCTAGTAAGGATTCAGAGGCTTAGAACGATAAAAATTTGTGAGAGAGAAAATTGGGGCAGGTAGGTTTTGGAGAGAAAACAAGAGAGAGAATTTTTGCTCCATGAACAAAACTTGGAGAGAGAGAAGAATGAAATTTCAAAATGACCCCTTGGTATTTATAGACCTTGATCTTGGGGACTTAGTTGCAACAAAAATTTGCTAAAAGCTCCCTTGGAAATTTAGATTCTATAGAGAAAATTGAGAGAGATTTGTACAATTTTTGAGGTCCATGATGGACAACAACAAAGTACACCTAGATAATTACCTTATAGTTTAGCATTCTAATTTCAACCCAATTTGTATTTTTCTTATTCTGACAATATAGTTTGAAGGAGATATTTTCTTTATCAGTATAGGAATATCCCAATGCACTGTATACTCATATTGTAATTTCCATCAACAATAGTTCACCTATCAGTTTGAGAACTAATTTAGTATAATTCTATTATGTTGCTTGTTAGATTGCTTTGAGTGACTTTGTATATGAGTATGATCATTAGGCAGACTACTAATATAAATATCTATACAAGCTTATCTATCTAGAATACTATCAACTTTTATATTGATTAGGACTTTGGCATGAATTTTTAATCTTATTTTCCCATATTTACTTTATGGGCATATTTTATTAGATAATTAAATTTATCATAATGTAAATCACATTAAATTTGCCTCTTAAGGGACTTAACAAATTCTAGAGTATCCTAACTCATAAAATTTGTACATATTAAAATTTACCTTAATTCACCAACAATTGTACACAAAATATGCGTGAAATTTCATTATATTTTGGTCACATAATTTCATAATTATATAATATGAAATTTAGCTAACGAAATTCATTGTTTAAATCTTAATTAAATTCTTGATTTAAATAAATAAATTTTCTCAAATATTACAATTATCCTCTTGTATATAACAATTATATACAATATTTAAGGTCACATAGATAAATATTGAATTTTAATTATATTTATAAAGTATTCAAAATACATACATGCAAATATAATAAATAAATTCATTTTATTTATTTATTAATGTGTCCTTTACAAAACATCTTATGCTTTATGGGCATTTATCCTAACATTCTCTGTAACGCCCCGAAATTTATTTAATGTTAATGTAATATAAATGATGAATTAGTGTGCCATAATTAATGTTTTAACATTAATTAGATTATTTGGTTGGATTTTGAATTTTGGTCGTTTTGTTAAATTGATGCATTCAAATGATTCCTTATTGTTTTAAAATGATGTTTTGAGTTTTAAAACATAACAATTTGTAAAATGTTAAAAAAATACTCTGTTTTACAAAACCGTGGGCAGCACATGGTTTTTGCACAGTAAAACCGCCCACCGTTTTTCTCTATTTATTCCCTTTCTCTTCCTCTCTCTTTTCACTCAGTACACTCTCTCTCTCTCTTCCCTCCCGTGACTCTCTCTCAGCAGCTCTCTCTCTCTCAATTCTCTCTCAAAATTTTTGAATCAAAATTTGAATCCAAGCTTCGGGTTAGCAAGGAGGAAGCTCGAGGACGTGATTTAGCAACCAAGAACGCTGATTGAAGCTTCGATTCGAGGTTAGTTTTAAAATTTCTAAACTTTTTCTAAAATTTTCAATTTTGCGCATTTTTGAAATCTAGGTTTGTTTAAGCTTATAAAACCTTGGATTTGAGTTAAATGAACTTAGAACAACTAGAATCTAAGCTTAGATTGAAGAAAAACGGATTGAATTCAATATTTTTCATTTTTCCTCAATTTTTCCTATTTTTGGATTTTTGGGATTTTGTGTTTGAATCTTGTTTAAATGAGTTTTAAAGTGTCTAAATATGTTTTTCTATCATCTATGAATGTTTTCCATGCCTGAGAATTGAGAAAAACAGGTTAGAATCAAGATTTGGGTTTTGGGGATATCGAAACCCGTGGCTAGAATTTCTGGGTTTTCCTAGTTCGGCAGGCCGAAGTGCTTGTTCGGCAGGCCGAAACAGGGATCGGCAGGCCGAAACAGGGATCGACAGGCCGGTGTTCTTCAGTCCGGCAGGCCGAACCTGGAAATTGTTCGGCCGACCGAACTTTGCCTCCGGTAGGCCGAACTGTGCAGTTCTACAGGCCGAAGCAGGGAGTTCGGCAGGCCGACTAAGACATGGGAAATTTTGTGATTTTTACCCGTTTTCATTGTTTTGAACCCTGATTTAAATCCCAACCTTATAGAATGATTTTAAAGATATAAATGGCACACTTGGACATCATGAAATGATTTAGTAACATGGAAAGTCTCGAACTAGATATTGATCGACTTAGTTTGTATCTAGGATCGTTCGTGGTTCCGCAGAGCTAACGTATAGCAGACCGGGATTACGGTGTGGGGCACCGGCACGAGTATTAAGGTAGGACTTCTACCCTATTTCTTTGGTAGCCTGGTTTTGAAATGATTCAGCTTTGAAAAGGATTTCTATCAAAATGTTTTCAATAATTGTTTGAAAAAGGAATTTATCGGTTATATTTTAACATACCGTGATCTGAAATGAATTTCATAATGAATGTAATTGACAACACTCAGTAATTGGGTTTTGAATGATAATGATAATAAACACATAGGCATGATGCCATATCAAAGATCGGGCCGTGTAGCTATCGACCTTGGGGGTAGGTCCCGAAACCCAGCTGGGCCACTACGGTGGTGATACCATGGTTTGCTTAGGAAAAGAAAAATGGTATTTCTGATTGTGCGAGTAGACTATTCTGAGTCAGGACGGTTCTACTCAAATTATTTATTTATTTATTTATTTACTTAAGGTTTCTTTTGAGTACTCCTAACAATGAAATGTTTCTTTAAATTAAATTATTTTATAAAACATAGTCCCATTGAGCCTTTCGCTCACGTTTTATCTGTTTTAAATTTTCCCCTCTAGGTGGTTTCCCATTTAGGTTTGGAGAGGATTCTTCGGACCGAACTCAGGAGCAAGAGGAGGATTTATTTATATTTTGTATTATTTAATCAAGGCATGTAAGACTTAACTTTATTTGTATTTGGACTGTGATTGTATTTATGATATTGTCAGTACCATGTGTGTGCACAAGTTGTGGGTTGTGGAACCCATACTCGCGGTTCTTTATTAATTTTTATTATTTGCTTAATATTTATAAATTCTTTTATAAAATGTGGTTGAAATCTTCTTATTTCTCACTTAATTTGATTCTTAAACCATTGGTTTTAATTAATTCTTATTTAATTAATTTAAATAAACCGCCACAACACCTCCCGTACTCCGGGGCGTGACATTCTCCCACAAGCCCTAAAGTAGATAAGATATGTCTCTTAATCAATAACCCTCTAGATGCTTCTCGAAAACTTTGATTGGCAAAGCCTTTGTGAAAAGATTTGTTAGGCTGTCTTCCGATGCGATCTTTAATACTATCACGTCACCTCTACGGTGCATATCCTATATAAGATAATACCTCATTTCTACATGCCTCATGCCTTTGTGGTTTCTTGATTCTCTAATGTTTGCGATCGCTACACTATTGTCATAGTATAGTTTAATTGGCTTATCCATATCTAGAACAAGTTTCAGATTCGTCAAGAATTTTTGGAGCCAGACTATTTCCATGGATGCTTTACAAGCAACCATATATTCAGCCTCCATTGTCAAGTTAGAAACACACTATCGTTTCACACTCCTCCAAATAATAGCTCCACCACCAAAAGCGAACACATATCCTAAGAGCGACCTTTAATGATCCTTATTTGATTAAAAATCAGAATTAGTGTAACCATCAAAAGACAAATCTCCATCAAGATACATAAGCATATACTTTCTCATTTTTTGAAGATACTTAAGAATGCACTTTATAGTCATCCACTGATCAAATCCTACATTTGACTGAAACCCAACAACATAGTAGATGTCAGGCCTGGTACATTGCATAGCATACATCAGGTTTATGACTACCGACGCATACACTACATAACACATATCAGGTTTCTGACTGCCAACGCATAAGGAAACCGACTCATGTCCTCTTCCTCCTGAGGAATCTTAGGCTATTGTTCTTTATTGTTTATTTTTTTGGTCTAATTATATATTGTTTTTACAATGAATTAATTTCTTTATTAATGATAATTGAAGTTGTGTCAATATTTATGGGTTCTCTTATTTTCTTTCTTCCACATAGAAGAAATAAGGTAATTAGGTGGTATACTTGTTGTATATGTATAATCAAACTTCTTTTAACAACCTAAGCATTTGGCTGTCATTTCTAATTGGACGATTCGTAAATCCAACTAACAAAAGATTATAAATATATTGATTTTTTGGATTTTTACTATAAGATTGGGAATATATGGAATTTCAATAGGTCCTATTTTGGTGACGGAATTTATCACTACTTTAGCTACTTTAGAGGCTCAACCATGTACTTGGGAATCCCTATTCCATTTCCTAATGTCAGCAATATACAGTGGTCAAATAAGACCATTTTGTTCTCAAAACCTTTTACTTTTTTTTATCATAGGGGAATTAGAATTAATTTTGCTTTATCTACTTCTATCCGTGTGGGGAGTAAAAAATGTTTGTATTAAGCTACAAAATTTATTTTGTACATTGTGGAAAATTCTACCTTTTGCTATCAAATTGCTAATTATTCCCTGACATACAGGGTTACTAGGCACTTATGGAGAGGTATATTTCATTCCTTTTATGTTTCTAACTGGAATCTTATTAAAAATAAGAGCATATGGGTGAAAAATTCTTTATAAGGCAATTGTCACTACTTATGGACTCAAACTTAAGTAATCCATCCATGGCCAGGATAATGTTTAGGTGAAATTAAGTGGAGGTTTGAACCGATTGATGTTGAAGAATCAATGGCTGAGTTGTGGTTACGGGTAAAATATCAGTCGAACCTAGAGCTACCTAGTTCTCCCTGAAATGCATTGAGGTGCAGCAGTTGACTGGACATCTAAGATAAAGTATTGTTTTGATGTAAGCTGCGAGAGCTGTACCAAATTAAGGCAAACTCTAAATGCTAGCAATGACCTCAAAATTATATAGGACACCAATTTAGTATTAGATAAAAGAAAGAAAAGGATGGGTTGAAATACCTGTTTTTCTTTTTTTTTTTCCCAACCAAATAAAATGGTTCAAATGAGTTTTTTACTGACATGAGTGTTTTATATACCAAAAAAAAAAAAACCCCAACTCTTTGTTTTAAAAACATTTATATATTAATATAGTAGAAGAAAAAGTACCATGCTTGTATATGAACTTCAAAAGATTAACTTTAGCCCTATTAATGGTCCCATATTATTGGTTGGTAGAGAATAAAAGTAGATTTTACCAATCACTTACGAAATGCTATAGTTTTTGAATATGATTTCTTAATTTATTCAGAAGTGATTTGCGGAATCATGTACCTTTACTTTCCCACTTATACCAAAGCATAAAGTGTAATTGGTCCGATCCAACTTATTCTTGAAATAAATAACTCGCATACACTTTTTTCAAAAAAAATCAATGCTTCATCAAGCACTCCACTTAGATTTATTAGATTTGTTGCAAAAATATTAGTATTAAACCCGAAACTTTTAGCGAATAGCTAATAACTCAAGGAAAGGAAAAGAAAGGATCGGTTACATTTTTCATATAATCTCCTCTTTCTCATTCTTATAGGCAGAATAATTATTTGTATTTGTTTATTTATTCTAGTATTTTTTTTCCTTCTATTTTTCTAAATACTACAAAATAGAGTAAAAAATAGTATTGATTTTGACATTGATTTTTTTTCAATTTTAAATTTCCAATAATATAAGATCAATACTTATTAGATTTAGGCATTGGGTCTTATGAAATGTAAGTTTTGAAATATCTCCTTTGTTCCGATACTTCTTAAAATTTCATTGGATTAAGAGAGTAAAGAAGAAAGTGATTTGGTATGGTAATTCCTTTTTCCTTAATATGTCCTTTATATGGGCTGTTGTTAGAATGAAATTGAAATCTGAATATAATTAAAAAAAGAGAGTAGCAAATCCAAGGAAATAAAAAAATAATATGTATATATATATGGATTTTTATTTGTAGGATTAAACAAAGATATTCACAAATAAAAGTGTTAATGCTATAAGCAGTCTACTAATCGTTAAAGCTTGCATAAAAGCTAAACTAAGCAATAAAGTACCTCGTATTTTTCCCTCTATCTCTTGCGTCTCGTGATCCCTTCTACAGCTTGCATGTCTTGCTATAATACCTTGACCAACTCCAAGTTTATGTGTGCAAGTACTATAATAGAATTATATCTCGTTATGATTATGTACTATTGTCAGATTTAAATGCCATAGAATGAATTAGAACATAATAAAGATTGACTAAATACTAAACATAAGATAAATAAATGGACAAACAAAGTATAAAAAATGAATGAGAGGAAAAAAAAATATTCTATTCTAATAGGGGCTATTTGTCTTCCTAGTCTTTGACACAAAAAAAAGGATATTCTACTACTCTTTTCTTATGTCTAAATAATAATCTCTTATGTCTAAATAATAATCATTCTTGATCCCATTCATGAAAGATTCCTATTCATAGTCTCCATTTTTCTCAAGCTTTATCATAACCTTTTTTAGATGTATTACATAAATAAAGTGGTACTGGTGAACAAACTAAAAAAAAAAAGAAAGTTTATTGAACAAATAGAACATTTTCAATAAACTTATAAAAATATAAGTTTATATATATATATATATTATTAAGAGCTCAATAGGACCTACCGGAGATGGGGATTCCGTTGAGTCCTTATACTTTCATAGCATGTCTATAATCCTGTTCATCTGATTATTAAAGGGATGAAGCTAATGTAGAATATGAACCATAAAAGAAAATACCGATTAAACCAATTAAAAGAATACCAATTACAATAACTATTATCTAAAATGAAATCTTTCTTGTAGTAGTATCGGCCATTTGTCCTACTTTCCTCCACATTTCATCAGGTGGTCGTGCTAGAGACATAAACAGCCATAGATAATTATGAGATGATATCCTTCTGAATGGGATAAGAGAATTCCTACTATTATTTAATAGTCTTCTCTTTTCTTTTGTTAATTGAAGAAATAATTGGAAAATAAAACAGCAAGTACAAAAATGAGTAATAACCCCCAGTAGAGACTGGTACGATTTAATTCAACATTTTGTTCGTTCGGGTTTGATTGTGTCGTAGCTCTATGATTCGGATTAAGTTTATCGTTGGATGAACTGCATTGCTGATATTGACCCCAAAAAAGAAACGGTAGGTACAGCTAGTCCGTGAACAGCTAACCATCGCACTGTAAAAATTGGATAGGTTCTATCTATAGTCATTGGGACCTCCTAAAAAGATCTACTAAATTCATCGAGTTGTTCCAAAGGATCAAAACGGCCAGTTATTAATGGAATTCCTTGTCGGCTCTCTGTAAAATACTCGTTTGGACGGGGGCTTCCAAATACATCGTAAGCTAAACCCGTGCTGACAAATAACCAACCCGCAATGAATAGGGAAGGTATAGTAATGCTATGAATGACCCAGTAGCGAATACTGGTAATAATATCAGCAAAAGAACGTTCTCCTGTGCTTCCAGACATGTTAAGCTCCGCATATTCTTGTACAGCTAAACCGGGGCCGACTTCGTGGAAGATGGAATTAGTAAATAAAAATTTATTAAAATTAAATATTTTTTTGATTTTCTCAATAATGTACCATTCTTTTTAGAGTATATCGAATCATTATAGTTATCTTTCTTCTGGCATAATGGTCAAAGTTCACAATCAGTAGTAAAATGAAGTGTTAGAGATTTTTTCTTTTTCTTTTTTCTTTTTGTTTCTTGTATATGCAGAATGTGTTGCCATAGATAGCAAAATATTGTTCTAGGATACATGATACCTATCAGTACCAAATTCAAAGGATTAGTGCACCATTCAAACCAGAGTAATAACATTCCTCTTGAAACCATGAAGAATTATTTAAGTACAAAATGAGAGAAAATTTTTTTTCCACCATAGAGAATTATTTGATTTTTCTATTTCAACCAATATACATTATATATTAGAGGACTTCTTTCTAAGATTTAATGATTCTTAAGAATGGATTCGTTCTCCCTTTTTTCTATTGGTGTTACAATAATTTGATTTGGTAATAGTACTAATGACAATAACAAATAGAAAAAATTAAAAAAAAATGACATCTTTGTGCTCCCTGGATGAATAGTGAACTGGGACCTATGAGCTTCGTCCAAAACGGCTTTCGTCACCTCAGCGATAGCTGGAACTGCAAGACGCTCTCGGAAATACAACGATCCATCTGCATGCACGCTCCATTCTTCAAACTGCTCCTCGTTCTGAATCCCCGACCAAATCCCCTGCAAATGCCGATCCTGCCACTGACTTTGCTTCACCATCTGAAGAAGAGCTCGGGTTGCTTCCACATGATATACCGAAGCCCGATCACAGTCTTCATGATACCGTAGCCCATACTCGCTCACTGTCGCATCCTTGCTCCAGTCCTCAAAAGCCAAACAAGCGAGAATCCCTGAAGACTTCCTACTAAGCGCGTCTGCGACCACATTAGCTTTCCTGGGATGATACTGCAACGCAAAATCATAATCCTCCATATACTCTATCCATCTACACTGCCTCAAATTAAGATCCCTCTGAGTGAACAGATACCTCAAACTCTTGTGATCGAAGAAGACCTGAAACGACGCTCCATACAAATAACACCTCCAAATCTTCAGCGCGTGAATCACCGTCGCGAGCTCCAAGTCAAGAGTAGGATAATTTCGCTCGTGAGGTCGTAGCTGTCTCGATCCGTACAGAACCACACGTCCTTGCTGCATCAACATGCATCCAAGTCCGCACCCTGAAGCATCTACATAAACCTCATACGGCTCGTCACTGCTAGGAATAATCAACACTGGAGCTGAAGTCAACCGGTTCTTCAATTCCTGAAAAGCAAGCTCACAATCTTCATTCCACTCAAACCAGACATTTTTCTTGATCAATCTCGTCAACGGAGCTGCAATCTTTAAAAAATCCTTTACAAATTTCCTGTAATAACCAGCAAGACCTAAGAAGCTGCGAATCTCTGCAACATTCCTTGGTCGTTCCCATTCCACTATGGCTTCAATCTTGGACGGATCCATAAAAATACCATACTCCGAGATGACATGACCCAGAAACTTGACCTCAGTCAACCAAAATTCACACTTTTCCCTCTTAGCATACAATTGGTGCTCCCGTAGAGTCTGAAACACGATCCAGAGATGCTCCTCCCAAGTCTTAGAATACACTAGAATGTCATCGATGAACACGATCATGAACTTATCCAAATACGGCCTAAATATCCTGTTCATCAAATCCATGAAAGCTATCGGAGCATTCGTCAACCCAAACGACATAACCAGAAACTCAAAGTACCCATACCGAGTCCTAAAAGCTGTCTTGGGAATATTCTCTTCCTTAATCCTGAGCTGATGGTACCCTGAACGCGAATCAATCTTCGAGAAGTACCGCGAACCTCCCAACTGATCAAACAACTCATCAATCCTACGCAAGGGATTCTTGTTCTTCACCGTAACACGATTCAGCTGCCAATAATCCACACACAACCTGAGAGTCTTATCATGTTTCTTAGCAAGCAAAACCGGTGCTCCCCACGGAGATGTGATATTCTGAATATACCCTTTATCAGCAAGCTCCTGAAGTTGCTTCCTCAATTCTTTCATTTCTGTCGGTGTCATCCGATAAGGTGCTATAGAAATCGGTGCTATCCCCAGAAATAACTCAATACCAAACTCGATTTTCCAATGCGGTGGTAATCCTGGCAAGTTGTCGGGGAAGACATCCTCAAACTCATCAACCACCGAAATCGCTACACTGCCTCCCAAAGCATAGGGCTCGCAATCTAGATTGGCAAGAAAAGCACAACAACCCAGATTCCTTCGCCCTCCTAGACACGACTTCATGAGATGCTCACTTATTAACCAATTAGTATCACCCTGGTAAGTGATCATCGTCCCCTATTAGACGCTAGGGTTACCTTTCTAAGTTGGCAGTCTACAACTGCGTTATACCTGGACAACCAGTCCATCCCTAGAATTACATCATATGAGCTCATGGGGAGTATAATCAAATCACTTTTCAAAATCTCATCCCCAATCTTTATTTTACAAGATTTACACATACAATTTACACACACCCACCCCAAGGGAAAAGTTATGACTAGGGGTTCATTAAACTCTTCTATCTCTAATCCCAAGGCATGTACAAAAGAACTCGAAATGAGAGAATGAGAGGCACCGGTATCAAATAAAACGCAAGCTAAAGATCAAGAAACTAAGATCGTACCATCGACAACCGCATTACCAATATGAGAATCTGAACCTCCAGATGCCATTGCATGAACCTGCACTGGTGCCTTTCCTTTTCCTCTACCAACATTGCTGGGTCCTGGATTATTCTGCCGATGCTGCTGAGACGGAGACGACTGCACACAAGTTGTACTCTGTGCTCGATACTGAGGGACGCTGCACTGGAAATGCTGCGGCTGCTGCCCTCGTGCTAGATACGAAAACTGCTGGGGAGAGAACTGAGGATACTGTAACTGCGGATACTGCTGAGGCAGAGGTAGGGTCTGAGGCTGAGACTGACGACTGGCATCCTCCCCGATCTGTGATCCAAGATGGGCACTCTTGATCGGGCAATTCCTCTTGATGTGTCCGGGCTGCTCATAGAAATGACAATGGAAGCTGTTGGGATTGCTGTGCCCGCTGCCAGATGAACTGCTGCTACCACTGTTCGCGCCACCTTGCTTGCTCTTCCCCGGAGTTGGACGGCTACTGGTGCTCTTCCTACCGCTCCTCTGTGATCCTCTTGAAGCCTTGGCTTGATCCTCACAATATTGCACATAATCGTTTTCCACTGATATTGCTAACGACACAAGCTCTCCAAAACTCCTGAGTCGCAGAGCAACCAACTGTCACCAAAGAGGAGCCTTGAGTCCTTCCTGAAACTTAATGCACTTCTCACACTCCGATGCCATAGCTGATGGAGCAAACGTGACCAACTCATTAAATCTTGCCTCATATTCCCGGACTAACAAATCACCCTACTGCAACCTGTAGAACTCAGCTGCCTTCTGATCTCTATACCCCTACGAAAAATATCGATCATAGAACAACTCCTCGAATCTGTCCCAACTGATATCGCCATCGCGTTCCAAACGCTTAGCCTGTTTCCACTAAGTGTTAGCACCACCCTCGAGCTTATATGCAACAAACTCCACACGGTACTCATCAGGCACACCAAGGGTATCCAAATGCTTCACGATCGAATCTAGCCAATATTTTGCCAACTGCGGATCCCCATTACCATCAAAAGTCAGAATAGATGCACATCAAAATTCCTTAAAGTACGTATGCCGACGACCAACATCAGAATCCTCCGGTCTAGCCCTGGCTGTCATCTGTCGAAAAGCCGCAAACATAGACCTCATTATGCCCTCATCGTTTTCGAACTCGGCGTCAGCTGTCGAACAATGTCTAGGTGCCATTCTCTCACTTCTGAAAACAAAATTTAGACTGTCAGAGGGATTTCATTGTCAAACCTATGTGTGCACAATTCCCAAGGTTCATAACCTTGAGCTCTGATACCATTCTGTCACGCCCTGGAGTACGGGAGGTGACGTGGCAGATTATTTAAATTAATTGAAAGAGAATTTAATTAAAAATTAAGAGTTTAGGGGTTTCAATTAAATATAAAATGTGAAAGTTTCAAGAAAGCCATTGCATGAAAAATAAATATTAAAGAATAAACATAGCGAGTATGGGTCCCACAAACCCACAACTTGTGCTGTGCACACACATAGTACTGACAATATCATAATATAACCACAGTCCAAGTACAAATAAAGTTAAAAATCTTACATGCCTTGATTAAATAATACAAATAAATCTACTAATCCTTCTACTGCTCTTGAGTCCTGTCCGTTGAATCCTCTCCAAACCTAAATGGAAAACCACCTAGAGAGGGGAAAATTTAAAACAAGAAAAATGTGAGCGAAAGGCTCAGTAGGACAGTATTTTATCAAATTATTTAATTTAAAGGAAAATCTCATTTTTGAGGGAATTATATAAAAGAAACATTAAATAAATAAACAAACTCAAATAAAACCATTCTTACCTAAAA
The DNA here is from genome assembly GCA_025403435.1 of Artocarpus heterophyllus. Lineage (NCBI taxonomy): Eukaryota > Viridiplantae > Streptophyta > Magnoliopsida > Rosales > Moraceae > Artocarpus > Artocarpus heterophyllus. The sequence continues at coordinate 27,075,894 of CM046353.1, forward strand.
CAATTTACTCAGACAACCAGAAATATCATTTTCTTTTCCTAGGTAAACCATAAGAATATCACCACCGTAGTGGCCCAGCTAGGTTTCGGGACCTGCCCCCAAGGTCGATCGCTACACGACCCGATCTCTGATATGGCATCATGTCTTTGTGTTTATTTTCATCATTATTCAACACCCAATTATCTAATATTATCATTTACATTCATTATGAAGTTCATTTCAGTTCACGGTATATTAAAATATAACTGATAATTTCATTTTCAAACAACCGTTGAAAACATTTTTATAGAAATCCTTTTTCAAGGCCAAATCATTTTGAAACTAGGCTACCAAGGAATGGGGTAGAAGTCCTACCTCGATACTCGTGCCAGTATCCCACACCGTAATCCTGGTCCGCTATATAATAGCTCCGCAGAACCACGAACGATCCTAGATACACACTAAGTTGATCAATATCTAGTTCGAGACATTCTATGTTACTAAACTATTTCATGATGTCCTAGTGTGCCATTTGTATCATTAAAATCATCTTACAAGGTTGGAATTTAAATCGGGGTTCAAAACAGTGAAAACAGGTGAAAAATCACAAAATTTTCCTAGGCTCTACCGGCCTGTCGTACTCCCTGCGTCGGCCGACCGAACTGTGTAGTTCGGCCTGCCGGAAACCAAGTCTGGTCGGCTGAACATTTTCCCAGGTTCGGCCTACTGGACAGATGAACTCCGGCCTGCCGATCCCTTGAATTCGACTTGTCGAACACGTAGTTCGGCCTGTCGAACTGAGAAAACCCAAAAATTACAACCACGGGTTTTGGTTCTCCTAAAATCCAAATCTTGATTTTAACCTATTTTTCTCAAATGTCAGGCAAGGAAAACAATCATAGATGATAGAAAAACATGCTAGAACACTTTTGAACTCATTTAAACAAGATTTAAACACAAAAATCTCAAAAATCCAAAAATAGGAAAATGAGGAGAAAAATGAAAAATCTTGAATGTAATCCGTTTTTCTTCAATCTAAGCTTAGATTCTAGTTGTTCTAAGTTCATTTAACTCAAATCAAAGGTTTTCTAAGCTCAAATGAACTTAAATTTCAAAAATGCAAAAAATTGAAAATTTTGAAAAAAGTTTAGAAATTTCAAAACTAACCTCGAATCGAAGCTTCAATCCGCGTTCTCGGTTACCAAATCACGTTCCTGAGCTTCCTCCTCGCTAACCCAAAGCTTGGATTCGAATTTGATTCAAAAATTTGGGAGAGAATTTGAGAGAGAAAGGAGAAACCGAGAGAGAGAAAGTGAGAGAGCTCACAGGCAGGAGAGAGAAAGGAGAGAGAGTGAGATCAGGGAGAGTGAAGAGAGAGGGAGAGGTGAGAGGTGAGAGAATAAATAGAGAGAAACGGTGGGCAGTTTTACTGTACAAAAACCAAATGCCACCCACGGTTTTGTAAAAACGGAATATTTTTAACATTTTACAAATTGTTGTGTTTTAAAACTCAAAACATCATTTTAAAACAATAAGAAATCATTTGAATTCATCAAATTAACAAAACAACCAAAAATTCAAAATTTAACCAAATAATCAAATTAATGTTGAAACATTAATTATGGCACACTAATTCATCATTTTACATTACAATAACATTAAATAAATTTTGGGGCGTTATATATCACTTTGCGAGTTCCAACAATTTGTTTAATCATACAAATTGTGACCCAGGTCTAGGAGATATTTTGACTCCAGCAAATGATGTCGCTATAGCTTCATTTTAAAAAATTAGAATCAATTTGTGAGGGTCGTTCTAGCTATATACAAAATTCTTGATTAGTACAAGAAAAGAAAATTACCTTTGGAGCTCCATCGAATAGATTTATAGATTTATTGAATGGTTTTACCCGTTTTTGAATCGTACAAAATAGATAAAAATAACTAAGGCTATTACGTGATTAGTAAATACTCAAAATATACAATTCAAGTGGACAAGTCGAAAAGAGATGGTTGAATCAAAATAATTCCTTTTAAAGTTTTATTTCTTTCAGGGGGTAATACGGATGTTTTATTATTTCCAACAACACACTGAAAAGGTTATACGAGATATCCAGTGTGAAATTAGGCAAACATATCTATTGAAAAAGAAGTTTCCAAGTTCATGACCAAGTACTCATTACTTGTTGGGTTGTAGTAGCTATCTTTTTAAGTTCATCCATTATTGTTGTTTGCAATCCACAAACAATTCTTACTGATAGTCATAATTTCTTTGAACATGTCCTTGAATTCATTTGAGACGTGAGCAAAACCCAGATTGGAGAAAAATGTGGTCCATGAGTTCCATTTAGTGGAAGTATGTTTTCTATTTATTCATGTTTCAAACTGGTTAGCAGCTCTTTTACCTTGGAAAATCATAAGGTTACCCCATGATGAGTTAGCCGCACCCACAAATAACATAAATATTATCGTTACTTTAACTTTACTTACACAAGTAGCATAGCATACATCTATACGGGCCTTGCCAAAAAGGATTAGGTTATTTCGGTAAATACAACCAACCAACTCCAATCCTTTTACCGTGAACATCCTAGAAGATTTCACAAAACCCTTATTGCTTATTTTTTGACTTTTCAATAACATCTTAGATGATGAATTAGTAGTTGTTTTCTTGTATCTTTAGCACCTTTAATAGTTCCTAAACTTGTCGTGCTTTTTAGATTATTTACAAGTGGCATTCAGGCTCTTATTTTTGCAACTTTAGCCGCAGCTTATATAGGAGAATCTATGGAAGGTTATCATTGACTGGTTCTCGACTTGGTCTTTTTTTAGCTTAGCCTGACACGCGTCTCCAGGTAATCCACAGGAATTTGTTTCGTGGACTTTCTCCGGTGAATATTTTCTTAATGGATATTTTCTTTGATCCATTAAGAAAATATTCATGGCTTCTAACCATTTTCACTTTGAAATGATATCAGATCCATGTCAATAGCAATTCACCAAAAAAATATCAATAAAATTATAGAAAAAATCATTAAAAATAGAGCTTCATGTAAAATTCAAAGGCAATGATATTAAGGCGTAGAAGGGTCTTGGGAGATTTAGATTTCTGTATTAACAGGTCCACCAAGAACTAAAACTACAATATTGCAACATACCAATCTAGGAATTATTCCAATACATTTTACAACCCAGCGTACAAAGATAGCACTACTGAAAGTTTCTCCACATTTGAAAGTTCATCTTTCTACTTATAATTCATATGAACAACATGAGCATCAAAGAAGTCGAATACTGTTAAGGCAAAGTTACTATGGATGAAAAAAGGGGTCTAGATTGTGATTCCTTATAAATAATTTTACATAAAAATATCACTGAAAGGAATTCAAGAGTAAAAAATGCCTCACTTCTGCAAGATTGAGTTTACACAGTGAAGAAGATTGCCAGGAGCTGACTCCTCATCATTCTATACATAATCATCATCGCTATCCCCATAGTCGGAACCTGACCCATCACTCCTCGGTTCCATCAGTGTGTTCATATCGAATGACGGCTCGGGATCCATCTCCTCCAGGTCAATAGTGTCGTAATCCATCCGTTGCTTAAACTTTTCATCAGAGCAATTAAGCATCCATGCAAGAGAGCATTTCAACCCTCTTTTCGTGACCATCTTATGTCTTGGTTTTATAGTAGATTCCAGGCCATAAGTAAAGAATGCGGGGAAATCAACCAAGTCAGCCAAAGGTCTTCCCATCTCTATTTGAAAGAAGTCAAAGCCAAGTTTCATAATGTCAATATTCAAGGCAAGCAACTGAGGACACCCCACAATCATTTTCTGCAACTGTTGCAGGGAGAATCCACAATTTTTCAGGAAATCCACATGCTTTATCAAAGGTGTACTATTAAGGCTAACAACCTGTGGCATCTTCACAACAACCTCACCAAATTCCTCGGGGTCCAAATCAATTACGGACTTGAGCAAACTTTGTTGACCATGAAGCTTAGACTTGAGTTCAAGCCCTAAAACCTCAGGATATTGTGCAACTACCGAAGCAAGTGATGCTTCCTTAACATGGGACTCCAAAAGCAAATCGACATTTGGCTTCACCCTCTCCTCCAACCCAAACCCAAGTATTTGAGGTCGCCTCTCTATCAATCTAGCAACAGCTAATCTAGGAATACCCAAGGTTTCAAGGTATTCAACAAAGGGCTTGATCACACGCCCTACTCGCATTCCTAAAATCTCAGGGTACCTAGTTAAAACCCCTCCAATCTCCCTTCTTGCCACCCCAATTCCAACCAAATAAGCGACTGATGTACTCATGGTCCCCTCAAGCTTGAACCCCAAAACTTCCGGATATCTTTCGAGAACTCGGGGAATGTCCTTGGGCTTAATGTCCATCCCTTGAAGATACTTAACCACTGGAGCAAGGTCAACAACAACACTAGCATGAAGCACTTGTGGGTATCTACGCAAGAAATTCGTGACAGTGGACTCCCTCACACCCAATTTACCGAGATAATCCAACACAGGAATCATGTTCTTCTTGACACTGCAGCCTAGAACAAGCGGATAATTGTTAATATCCTCGATTGTGAGCCCCAAACTGTGAAGAAAATCCACACGTTCCCTCATTACTTCAACTGTAACAGGAAGTTCTAACCCATCAAGCTCATCAGGGACAATGCCTAGCCCACGAAGGAACTCATAAACCCGGGCACGGTTTTCAATCCTCTCGTTTTTCATCTCCAGCAAACTAGGACGACTATAGAGGGATGAGGAGGAACCTCCTTGTTTTCTACCCACATCAATGGTGTTTGTCTTTGAAGTTCTATCGACAGTAGAGTACTGCGACTTTGTGACCAACCCAATAAACTTCTCACGGCTACGGGGGATTCCAAGAATTGGGTTACAAATTTTTAGAGGTTTACAAGATATAAAGGCAGGTAACTCTGGACGTACAAACAAAAAGCTGGGTTTTGTAATAGCATTATAACCTATCTTCATACTTTAAGGGTCTATACTCTTATAAATCTGCAAAAAGACTAAAATAAAAATTATCAAAACATGCTTAGTAAGATTTTACTTACTCAAGAATCAACACCCAATTTTTGTCAGGCGGTTAAATTCAACATCTCATTTCTCAGCAAAACAATTTTGTTTCAGCAGTGAAATTGAAAGTTCATTCAAGAGAGAACCGTACCTCAAAATTTCAAGGTCTCTAAGATTTTTCGTTTCTCCAGATATGTTTAGCGGCAGAAATTGGACTTCTGCTCAGTGGAAAGCTCGGTGGTGAAGACAAGGAAAAAAAGCCCGTGTTGTGCTTCCGTGAAGAGAAGTGAAAAGAGTGAAAGCGAGCTTGCTAGGGAAAGACGGACGTGGGGAAGAAAGAAGATTTTTTCTGTACGATGTCGTTTAATGGATTTGTTTTTTTTAAAGATAGGATTTAGAAATAAAAAGCAAATTACATTGTTGCATTTTAAACTATTCTCTTTTGCGTAATGCACCTTAAACTTTTAATTTTATAAAAATAGACCCTAAATTTTGAGATCATTATCAATTGAGGTCTAATAGTTATTTTAATTTTCATTTAGCATTCTTTTCCACGTGTTGAGCTTTAATTTTTTTGTTAAAACGACGAGCACTATCCTTAAAAAAACTCATGTGCAAATCTCATGATCAAAATCATCAATGTTTCCTTAATTACTAATGATTACAAAATTCAAGGATCATTTTGTTAAGATTAAAAGTTTTTTGGTATATTGTAAAAAAAGTGAATATTTTAGGGTGCAATAATGCAATTTTTTTTATATAAAAAAAGGAACCTAACATGGGGATGCTGCTCCCTTTTGGTGAGAAGGAAGGAATAAGGGAGGGTGAGAAAGAAAATGGTTTTCTTTTAGGATGTTTGACATATTTACCCTTCAACTTTTTGCACTTTGGCAATATGTTTTTTAATGGCAATTGGGTCTCTAAACTTAAAAAAGTACGACAATTAAGTCTTTACTACAAACTCTCTTTAAAATTAGGATGGAAAAAGATCGCATGAGATGCACGTGATGTATTTAGAAGACTTATGCATCTCATTTGTTTCTAATAAGAGTTAAATTGTTCAATTTTATGCTAAAGAAAGAAAAATTAAAAGATATTATATCATTGTTACTAGTTTTCTAACAACTTTATTAGCTTATGTATATATTAATTGTTGTAGTGCTCGAAATTCCTCCTCTTTCCTTCTAAATAGGTTATGTGCATCTTATGTGATTTTTTTTGTCTTAATTTTGACAAACGCTTGTGATTTGAGGCTTAATTGTCATATGTAACTAAGTTTAGAGACTAAATTGCTATGAAAAAGAGTTTAAGGACCATATTACAAAAAAGCCTAAAATATAGGGAGTAAATATGCCAGAAACCCTTCTTTGGGTTTATCTTGTTTGGTAATGTATTTTACTTTTCATACAAGCACTAGTCGAGTTATGTACAATGCACATATCAAGTTGTAATTGAAGTTGTTAAAAGGTAGATAATGAATAAAAGAATAAAGACAAAAAATTACTTAGAACCTTCAAGAAAAAAGGGAGTTATTATTTGCACAAATAAAAGTTATGCATTTGTTTTATTTTGACCATTGAAATTCAAATTTTTCATGTCTAGTTATCTCGAGATTTATGAAATAAACAATTTTGATCATTTAGTTAACAAATTGACTATTTTTAGAAAAAAAATATAGCCTAAGCAACGTATAATTTGTTAATTTTACAAAGGATAAAATGGTAAAAAAAAATGAGTAGATCCAATAATATACTATAAAAAGAAAAAAAAGATTTGGACTGGTAACATAATTTTTGATATCTTATCATATATATATATTAGTTTTTTTAAAAACTTTTTTATTTTTTTATCATTTTAAAATCCTCATATATCACCCTTGTACTAAATTCTATTTAAAAATCGATAGTTTATTCATTAAAGAGTCAAAACTACATATTTTCGTTACTCAAGTAAAATTTTGATTTAGTTATTCATCAAAAATTTGACCATAAAAAACAATGAAAAGAAATTAACTCAATAGAAGTCATAATTGAAAGAGTAATAAATTTGAAATAGAGAGAAAACGAAAGAGGAACAAAATGAGAATATTAGAGATAGGAGACTATGACATATAAAGGAGCCAAAAATAAAGAATGAAAAGAGAAAGAAGTAAATCATCAAATGAAAGAGAGTGGGGAAAAAGGTAAAAGCATTGAAAAGGGAAAAAATAGTAAAGCACCCTATAAAAATCCATAATCCTAATATATTTTTAATAATTAATAGTATCTTTTAACCTAACTATTGAAAACTCCACCATACATTAAGGAAAACTTATGTTTTTGTTTTTTTTTTTTTTATCAAAGGACGTTTTTGGTGTTTTAGTTTTTAGTATGTTTTACGTATTTAATTTTTACATTGTTGGAGTTTGGATTTTGTTTTCAATTTGTTTTTAAAAGATGTTATTGACTATGTTACTAAATTGTTCAAATATAATTTGCTTTGAGCTTTAATAATGTTATATTTTTAAGCTTTTAATGGTTAAATAAATAGGATATGAAATAGCTCTCCCGATAGGAATTTTTGATGTCGATACTGACTTAAATTAGGCGGGTATAAGGGACAAAGAGAGAATAGGGTATGAAGGTAGGGAAAGCATATCCACCACACTCTATCATGTTACCATCCTTATTTGTAGGATACAATAATAAAGAAATAGAGCTAAAGAAAAGGTTACTTTTAGTTTTGGCCCCTGAATTATGCAACTTATCCCATTTTGGCCTATGAACTTTAAAATGTAATAAATCATACTCTTGAACTAACTTATCTTATTTTGGCCCTTCCTAAATCCTTTAGATATTGATAGCCAATAATTTCACTTTTGACCTTAAACTCTACAACTTGTCTCATTTTAGCCCTTAAACCTTAAACTATTATAAATTACACCTTTGAACTATGAAACATTTCCTAGCCTTTCTGCTACCGAATCCATTGAAAATTGATGGATTAAACCACACCTGTATGGATCGAATCGATTAATTATTAATCATCTGATGAGATTAAATCTTTTGTAATTGACTTCACACATCTCATACCTACAAATTAAGGGTTTCATAGACAAATGTATAATTTTGTTGACTTAAGATTAGTAAGAATGTTGAGGTTTTTCTCTAGTGAATACTGAGTTCAATTAAGCGAGGTATTCATTGTTATGATAAGAAAGTTATATTATAGTTGATGTGCGTCATTTTCATTATTTTGTTAACATACCCATATAACCAAGTTTTTTCCCTTATTTGTTTATTTTTTTTCATTTTAATTCACAAATAATACAAACCCAACATAAGTATGTGGTGGAGAAAATTTGATAAAAATTCTTGACCAAAAAAAAAAGAGTAAAACTTTTATCAGACAATTATAAAAAAGAAGAAAAATAGTAAAACTTATATAATGGAGAAACAAAATTTAAGGATTTTGCTTTCAAAAAATACATGTTAAATACATAGATACAGCCAAAAGGTCAAAATGGTCATTTGTCTAAATCATCAACATTTAACATATTTAGTAACACGATGGCCAAAATGAGGCAAGTTTCATAGTTTAGGGGTATGATTTATTATAATTTAAAGTTTAAGGGCCAAAATGAGGCAACTTGACATAGTATATGGGCTAAAAGTGAAATTATTATCTTAATTCTATCAAGTTTTAATGTATTTAATAATAAAAAGGCCAAAATAGGACAAGTTGAATGGTTCAAGGGTATGATTTGTTACGTCTTAAAGTTCAAGCATCAAAATGGGATAAATTGCATAATTTGAGGGCCAAAAGTAAAATTAACCCCAAAAAAAGAATCAGTAAAGCACGGAAACGATGGCATCAAAAAGGTAAAAAGATTCAACTAGTTTTATAGGATAGATACTATAGTAGACAGTCAGAGCCAAAGAAAAAAAATGAAAAAAAATGAAAAAGTGAAAAAAAAAAGTAAAGAAAATATGAAAAAAAAGGAAAGAAGTAAAAGAGAAAAAAGGAAAAAAAAAAACACAAGGCACCAAAGCAGTGCAATTTGAGCAACAACAAAAAAAGGAACAATGCATTCCTTATTGACTCTTTTATACATCTATGGATAACAAGTTTTGTTCTCTTCAATTAAAAAAAATAGAAAAAAAAGGATTTTCCTTTAAAATTTTCTCTACTTTTGGAGATAAAAATGGTAACACCTAATGGTCCTTTTATCCCTCTACTTTTTTCTTCCTTTCATTTTTTCTCCTACAAAAGAACTTACAATTTTATTTTCTTAAAATCATTTTGCTATTTTCTTTTCTCTCACTTGTCAACTCTACCAAACATAATATAAAAATAGACTCTTATTCAGACATTTATTAAGGCACTCCCTCTAAAAACTATCACATCAAAATTAAAATGCTTAGTAAAAATCATAATATAAGGATCGATACTCCAGTAAATTTGTAAAAAAAAAAAAAAGAAGAAGAAAATATATAAAATCAGACTACTTAATAAGATTCAATTGACTCTAGAATCAAGACTCGACTTATTTAGGTAGTTAACTCTAACATTTTTATGATCTAGCTTATCTGGGATCGTAAGAAAAAGCTATTAGCATTGTCTCAATTTATATGCATAAACAAAGTGCTTGTCATGTATGGAATGAAGAACTCTAAAAAAGAGAACTTGCCTTCCAAGCATGGTATTCATCTCTCTAAAAAGCAGTGTCCAAAGACTCCTCAGGAGGAAGAGGATGTAACGATCCGCTTTTTCAAGCTATTATTTAACTTACTTAAACATCGTTTCTTAACTTTAATCTTACTTACTAGTAAGAAAATATTGAGTAAATTTTTTCTTAAAATCATACTTAAAATTGTTGCAATGCGTGTTGCAATGTAAATTGAAAGACAATATAGAACTTGACTTTATATTCATTCAAAACATTTCTTAAAATTTTTTAAGTAAATATTTACTTTCTAATTTTAAAAAAAAAAAAATTTCTTGAAGATAACCGAAAACTTTTATAGTGGTATTCATATTCAACCATCACATCTATCACCACTACACCGAGCTCTTTAACCAGTCTTATTGATCTTTAGTAGAACTACTTGCAGCATGAACGAACTTGTAATGAGTTTTTGCTTAGTGCGTTCAAACATAATCTCACAAAACATAAAAACACTTTTCATAAAACTTTTCCCTTAAAACCATTCATAAAACATCTTTCATGAACATTTCTTGCAAAATGTTTTCGTAAAATCTTTTCTCATAAAACATTTCTCTTGAAACGTTCCTCGTAAAATATTTCTTATAAAACCTTTTTTCACAAAGCGTTCTTGATTGTAAAACATTTCTTGCAAAATATTTCTCATAAACATTACTTAAAGAATGCAAGCACTATTATAATGTATGATTCTATTTATGCTCTTTTATAAACTTTTTATCATCATTCTTAACTTTTTTGAACTATGGGTTGAAGTGTACGTTCCAAATGCGCTTGATCATCGAACGCCAAAGCCATAACATAACTTAGCATGACACTCCTCTTGGATCAGGAGGCTGGTAAAACATTTTTTTATCTTAAATTAAGGGTTAGATTACCGATCTTGTAATCCTTAGCACGCATGTTATATGACATAACTTAATATCTAAACATCAAACATAACAATTGCAATAAAAATGCAAATCATGACTTGAACTTTAAAATATTATGCATTACAAATACCATACATTTCAAACATTTATGAAGCATTTGAAATTCATTTTGCTATAGGTGAGGTTTGAAACTTACTTGAGTCGCATTCTAACGTTTCCAGTTTATCATTTCCCTTCTATTAGTCAGCTTTGTATCTTGTTCAAACAAAATCAGACTACTAGCTAATGTTTCTTATTACAACCTACTTGATTGATAACACAACTTAAACGTTAACCTTTCATTCCTTTTAATTAGTTTCATTTCTTATTGGTTTACCTCATTATTGTTTAATTTGTTCATTCTTTAGTCAAATTTTCCCTTTTGTTTGATGGTTTCATTACTTAATGTGATACAAAATATTTTCCATTTTAGGCGTTTCGCTAATTCAGAGGGTCAAGGTTCGATTTAGCAGTTTTATAGAAAATAAATTACCCTTAATAGGTTTTCGTAAGTTACATAACTTTATTAAAATTCACGTTTTACTTTTCCAACTTGACATTAATGGGTTAAGGAAAAATTTCTGTTGAGGGACATTTTCCTAAATTGGATGTTTCGGTGTTCGTTCGAGCTGTTTTTATGAAAAACAGCCATCTTTCTTGTAATAGGTCTTAGAAAACATTTTGTACCTATTTAATTCAAAACTTACAATTCCTTGCAACTCATAACGATGCAAAAAATAAAGCATCAGATTTCTTTTCGCAAAAATTCTTGTTTTGCAAAACTTTACAATTTTATCCCGTAATAAAAAAAATCTTCACTTTTTCACCGTTAATGATTTTTCTATGGTAAATCACATTTCTTTTGGGCTTTCAAATGTAAAATTACTTGCTGCCCATAACTATATAGAAAATTAGATTTAAATATTGAAAATTTCTGCTCTATAATTTTACAGTTTTTATCCCGTAATAAAAAAAATCTTCACTTTTTCACCCTTAATGATTTTTCTATGGTAAATCACATTTCTTTTGGGCTTTCAAATGTAAAATTACTTGCTGCCCATAACTATATAGAAAATTAGATTTAAATATTGAAAATTTCTGCTCTATAATTTTACAGTTTTAGCCCGAAATACACAATCTTGATATTTTTGCCTCCAAAACCAAAAATAACCATCTTATACCAAAATGTATAGTTTTTAACAAGGATTAAAATCTACTAAATTTCTTCGGTCAAAATCCTTTTTTTTCAAACATTTTTCTCGTTTCAAAATTTTATGATTAAAATCTCATAAAAATCATAACTTAAATCGGTATAGAATTTTTGCTAACCGTCCATAACTCTTAATAGTTTTAACAAGAACTATAACTTTTGTGTTCTAACTTTTTTTTAAAATCATTCATCTTGATAGTATTTTTGGCAGGATAAAAGAAAAATCAATGTTTTTTGGCTTGTTTGGATCAAAATTCGAGCATAATTTCTCCATAAAAGTTGTCCGTCTCAATATTTACAATATATTTCATGTTGGACTTGGCAAACAATTTGGCCTCTAAGTGCTTCATACACTTAAATCTTTCAAAATTGACCTTAAACACACTTTTTGCATTATAACATTCCTTAACTTAATTTGCTTGAGTTTATTTTCATTTAAACCATTTTAGGTACACTTTCAAGCACTTATTTCTTAGAATAATCATACCCCTAACATTTTCTTTGTATGCCATGGTCAAAATGTTGGAAACAAAGTGCGCAGCGGAATTTTTTTTTTAAATTTTCATCAGAGTATTTTCCAAAATACAAGTATGACATGTTATATGTATAAATTAAACAGATCTTACTAACCTCAGTGTGCCGAAGAACCTCCGCGACCTGTGTAGAGAAGTAACGTTCCAGAAGAGCCTCAACCAACTGGTCTTCTTTGCTATTCTCTATCCACAACCGGAGTGAGTGTGGGCTCACACGTACAGCTCTTCCACCGGTGACTCTCCTTCCAACCAATAGAGAGAACCCAAAGCTAGTGTTCGTGATTTGTGAACAAAAGCTCTCAGGGAGTTTTCAGATGCTCACTAGAAGAGTATCACTCTTAATCTCTCAAATTGATCTGAGTAAATCATTAGACTCACTCCCTTTTTATACCTATTGGTCCTTGGGGTCAGTCCATATCAGATTAGGTCTCAAAAATCGAAATAGAATCAAGTTCGGATCAATATCTGATAAGATACGCGTGAAAAACGCGTAATCTTAGCTGTCGCGGTCGGCATGCCGAACTGTGAGATAGGCAGGCCGAACTGGCCAGTTCGGCAGGCCGAACTTTCTGATCGGCAGGCCGAACTGCCGAGAAAAAATCTCCGCGAATCTTTTATTTTCCACCCGAGATTCTAAAGGATAAAGTCTCAGTTTTGATTCAAATAGCCCAATAGAAAAGATATCTGATCAAAACAAACTCTATCAAGATAATCTTTAAGAAAATAAATCAATTCAAATAATTCTACAAGTTTATCTTGTTCTAATTGTCCAAAATTAAAACAACCGATAAACAGACAAGAATTATCTGAACGCCATAATTCAACAAGTTCATCTTGAACTAATTTCTTACAAAATTAATTCAACCGATAAACAGACATGAATTATTTGATTCTTATAAATTTTAAACCAATCTGATAAATCCGACATAAGTCACCAATTATTGGAAAAGCACGCCGTGTCGTTACAGGATTTTGTGAGCTAGCAAAGGGGACCAAAATGGACCTATAAAGTTCAAGCTCATGATAACTATGAAACCCAATATCCCAGATATACATTTCACAATTATCAACTCCAACGCTACTCCACTAAAAGCTTGGAGCTGCACTCTCGAACTTTATAGAATTACGAAGCTCGTGTAGCTAAGTCTCCATGACATATCATAGTGTATCGCATCCCCATATGATCATCCATAATCGGCTTAAGGACAAGTTCTGTCTTACCTTCCCGATTATTTTTATCTTACGTTCCATTGTCTCACCATTAGAAAACTTACCATCCAAAGATAGTATACCATTCGGTTACACCTATGTATCCAAATGGTTGAGCGCTCCAGTTTTCCAATTACAGGACAACGCATATAAGAGGATATCATTACTCCTAAAGAGGAGCTATGGATTCCATATCTATGAATAACAAGTCTACGCTATCAAGAGTCATGCCTCCAACGTACCGGCATGCATGCCACTATAGAGATGTGGGAGTCACCCATTGGTACATCAAAAGACACAAGTCGAGACAACGGGCCCATTATTCATCTCAGGATTAAGATACAATACAAACGACTGTCTAAAGTGAATCGATTTGCCAAGACAGAATTATTAATCCAAATCAATTCACTTTATGTCCCGATCCAACACATCGTCACCTATGACAACGCGCCAATGTTTCTATTCACGGAGTCCAACTCCGATGGCCAAGACAAACCATCTCCCAAAAGGGATATAGACAACATAACAATCTTTACATGAATAAAGCGCCCAACTTTATTCCCTCGATTGCGGATCATATATTTTAGACCATCACCTTAAGAGTCGTGTCTACCGCATAATCATCCCATCATATGCCCAACTCTTAAGGTTTAGATTGACAGTCTCAGACTACTGTTTGCTTATCATACATTCAACGAATATGAACGTAAAGAGGACAATATTTGGTATATATAAATGAATAAATTCTTTATTGATAAAAATGTCTCCAAAAACGTATTACATTTTTACTCCTTAGAGCATACATGTCTAACAATCTCCCACTTGCACTAAGTGAGTAAATACTGCAAATTTCGCATCCCCATAGCTTCCACATGCCTTTCGAAGACTCTCCCAGAAAGTGTCTTCGTAAATGGATCAGCTAAATTGTCCTCTGACGCGATCTTGCACACCGTGACATGCCCGCTCTCAACGAAGTCCTTTATCACATGATACTTCCGATCAATATGCTTACTCTTCTTGTGAAATCTTGGTTCCTTAGCATTAGCTACCGCCGCACTGTTATCACAGTACAGTGATACCGCTTTATCCATACCAGGAACTACCTCAAGATCCCCAAGGAACTTGCGGAGCCACACTGCTTCTTTCGAAGCATCACTAGCCGCCACATACTCGGCCTCCATCGTTGAATCCGAAGTGCAATCTTGCTTCGCACTTCTCCAACTGATGGCTCCGCCACCCAGAGTAAACACAAACCCTGAAGTCGATTTCCTAGAATCCAGGCAGGATTGAAAATCCGAATCAGTGTATCCTAGAGGAGTTAAATCCTCACCCGAATACACAAGCATATACCCTCGAGTCCTTCTCAGGTACTTGAAAATATGCTTTACCGCAACCCAATGGTTCGGTCCTGGATCCGCCTGAAATCGACTCACAATCCCGACCGCATAGCTAATATCCGGTCGAGTGCAAAGCATGGCATACATGAGACTACCCACTGCCGAAGCATAAGGCACCTTCTTCATGTATTCTCTTTCTTCATAAGACTTTGGAGAGTCTTTCTTAGAAAGAGTAATTCCAGACCTAGATGGTTGCCCACCTTTCTTGGAATCCTGCATTGCAAACCTCCTGAGAATTTTATCTATGTACCCGGCCTGTGACAAAGCTATCATTTTGTTCTTCCTATCCCGAAAGATCTGGATACCGAGAACAAAATTAGCCTCACCCAAGTCCTTCATGTCAAACTGCTTGGTCAACCATAATTTGACCGATGACAATGCCCCAACGTCATTGCCAATTAGCAGAATGTCATCTACATAGAGTAGTAGAAAAACCACCTTCCCATTCTTAATGTGTTTGTAAACACATGGTTCATCCACATTTTGTGAGAACCCATAAGTCTTGATCACTTGATCAAATCTTATGTTCCAAGAACGAGAAGCCTGCTTAAGTCCATAAATAGACTTTAGCAACTTACAAACCTTACCCTCTTGACCCGTGACCTTGAACCCGTCTGGTTGTTCCATATAAATGGACTCATCAAGATAGCCATTTAGAAAAGCCGTCTTGACATCCATCTGCCAAATCTCGTAGTCGAGAGCGGCAGCTATGGACAAGAGAATCCGGATGGACTTAAGCATGGCTACAGGCGAAAAGGTTTCCTCATAATCGATTCCTTCCTTTTGCGTATAACCCTTAGCTACCAGTCTAGCCTTAAAGGTTTCGACCTTTCCATCCACTCCTCTTTTCCTCTTGTAGATCCACTTACACCCTATGGGTTTTACCCCTTCGGGAAGATCCACAAGCTCCCAGACCCGATTAGTCTCCATAGACTTCATCTCAATGTTCATGGCCTCTGTCCAGAGTCTTGAATCAACATCCTCCATAGCTTCTGCGTAAGTATAAGGATCCCTGTCATGTTCATCCGGTTCAGCCAAAAAGACCTCCCCATTGAACATATACCTCTCAGGTTGACGCCCGATCCTCCCACTACGCCGAAGCCCCTGTGGTTGTTGTTCAGGTTTGTTTGGTTTTTCTACACCGATCGGAATGGTTTCGTTCGGAACCTCCGGAGTAAACGGATTACCCCTCAACTCCTCAAGCACCACTTTGCTTTGAGGTTTAAAGTCGTTCATGTAACTCTCCTCAAGGAAAGTTGCATTAGTTGAAACCACGACTTTATTTTCCTTTGGGTTATAAAAATAACCCCCTTTAGTCCCTTTTGGATATCCTACAAACACGCAAACTTCTGAACGTGCTTCCAACTTATTCGGATCCTTAAACAGGACATGAGCTGGACATCCCCATATGCGAATATGGTTTAAGGATGTCTTCCGTCTTGTCCACAACTCGTGAGGAGTTTTAGGGACCGATTTTGTAGGCACATTGTTCAAAAGATAACATGCGGTTTGTAGTGCATATCCCCAAAAGGATAAAGGCAATGATGAATAACTCATCATGGACCGAATCATGTCCAACAAAGTCCTATTCCTTCTCTCCGCTACGCCATTCTGCTGCGGAGTGCCCGGCGCAGTTAAATGGGATAAAATCCCATTCTCTAATAAGTGTCCCAAGAACTCATCAGAAAGGTATTCCCCACCTCGATCAGATCGAAGTGCCTTTATGGGTCTACCCAATTGCTTTTCCACTTCAGCCCGAAACTCCCTGAACTTATCATAAGTTTCGCTTTTGTGGTGCATTAGGTACACATACCCATATCTTGAGTAATCGTCAATAAAAGTGACGAAGTACTCATACCCTCCTCGTGCCCGGATGTTCATCGGTCCGCAAACATCACTATGCACAAGTTCTAGAACCCCTTCGGCCCTATTGCCCTTAGACCCGTATGGTCTTTTGGTCATTTTACCCTCCAAACAAGACTCACATTGAGGTATAGATTCCACCTTTAAGTGACTTAAAGGTCCATCCCTTACCAACCTTTGAATCCTATTCAGGTTAATATGGCCAAGGCGCAAATGCCAAAGATAAGTCTTATTAGAGTGAGAAGTTTTAAGTCTTTTTGAGTCATTATCATTTATCTCAGCATTAAGCAATAAGTCCATCTTAGGTTTGATAAAATATAGATTATTTTGCATCCATCCAGAACAGATAAAAGATTTGTTTTTACGAATCACCACTTTTTCATTAAAAGATACCACGTAGGAGTCTTTAAATAAAGAAGATACAGAAATTAAATTCCTTTTAAATTTAGGAACATAAAAACAATCTCGCAAAATTAAACTCCTATAATTATCAAAACAAAGATGGACAACTCCCACTGCTTCCGCTGAGACCAAGGATCCATCGCCCATCCGAAGCGTTAAGTCTTCACGAAGTAGACTTCTCGTTTCTTTGAATCCCTGCAGAGAAACACAAACATGATTAGTTGCACCGGAATCTATGACCCAAATGTCACTGGATTCCTCAACCAAACAAGTTTCTAAATATAGAAGATCACACCTACCTCCCTTGGAAAGGAAGTCCTTGCAATGCTTCTTTATATGCCCGACCTTACCACAGAAGAAGCACTTAAGCTTCTTTGGGTTCTTCTTCTTTTTCTTCTTGCTCTTGGTAGCAATAGGAATAGAAGACTTACCACTCTTGGCCCGTTGCTTCTTTCCATTCCCAGAGTTAGGATTGGAACCAGAAGCAGCTACCATATTGGCCTCTCCACCAGCAGGAGACTCCCTGATCAGCAGTTCAAACTCCTGTAACTGTTTCATCAGTTCTGTCAAGGTCATATCCCGTCTATTGCTCAAATTAAAAGTAGCTCTAAACGGAATAAATTCCTTAGACAGAGTCTCAAAGACCATAGTCATCTGAGTTTCAGCATCGATGTCGGCTCCATTGGTTTGAGCCTCAGCGAGGTAACCCATGACCAACATCATGTGCTCCTTTACAGATGTCCCCGGTCTCTGTCTACAGTTTAAGAGTTTCCGAAGCGCCCCTTGCCGCTTTGTTATGGCCTGGCCTCCAAACATATCCTCAAGATTATCCAAGATCTGCTTCGCAGTCTCATAATCCTGATGTTGAGCCTGCAGCACGTTATTCATGCTAGCCATAACATAGCAGCGGGCCTGATCATTAGCATCTTTCCAGCGTTCGTACGCTTGGAATTGCTCATTACTTGAGTCTCCCGTAGGCTCGGGAGGACAAGGAGTTGTCAGTACATATTTCAGTTTCTCAAAGGATAGGACGATGTCCAGGTTCCGTTTCCAATCATTATAGTTCTCACCGGTTAATTGGTTTTTGTCAAGTATCGATGATAAAGCGTTTTTAGACATTTTCAATCTACAATAAAGAATCATATACCAAACATAAGCAAACATATATAATAATTTAGTAAGATAACACAATCATGTAAAATCATACAAATGTGTTTATGTGTCAAAACCTTGAAAATATCACAACCTTACAACGATAATTCCCAACTCAGAATTCAACAAGCTCCTAGGGGAGTCATGCCAAATTCAATCAGGAACACGGATCCCCTCCTGATTAATATATGCCATCCAGGACCCGTATGATCCAGCATATACTAATAATCGTTTCTTTGGCCATTAATTCTATTAACAGAGCTCCTAGGGGAGGTTAATAATAAAATTAACGTGAGTGTATAACCACCGTTTCAATATTTTATCCATGATTTATAATCACCACCTAGGGGTGTGCAACCATAAATCATACTAAAATACCTTATCCTTTTAGAGATCCAATCTGGTACATAATAGAAATCCCTTCCTAGGGGTTGGGACCATCATGTTCTTCCTATGGACCAACGATGGAGGCCTTAGGTTCTCTCTTCGAAAACCTTCTCCCACTCAATCTTTTGAAGTCAAGGTTTTATTTTAAAATTATGCATGAACAATTTTAATATGAGCGGCACTCCCTATTCTATATGACATGTTATCAATATACATGGTAAATCATATTATAATGCAGACAAGCAAAGCAATCAAGCAAAGCTACAAGCATAATAATAATAACCGTAATATTATGGTTCCACCCTAGAGAATAGAAAAACTAAGATTACAAGAGAATAATCGAGACATTTATCGATTCTTCATCCTTGAATCCTCAAGCTGTATCCTTCTTCATGTAATATCCATCTTCAAGTCCTCAATCCCGTATGAATCGAACACTTCATATTTCCGGTCATATCCAAATTTAATGTTTCTCAGAATCGTCCCAAAAATAAAATTAAAACTGCACCAAAAATTGCACCTTTTCTGGACACCTGGATGCTCTCTGTCGGCAGGCCGATCTAGGTGATCGGTCTGCCGATCATGGTGGTTCGGCCTGCCGAACATGAAGGTTCGGCCTGCCGGCAGAGCACCAAAATTTCTGCCCCACTGTCGGCCTGCCGGACCGTACGTCCGGCCTGCCGATCTGTGACCTTCGGCCTGCCGAACTGTGAGGTCCGGCATGCCGACCGAGCAGAAAACACTCAATCCAGAAAATACAATTTTAATGCAATTCATCAATTTTATTTTCAACAATTCAAAAACATAAAATTAGAGACTCAGGAAATACCTGGAGGCGCCATCATCTATCTTCAAGATCCGACTTCTCGTTCCGTCTTCTCCGAATAATTATTTAATTACAAAATTCTTACAAATTAAATAATAATTCCTAGACGGAGATGATAGTCCGCCATCTAATTACATGAAAAACCTAGATACACATTCTAACCTCTAAGGAACCATAACCGGTATTAATTAATTAATAAATAATTAAACAACAATTTAATCAACCATAATTAATTAATAAACATTCACCACATAATCCATGACAACATATATATTATATAGAAACCTAGAGTGCCATCTCTCTATAAAATTCAATTCAAGCATTGGAGAGATTAAGATCACAAAATTTATGCATATAACATGATCACAAACTTGCAAATTTATGTAAAAACCTCGGCTCTGATACCAATTGTTGGAAACAAAGTGCGCAGCGGAATTTTTTTTTAAAAATTTCATCAGAGTATTTTCCAAAATACAAGTATGACATGTTATACGTATAAATTAAACAGATCTTACTAACCTCAGTATGCCGAAGAACCTCCGCGACCTGTGTAGAGAAGTAACGTTCCAGAAGAGCCTCAACCAACTGGTCTTCTTTGCTATTCTCTATCCACAACCGGAGTGAGTGTGGGCTCACACGTACAGCTCTTCCACCGGTGACTCTCCTTCCAACCAATAGAGAGAACCCAAAGCTAGTGTTCGTGATTTGTGAACAAAAGCTCTCAGGGAGTTTTCAGATGCTCACTAGAAGAGTATCACTCTTAATCTCTCAAATTGATCTGAGTAAATCATTAGACTCACTCCCTTTTTATACCTATTGGTCCTTGGGGTCAGTCCATATCAGATTAGGTCTCAAAAATCGAAATAGAATCAAGTTCGGATCAATATCTGATAAGATACGCGTGAAAAACGCGTAATCTTAGCTGTCGCGGTCGGCATGCCGAACTGTGAGATAGGCAGGCCGAACTGGCCAGTTCGGCAGGCCGAACTTTCTGATCGGCAGGCCGAACTGCCGAGAAAAAATCTCCGCGAATCTTTTATTTTCCACCCGAGATTCTAAAGGATAAAGTCTCAGTTTTGATTCAAATAGCCCAATAGAAAAGATATCTGATCAAAACAAACTCTATCAAGATAATCTTTAAGAAAATAAATCAATTCAAATAATTCTACAAGTTTATCTTGTTCTAATTGTCCAAAATTAAAACAACCGATAAACAGACAAGAATTATCTGAACGCCATAATTCAACAAGTTCATCTTGAACTAATTTCTTACAAAATTAATTCAACCGATAAACAGACATGAATTATTTGATTCTTATAAATTTTAAACCAATCTGATAAATCCGACATAAGTCACCAATTATTGGAAAAGCACGCCGTGTCGTTACAGGATTTTGTGAGCTAGCAAAGGGGACCAAAATGGACCTATAAAGTTCAAGCTCATGATAACTATGAAACCCAATATCCCAGATATACATTTCACAATTATCAACTCCAACGCTACTCCACTAAAAGCTTGGAGCTGCACTCTCGAACTTTATAGAATTACGAAGCTCGTGTAGCTAAGTCTCCATGACATATCATAGTGTATCGCATCCCCATATGATCATCCATAATCGGCTTAAGGACAAGTTCTGTCTTACCTTCCCGATTATTTTTATCTTACGTTCCATTGTCTCACCATTAGAAAACTTACCATCCAAAGATAGTATACCATTCGGTTACACCTATGTATCCAAATGGTTGAGCGCTCCAGTTTTCCAATTACAGGACAACGCATATAAGAGGATATCATTACTCCTAAAGAGGAGCTATGGATTCCATATCTATGAATAACAAGTCTACGCTATCAAGAGTCATGCCTCCAACGTACCGGCATGCATGCCACTATAGAGATGTGGGAGTCACCCATTGGTACATCAAAAGACACAAGTCGAGACAACGGGCCCATTATTCATCTCAGGATTAAGATACAATACAAACGACTGTCTAAAGTGAATCGATTTGCCAAGACAGAATTATTAATCCAAATCAATTCACTTTATGTCCCGATCCAACACATCGTCACCTATGACAACGCGCCAATGTTTCTATTCACGGAGTCCAACTCCGATGGCCAAGACAAACCATCTCCCAAAAGGGATATAGACAACATAACAATCTTTACATGAATAAAGCGCCCAACTTTATTCCCTCGATTGCGGATCATATATTTTAGACCATCACCTTAAGAGTCGTGTCTACCGCATAATCATCCCATCATATGCCCAACTCTTAAGGTTTAGATTGACAGTCTCAGACTACTGTTTGCTTATCATACATTCAACGAATATGAACGTAAAGAGGACAATATTTGGTATATATAAATGAATAAATTCTTTATTGATAAAAATGTCTCCAAAAACGTATTACATTTTTACTCCTTAGAGCATACATGTCTAACACAAAATCATTTTACTGTGCACTTAATGTACTAAAACTTTGTGTTTATGACAAAGTTTGACAAAGTTTGTCACACTTTGTCTTTTAGACATTAAACCCTAATTTTTCAACTACCTATTATTATCAACATCCATATAACCATAATATAATCATGTCATAAAGTCTTTTTACATATCATAGTCCATAGTGTTAGTGATGTGCCCTAGGCCAATTATGTAATGACCATAATTTGACTTTGCTATATTTGCATTTTATTAATAAAGAGGCATTTTCATTATTGTTTTTGATTCTAATTCCATGAATAATTAATTCTATTTAAGGTCATCAAGTTGTGACTTGATAGTAAAACTCGTTGGTGAAAATTGAATTCTATTCTAGATTATCCTTAGTCGGTCATTATTATTGGGATAATAATGAATGAAGATTAGTATGAAGTTTGACTGATGATTATGTTTTACTAATCATGTGTATGAGACACTAAGTCAACTCATAGATATATATTTGAGAAATGATGTATTGGATTGACCCGCTATGAGAATACTGCATGGATAATTGTCATAAGTGATTCTCACCACAATAGTATTATCCTAGTCCTCTGACTTGAAATCACCATTGCTTCCTACATGACAAGTTTTATATTTTGACACATTCTAATATTATCTTTAACAGGATGATAGAATAGATTGTTGTTGGATATAGAGTGAATCATGTGAGGAATGTGAGTGATTAAGAAGGAAATTTTCCCTCATTTATTATGAGAAAGATATCTATGGGCCCCTCGATAAGTTAGACCGAAGAAAATTGTATGGCCATACTGGAATGAATCGATAAGGCTATCAATATCAGTCTACTTAAGATCAAGAAATAATATGATTGAATAGTATAAGGATAACATAAACCATGCCTTATGTTTAATCAAGGTATCTAGTGACAAAAGGACTTTAATACTTATTGTGGATTAGGTTATGTCGGATTATTGATATTAGCATAATTGGGTAATCATAATGTCTTGCTAGAGGCCGCTTATGATTTATGGGCCAGAAACAGAATTTCAAGCCCACTACCGATGTTATGTGAACCTATAGGGTTGCACACTTAGAACAGACCAAAAACAAATTTTGGGTTTACTGTGTCTAGGTTCAATGAACTTGATAATGTCCATATTCGATGTACTAGATATGTCTAGGTTCATTGAATCTAATATTATCTAGATTCTCTAAATCATATTCGAATTATAGATATTATCTAGATTTTTTGAATCATATTTGAATTACAGTTTACCCTAGTTAAAATTTGACTCTATCTCGAAGTCAATTATATAAATATATATCTATTTTAGGATTTCTGGCTAGATGAGATGAGAAAAGCCATTCTCTTATTCTAAAAGCCAAAAAACATTAAAACCCTAAAAATTAGAGAGAGTCATTTAACACAAAGAGAGTGTGCTAGCACACCAATTCAGTTTTTGAGAGAGTATGTTTGAGTGGATACCTGTAGAGGGCGTTGCTCTAAGTAACAACGTCTGAATCCGATCCCGAATACAAAAAGCTCGAGTTAGGGTGTCACCAAAGTGAACCCGCTCTCTTCCTTCCAGAAATCTTGCCCTTTTTGTCATCTTGGTAAGATTCTATGACTTTCTTATCAATATAATCGAATTGCATGGGTCCTGCGAGGGTTTTGTGGGAATTAATTTTGATTTTTTGCTACTTATTTGAATCACAAAATAAACAAAACCCAACAGTGGTATCAGAGCGGCTTGCAAATTCGATTAAATTGATTTTATATGGTTTTGTATATATGTGATATGCATGGAAATGAATTATAGATTAATTAGATTAATGTGTTTGAGGTTTTATTTGATTAAACATTTTTTCCATGTTAATTTGATTAATACATTTACTATTTCTTGTAACCTATTGTTGTTAATTTGATTAATATTGTAATTTAACAAGAATCTAGACGATTAAACGATATACTGTGAATCTAGTTTCGGTTTTATTAAGGTGGCGGACTGTTTAAATGTTAAACAGTGATAATCTATTTTGAACAGATTAATATATATCATAAAGTCTATTTAATTGTTAAACAAGGATAATCAGTTTAGAACAGATCAATAAATTTCATGAATCCTTTTAAGTGTTCAACAGAGATTAATTAATTCTGTTATGAATAGATTAGGTAATCTAATTAACTAAAATTAATGGATTTAGGCAACAACTCATTCAAACGAGTAAGGTAAATCGTTTGCCTTTCGGGACCGCCGCCAGTGGTGCCGCCCCTTGACCCCAAATTGATTTGTCACATAAATCGTTTTAGTCATAATAAAATTTAACTATAATTATATTATATTATTATGTTTATGTGTTTAGTGTGAATTGCATGGTGCATAGCATGGCTCTTTTATACCAATGTGATTGACAGGTTTTATTTAATTTTATTTTGGGTTTGTAATTTTAAATGTGGCCTGCATGTTGTTTTTCAATTTGTTGTAATTTATTTTTTTATTTAGTAAAAATAGAATAGTTTAGATTGCAATTTGTAATGTAAAATCAAAGCCCAAGATCAAGATAGATGGAGGTTCAAGATGGAGGTTCAAGATGGAGGCGCAAGATGGAGTCCGTTCATGGCAATCTAAGGAAATCCATGGAGATGAAAATTACCTGGGATTGACCATTAACCTTCATATTGGCTTATGAAGATCAATCTAGATTGGGGCCATGCTATGACACACTTATTGTGTTATTATTATGCTATGTATGTAATGCTGTGTATATGATGCTATGTATATAATATGACATAATAATAAACAATGAAATTAAATTCAAGTAGAACCCTCACTTAATATTAAGTAATTAAAAGGCCTCCCATAATTCAACACTTGTCAAGACTTGGATTGCTAAACATAGGTTCTGCCAAAGCAGGGTGTCTTAAGCCATCTAGGTAAGACAAGATGGATAATAGTGATATCCATATGTTTAAAATGGTTAGACTTAACTAGGTTATTAAAATGGTTTTGGACCTATGGCATTAGATGGGATTTTAATTAGCCAAGACATGTGATGTCAAATCCTATATTTATCCAAGAGTTACATAAGATGTAATTGGTAAAGTGTTACCTACCTAAATAACCATACTTTAGGTGATAAGCCAAAGCTTACTTAAAGTAAGGTGAAATATGGATCTTGACCCACTAAAATTATAATTATTGTGATTGCCAAATTAATATTGAGGCTTATTAATTTGATAAAATTAGTGGGATTTAAATTGTGCCTCATTAAAAATTGTTTAATAAAATGCTAATTACGCTCTGTATATATCTGTTGTAGATAATGGTATCAAACACCACATCTAATTTGTCACTACGAACAATCCTTAAGAAGGATAAGCTCAATGGGACTAACTTCCTAGACTGGTACAGAAACTTAAGAATTGTTCTTAAGCAAGAGAGGAAGGAATATGTCCTTGATCAACCTATCCCTGATGAACCAGCTGCTAATGCTCCTAGAGCGCAAAAGGATGCTCATAGTAAGCATCTCAATGACTCTGTTGATGTCACTTGCCTTATGCTTGGAAGCATGGAATCAGAGCTTCAGAAGCAATTGATGGAAATGGAGGCTTATCCATGATAGACCATCTCAAGGAAATGTTTTAAGAGAAAGCTAGAATTGAGAGGTTTGCCACTTTAAAGGCATTACTCTCGTGCAAGTTGACTACTGGCGGTTCAGTGAGTCCTCATGTTTTGAAGATGAAGGGTCATCTTGATCATTTGCAGAAATTTGGTCTTGAGATTAGCCAAGAGTTGGCTGTTGACATCATTCTCCAATCTTTTCCAGATGCTTATGATGGGTTCATTATGAACTACAACATGCATAATATAGAGAAGACTGTTTCTGAGTTACATGGGATGCTTAAGACTACTGAACAGAACATCAAGAATACCAAAGATATTCTGATGGTTAATAAAGGGAAAGGTATGAAAGGAAAGGAAAGGGTAAGAGCAAGAATAAGGCTCCCAAGGACTTTAAGAAGCCCAAGCCTAACCCCAAGCCCAATCTTGAACCTAAGGCTAAACCAAAGGAGGGAGTATGCTTTTTCTACAATGAGCCTGGTCATTGGAAAAAAAACTACAAGCTCTATTTGGATGATCTGAAGAAGAAGAACAGTAGTGCGACTACTCCTTCATGTATTTATGTTATAGAAGTCAATTTGTCTACTTCTGATTCCTGGGTATTAGATACTAGATCTGGATCTCATATTTGTACTAATGTGCAGGGTCTTAAGAGGAGTAGAATCTTGGTAAAGGCAAAGTGGACCTACGAGTTGGAAATGGAGCAAGAGTTGCTACTTTAGCTGTAGGAACATATAAGTTGACTTTGCCTAGTGGACTTGTTTTAAGATTAGAAAATTGTTATTATGCACCTGCTATGAGCAGGAATATTATTTATGTTTCTTGTTTGGACAAGGAAAATTTTGAGTTTATTATTAGGAATAATAAATGCTCCATTTACCGTGATAACATTTTCTATGGATATGCTCCATGAACGAATGGTCTTTATGTTCTGAACATTGAAAAAAAAAATGAAAAGTCCATCTATGATGTTAATACAAAGAAGTTTAAATCCAAAGATTTAAACCCTACCTATCTTTGGCACTGTCGTTTGGGTCATATAAATGAGAAACGCATTTCAAAACTCCATCAACATGGGCTTTTGAATTCATTTGATTTTGAATCATTTGAAGTACATGAGTCTTGTTTATTAGGCAAAATGACTAAGACACCTTTTACTGGACATAGTGAAAGGGCTAATGACTTATTGGGCCTTGTACATTCTGATGTATATGGACTGTTAAGTTCCACTGCTAGAGGAGGTTTTCAGTACTTCATTACTTTCACAGATGATTTTAGTAGATATGGCTATGTCTATCTAATGAAACAAAAATCTGACTCTTTTAAAAAGTTCAAAATTTTCAAAAATGAAGTACAAAATCAACTTGGTAAAAGTATTAAAGCACTTCGATCAGATCGAGGTAGTGCATACTTAAACCAAGAATTCATTGATCATCTTTGAGATTGTGGGATAGTCTCACAATTAACTCCACCAGGAACACCACAATGGACTGGTGTGTTTGAACAAAGAAATCAAACTTTATTGGATATGGTTCGATCTATGATGAGTCAGTTAGATCTTCCAATATCCTTTTAGGGGTATGCTCTGGAAACTGCTGCGTTCATACTGAACAGAGTTCCATCAAAGGTGGTTCAAAAGACACCATATGAGACGTGGACCAGGAAGTCACCTAGTTTGTCTTTTCTTAAGATTTGGGGATGTGAGACTTATGTGAAGCATCAAATTTCAAATAAATTGGCACCCAAATCAGACAGATGCCTTTTTCTGGGATATCCTAAAGAAACTAAAGGATATTACTTCTACAATGCTTCTGAGAACAAAGTGTTTGTTGCTAGGAATGGTGTCTTTTTAGAAAGAGAATTCATTTCTAAAGGAACCAGTGGGAGTAAAGGTCAACTTGAAGAAATTCAAGAACCACAAAATAGCATTGAACCACATGTGGAATCTCAACTAGATCAACAAGTAGTTGTTGAGCCTACACAAGTAGCACAAGGCCTGAGGAGGTCTAGTAGGACACATCAGAGCCCTAAGAGATATGGAATTCTCTTAACTGATAATAATGATTTGATGATTGTGGATCAAAATGAGCCCACATCCTACCAAGAGGCCATGAATAGCCCTGACTGTGATAAATGGCTAAAAGCCATGAAGTCAGAGATGCAATCCATGTATGATAATCAAGTATGGACTTTGATTGACCCGCCTAATGGTTTAAAGACTATTGGATGCAAATGAGTTTTCAAAAGGAAAACAGACATGGATGGCAATGTGCATACCTTTAAGGCAAGACTGGTTGCAAAAGGTTTCAAGCAAACACATGGTATAGACTATGATGAAACTTTTTCACTAGTTGCTATGCTTAAATCCATTCGGATTCTTCTCGCCATAGCTGCATACTAGGATTATGAGATTTGGGAAATGGATATCAAAACAGCGTTTCTTAATGGAAACCTACTTAAGGATGTGTATATGACACAACCTGAGAGTTTTGTTAGTCCTGAGAATTCTGGAAAGGTATGCAAGCTTCAAAGATCCATTTATGGATTAAAGCAAGCATCTTGGAGTTGGAATCTTTGTTTTGATGAAGCAATCAAAGAGTTTAGTTTCATCAAAAATGAAGATGAACCTTGTGTTTACAAGATGGTTAGTGGCAGCGTAATAGTCTTTCTAGTGCTATATGTTGATGACATATTACTCATTGGAAACAATATCCCTACTTTACAAAATGTTAAATCATGGTTAGGGAATTGGTTCTCAATGAAAGACTTAGGTGAAGCTTCCTATGTTCTAGGCATCAAGAACTATAGGATAGATCTAAGAGGCTTATTGGCCTAAGTTAGTGTACATACATTGATAAGGTATTGCATAGGTTTAGTATGCAAGATTCCAAGAGGGGATTCTTGCCAATGTCACATGGAATTTGTCTCAGCAAGACTCAGTGTCTAATGACATAGGACGAGTGAGACTGCATGAATAAGATTCCATCTGCTTTTGCCATTGGATTTATCATGTATGCAATGTTATGTACTCGACTTGATGTCTCATATGCCTTAAGCATAACCAGCAGATACTAATCAGATCCAGGTAAAAGTCACTAGACAGCAATCAAGAATATCCTTAAATATTTGAGAAGAACTAAGAATACATTCTTCCTATATGGAGGAAAGGAAGACGAGCTTGTTGTAAGTGGTTACACAAATGCCAGCTTCCAATCTGACAAGGATGACTTTTTATCAGAGTCAGGTTATGTGTTCTATTTGAATAGAGGTGCAGTGAGCTGGAGAAGTTCAAAGCAAGACACTGTTGCTGATTCTACAATAGAAGCTGAGTATATAGCTGCGTCAGAAGCAGCTAAGGAAGCAGTTTGGATCAAAAAGTTTATTACTAGTTTAGGTGTTGTTCCTAGTATATCAAATCCAGTAGACTTGTATTGTGATAATAACAGGGCCATAGCACAAGCTAAGGAACCTAGATCACATCAGTGATCCAAACATATACTCAGGCGTGATCATCTCATTCGAGAAATCATTGAGAGAGGAGACGTAAAGATATGCAAAGTACCTACAAATGAGAATGTTGTTGATCCACTCACTGAGCCTCTTCCACAGCCTAAGCATGAAAGTCATACTAGGTCAATGGGTATTAGATACAATATTGATTGGCCCTAGTGCAAGTGGGAGATTGTTAGTGATGTGCCCTAGGCCAATTATGTAATGACCACATTTTGATTTCGTTACATTTGCATTTTATTAATAAAAAAGCATTTTCATTATTTTTTTTATTCTAATTTCATAAATAGTTAATTCTGCCTAAGCTCATCAAGCATGTGACTTGATAGTAAAACTCTTAGGTGAAAATTGAATTCTATTCTAAATTATCCCTAGTCGGTCATTATTATTGGGATAATAATGAATGAAGGCTAGTATAAAGTTTGATTGATGATTATGGTTTACTAATCATGTGTATGAGATACTAACTTAACTCATAGATACATATTTAAGAAATGATGTTTTGGATCAATCCACTATGAGAATACTATATGGATAATTATCATAAGTGATTCCCATCATAATAGTATTATCCTAGTCGTCTAACCTGAAATCACCATTGTTTCCTACATGACAAGTTTTATATTTTGACACATTCTAATATTATCTTTAACAAGATGATGGAATGGATTGTTGTTGGATATAGAGTGAATCATGTGAGGAATGTGAGTGATTAAGAAGGAATTTGTCTGTCATTTATGATGAGAAAGATATCTATGGGCCCTTCAATAAGTTAGACTGAAGAAAAATGTATGGCCACACTAGAATAAATTGATAAGGGTTATCAATATTAGTCTACTTAAGATCAAGAAATAGTATGATTCAATAGTATAAGGATGACATAAACCATGCCTTATATTCAATCAAGGTATTTAGTGACAAAAGAACTTTAATACTTATTGTGGATTAGGTTATATCAGATTATTGACATTCGCATAACTTGGGTAATCATAATGTCTTGCTAGAGGCTGCTTATAATTTATGGGCCAGAAACAGAATTTTAAGTCCACTACCAACGTTATGTGAACCTACAAGGTCGCACACTTAGAACAGACCAAAAACGAATTTTGACTTTACTGTGTCAAGGTTCAATGTACCTGATAATGTCCATATTTGATGTACTAGATATGTCTAGGTTCATTGAATCTGATATTATCTAGATTCTCTGAATCATATTTGAATTATAGACATTGTCTAGATTCTCTAAATCATATTCGAATTACGGTTTACCCTAGTTAAAATCTGACTCTATCTCAAAGTCAATATATATATATTTGTTTTAGGGTTTTTGGCTAGATGAGATGAGAAAAGCCGTACTCTAATTCTAAAAGGCAAAAAACATTAAACCCTAACAATTAGAGAGAGTCATTTAACGTAAAGAGAGGGTGCTAGCACACCAATTCAGTTTTTGAGAGAGTCTATTCGTGTGGATACCTGTAGAGGGCGTTGCTCTAAGTAACAACGTCTGAATCTGATCCCAAATACAAAAAGCTCTAGTTAGGGTGTCATCGAAGTGAACCCACTCTCTTCCTTCTAGAAATCTTGCCCCTTTTGTCATCTTGGTAAGATTCTATGACTTTCTTGTCAATCTAATCGAATTGCATGGATCCTACGAGGGTTTTGTGGGAATTAATTTTCATTTTTCACTGCTTATTTGAATCACAAAATCAAACAAAACCCAACACATAGATGCCTTAAATTACATATCAAACTCTTAATATGCATAAGCTAAATCAAGGCTGGGTTTAGAATTTACCGAAGTGATTCTAATGGTTTTGCTCCTCTTTGTTAGTGCTTAAAACTTTGCTAACCCTCCTTGAGAATAACCATAACATAGCCCATCAAAATCCACTCAAAACTCCTTGGAAAAATGCCAATCTTATAGAGTAAAGATTGGATTTTTACCTCTAAAATAACTTTTCCTTGGTCTAGAATGCTTAATCTTGTTCCCTTGATGGATTAGAGTTTGTTTTCTTAAAAAATATTCAAGGGAAATAGGAAAAACCATGGTCGGTTTTGGTGAGAGGAAAATGGGCTCTTTTTTTTTTGGCATGTGTGCATAAAAAATGATGAAGACAAACTTGATGTTATCACTTAACCCTTTTTTTTCTTTTTTGCAATTTTAGCTTAATTGCAATTTAAATTTTTGTCCCCACCATATGTAGAAAACCAATTCTAACTAAAAGTGATGTGGCCAATTTCACATCTTTGAAGTTTCTCAATGTGGGTCCCACAATATTTTTAAAACAGTCCAAATTTACACTATACTATATTTTTCCTACACTGTCGATATATTTCTCTTACTGCTAGTTTACTTTCTAATACAATTTATGAGGTCCTATACCTTCCATACTAATCCACATCTTCTACACAGTACAATTCCTAAACACCTTAACTTTATATACTTTAATTTCTATGATATATTACTTTATGCAGTATAATTTCCATACTGCTTAACATTATCAAAATAATCATAATACTGCATAATTTTTATGGTGTATAATTTTTATTTTTCTATATAGTGTTTTCCTTTAACTGTATTTCTATCCTAAAATTTGTTACGATACATTCTGCAACAATTAAGTTTTCTAACTTATTTTTCCTCGCTTATCATCCAATTCTTATTCTTGTTTTATTCACCCTTTCCTTAAAACCATGGTATGATTTTTAACCTTGAAAATTCTATATTTGCTCTTATGAAATTTATCATAAAAATCAGATTCAAATAATAATTGTCGTGACATGTATTCTAGTAAAATTGAGAATTTCTTGAATATTATAGAGGACATGAGACATTTCCCTTATACATCGTGTTAGACATCTATACCCTAAGGAGTAAAAAAATAATATGTTTTTGGAGATATTTTTATCAATAAAGAGTTTATTTATTATTCATATACCCAATTGTTGTTCTCTTTATGTTCATATTTGTTGAATGTATAATAAGCAAACAAAAGTCTGAGACTGTCAATCTAAACCTTAAGAATCAGGCATATGATGGACAGATTATGCGGAAGGGGACCAAAATGGACCTATAAACTTCAAGCTCACGATAATTATGAAACCCAATAGCCTAGATATTCATTTCATAATTATCAACTCCAACACTACTCCACTAAAAGCTTGGAGCTGTACTCTCAAACTTTATAGAATTACAAAGCTCGTATAGCTAAGTCTCCATGACATATCAAAGTGTATCGTATCCCCATATGATAATCCATAATCAGCTTAAGGACAAGTTCTGTCTTACCTTCCTGATTATTTTTAACTTACGTTCCATTATCTCACCATTAGAAAACTTACCATCCAAAGATAGTATACCATTCGGTTACACCTATGTATCCAAATGGTTGAGCGCTCCAGTTTTCCAATTATAGGATAACGCATATAAGAGGATTTCATTACTCCTAAAGAGGAGCAATTCCATATCTATGAATAATAAGTCTACGCTATCAAGAGTCATGCCTCCAACGTACCGGCATGCATACCGCTATTGAGATGTGGGAGTCACCTTTGGTGCATCAAAAGACACAAGTCGAGACAACAGGCCCACTATTCATCTTGGGATTAAGATACAATACAAATGATTGTCTAAAGTGAATCGATTTGCCAAGATAGAATTATTAATCCAAATCAATTCACTTTGTGTCTCGATCCAACATATCATCACCTATGACAACGTGCCAATGTTTCTATTCATAGAGTCCAACTCCGATGGTCAAGACAAACTATCTCCCAATAGGGATATAGACAACATAACAATCTTTGCATGAATGAAGCACCCAACTTTGTTCCCTCGATTACGGATCATACGTTTTAGACCGTCACCTTAAGAATCGTGTCTTCCGCATAATCAGTCCATCATATGCCCAATTCTTAAAGGTTTAGATTGACAGTCTTAAACTATTGTTTGCTTAACATACATTCAACAAATATGAACGTAAAGAGGACAAGATTTGATATATATAAATGAATAAATTCTTTATTGATAAAAATATCTCCAAAAACGTATTAAATTTTTACTCCTTAGGGCATACATGTCTAACAATCTCCTCCTTGCACTAAGTGAGTAAATACAACAAATCTCGCATCGTCATAGCTTCCACATGCCTTTCGAAGACTCTCCTAGTAAGTGTCTTCATAAATGGATCAGCTAAATTGTCCTCTGATGTGATCTTGCACACCATGACATGCCCGCCCTCAATGAAGTCCTTTATCACATGATACTTCCGATCAATATGCTTACTCTTCTTGTGAAATCTTGGTTCTTTAGCATTAGCTACCGCTGCACTTTTATCACAGTACAGTGATACCACCTTATTCATACCAGGAACTACCTCAAGATCCCCAAGGAACTTGCGGAGCCATACTGCTTCTTTCGAAGCATCACTAGCTGCCACATACTCGGCCTCCATCGTTGAATCCAAAGTGCAATCTTGCTTCGCACTACTCCAACTGATGTCACCGCCGCCCAGAGTAAACACAAGCCCCAAAGTTGATTTCTTAGAATCTAGATAGGATTGAAAATCCAAGTAAGTGTATCCTAGAGGAGTCAAGTCCTCACCCGAATACACAAGCATATACCCTCAAGTCCTTCTCAGGTACTTGAAAATATGCTTTACCGCAACCCTGTGGTTCGGTCTTGGATTTGCCTGAAATCGACTTACAATCCTAACCGTATAACTTATATCTGGTCGTGTGCAAAGCATAGCATACATGAGACTTCCCACTGCTAAAGCATAAGGCACATTCTTCATGTTTTCTCTTTCTTCATAAGACTTTGGGGAGTCTTTGTTAGAAAGAGTAATTCCAGACCTAGATGGTTGCCCACCTTTATTGGAATCCTGCATTGCAAACCTCCTGAGAATTTTATCTCTGTAGCCAGCCTATGACAAAGCTATCATTTTGTTCTTCCTATCCTGAAAGATCTAGATACCAAGAACAAAATTAGCCTCACCCAAGTCCTTCATGTCAAACTGCTTGGTCAACCATAATTTGACCTATGACAACGCCCCAACGTCAGTGCCGATTAGCAGAATGTCATCTACATAGAGCAGTAGAAAAACCACCTTCCCATCCTTAATGTGTTTGTAAACACATGGTTCTTCCACATTTTGTTAGAACCCATAAGTCTTGATCACCTGATCAAATCTTATGTTCCAAGAACTAGAAGCCTGCTTAAGTCCATAAATTGACTTAAGCAGCTTACAAACCTTACCCTCTTGACTTGTGACCTTGAACCCGTTTGGTTATTCCATATAAATGGACTCATCAAGATAGCCATTTAGAAAAGTCATCTTGATATCCATCTTCCAAATCTCGTAGTCAAGAGCGGTAGCTATGGATAAGAGAATCCGGATGGATTTAAGCATGGCTACAGGCGAAAAGGTTTCCTCATAATTGATTCCTTCCTTTTGCGCATAACCCTTAGCTACCAGTCTAGCCTTAAAGGTTTCAACCTTTCCATCCACTCCTCTTTTCCTCTTGTAGATCCACTTACACCCTATGGGCTTTACCCCTTCGGGAAGATCTACAAGCTCCTAGACATGATCAGTCTCCATAGACTTCATCTCTATGTTCATGGCCGCTATCTAGAGTTTTGAATCAACATCCTCCATTGCTTCTACGTAAGTATAAGGATCCCTATCATATTCATCCGGTTCAGCCAAGAAGACCTCCCCATTGAACATATACCTTTTAGGTTGACGCCCGATCCTCCCACTACGCCGAAGCCCCTGAAATTGTCGTTCAAGTTTGTTCGGTTTTTTTGCACTGATCGGAACGGTTTCATTCGAAACCTCTGGAGTGATCTGATCACTTCTTAACTCCTCAAGCACCACTTTGTTTTGAGGTTTAAAGTCATCCATGTAACTTTCCTCAAGGAAAGTTGCATTAGTAGAAACCACAACTTTATTTTCCTTCAGGTTATAAAATAACCCCCTTTAGTCCCTTTTGGATATCCTACAAACATGCAAACTTTCGAACGTGCTTTCAACTTATTCGGATCCTTAAACAGGACATGAGCCGGACATCCCTATATGCGAATATGGTTTAAGGATGTCTTCCTCCTTGTCCACAACTCGTGAGGAGTTTTAGGGACCGATTTTGATGGCATATTGTTCAAAAGATAACATGTAGTTTGTAATGCATATCCCCAAAAGGATAAAGGTAATGATGAATAACTCATCATGGACCTGACCATGTCCAACAAGGTCCTATTTCTTCTCTCCGCTATGCCATTCTGTTGCGGAGTGCCCGGCGCAGTTAAATGGGATAAAATCCCATTCTCTAACAAGTGTCCCAAGAACTCATTAGACAGGTATTCTCCACCTCGATTGGATCGAAGTGCCTTTATGGGTCTACCCAATTGTTTTTCCACTTCAGCCCGAAACTCCCTGAACTTGTCAAAAGTTTCACTTTTGTGGTGCATTAGGCACACATACCCATATCTTGAGTAATCATCAATAAAAGTGATGAAGTACTCATACCCTCCTCGTGCCCGGATGTTCATTGGTCTGCAAACATCACTATGCACAAGTTCTAGAACCCCTTTGGCCCTATTGCCTTTAGACCCGTATGGTCTTTTGGTCATTTTACCCTCTAAACAAGATTCACATTGAGGTATAGATTCCACCTTTAAGTGACTTAAAGGTCCATCCCTTACCAACCTTTGAATCCTATTCAGTTTAATGTGACCAAGGCGCAAATGCCAAAGATAAGTCTTATTAGAGTGAGAAGTTTTAAGTCTTTTAGAGTTATTATAATTCATCTCAACATTAAGCAATAAGTCCATCTTAGGTTTGATAAAATATAGATTATTTTGCATCCATCCAGAACAGATAAAAGATTTGTTTTTACGAATTACCACTTTTTCATTAAAAGATACCACGTAGGAGTCTTTAAATAAACAAGATACAGAAATTAAATTCCTTTTAAATTTAGGAACATAAAAACAATCTTGCAAAAATAAATTCCTATATTTATCAAAGTAAAGATGGACATCTCACATTGCTTCCGCTGAGACCAAGGATCTATCGCCCATCTGAAGCGTGAAGTCTTCATGTAGCAGACTTCTCGTTTCTTTGAACCCCTACAGAGAAACACAAACATGATTAGATGCATCAGAATCTATGACCCAAATGTCACTGGATTCCTCAACCAAACAAGTTTCTAAATACAAAAGATCACACCTACCTCCTTTGGAAAGGAAGTCCTTGCAATGCTTCTTAATATGCCCGACCTTTCCACAAAAGAAGCACTTAAGCTTCTTTGCATTATTCTTCTTCTTCTTCTTGCTCTTGGTGTTAGTAGGAATAAAAGACTTTCCGTTCTTGGCCCGTTGCTTCTTTCCATTCTTAGAGTTGGGGTTGGAACCAGAAGCAGCTACCATGTTGGCCTCACCACCCGTAGGAGACTCCCTAATCAATAGTTCAAACTCCTGTAACTGTTTCATTAATTCTGTCAAGGTCATATCCTGTCTATTGCTCAAATTAAATGTAGCTCTAAATGAAATAAATTCCTTAGACGGAGTTTCAAAGACCATAGTCATCTGAGTTTAGCTTCGATGTCGGCTCCATTGGTTTGAGCCTCAGCTAGGTAACCCATGACCAACATCATATGCTCCCTTACAGATGTCCCCGGTCTCTGCCTACAGTTTAAGAGTTTTCGAAGCGCCCCTTGCCGCTTTGTCATGGTCTGGCCTCCAAACATGTCCTCAAGATTATCCAAGATCTGCTTCGTAGTCTCATAATCTTGATGTTGAGCCTGCAGCACATTATTCATGCTGGCCATAACATAGCAGCGGGCCTGATCATTAGCATCTTTCCAGCAGTCATATGCTTGGAATTGCTCATTAGATGAGTCTCCCGTAGGCTTGGGAGGACAAGGGGTTGTCAGAACATATTTCAGTTTCTCAAAGGACAGGATGATATCCAGGTTCCATTTCCAATCATTGTAATTCTCACCAGTTAACAAGTTTTTGTCAAGTATCGACGATAAAGTATTTTTAGACATTTTTAATCTACAATAAAGAATCATATACCAAACATAAGCAAACATATCATAATAATTTAGTAAGATAACACAATCATGAAAAATCATACAAATGTGTTTATGTGTCAAAACCTTGAAAATATCACAACCTTAGAATGATAATTCCCAACTCAGAATTCAACAAGCTCCTAGGGGAGTCATGCCAATTTCAATCAGGAACACGGATCCCGTCCTAATAAATATATGCCATCCAGGACCCGTATGATCTAGTATATATTAATAATCGTTTCTTTGGCCATTAATTTTATTAACAGAGCTCCTAGGGGAGGTTAATAATAAAATTAACGTGAGTGTATAACCATCGTTTCAGTATTTTATCCATGGTTTATAATCACCACCTAGGGGTGTGTAACCATAAATCATGCTAAAATACCTTATCCTCTTGGAGATCCAATCTGGAATATGATAAAAATCCCTTCCTAGGGGTCGGAACCACCATGTTCTTCCTATGGACCAACGATGGAGGCTTTAGGTTCTCTCTTCGAAAACCTTCTCCCACTCAATCTTTTGAAATTAAGGTTTTATTTTAAAATTATGCATGAACAATTTTAATATGAGCGGCACTTCCTATTCTATATGACATGTTATCAATATACATGGCAAATCATATTATAATGCAATCAAGCAAAGCTACAAGCAAAATAATAATTACCATAATATTATGGTTCCACCCTAGAGAATATAAAACTAAGATTACAAGAGAATAATCGAGACATATATCAATTCTTCATCCTTGAATCCTCAAGTTGTATCCTTCTTCACATAATTCCATCTTCAAGTCTTCAATCCCGTATGAATCAAATACTTCATACTTCCGGTCATATCCAAATTTAATGTTTCTCAAAATCGTCCCAAAAATAAAATTAAAACTACACTACAAAAATTGCACCTTTTCTGAAAAATTTGCAACTCTCGGTCGGCAGGCCGATCTGGGTGATCGGCCTGCCTGTCATGCTTCATCGGCCGGTCGATCGAAAAGATCGGACTATTGACCCATGAAAGTTTGGCCTGCCGGTAGAGCCAGCCGATTTCTGCCCCACTGACGGCCTACCGAACCACACGTCTGGCCTGCCGATCTGTGATGTTCGGCATGCCGACTAAGCAGAAATCTCCATTCCAGAAAATACAATTTTAATGCAATTCATCAATTTTATTTTCAACAATTCAAAAACATAAAATTAGAGACTCAAGAAATACCTGGGTGCACCATCATCCATCTTTTAGATCCGCTTTCCAGTTCCGTCTTCTCCGGATAATTATTCAATTACAAAATTCTCACAAATTTAAAATTAAATAACAATTTTTAGACAGAGATGATAGTCCGCCATCTAATTACATGAAAAACCTAGATACATATTCTAACCTCTAAGGAACCATAACCGGTATAAATTAATTAATTAATAAATAATTAAATAACAATTTAATCAACCATAATTAATTAATGAACATTCACCATATAATCCATGACAACATATAATTATATAGAAACCTAGAGTGCCAACTCTCTATAAAATTAAATTCAAGCATAGGAGAGATTAAGATCACAAATTTATACATATATATGATCACAAACTTGTAAATTTATGTAAAAACCTATGGCTCTGATATCAACTGTTGGAAAAAAAAACAAGGTGAGGTGTGCAGCGGGAATTTTTTAAAATTTTAACATCAGAGTATTTTTCCAAAACACAAGTTTGACATGCTATCTATATAAATTAGATAGATCTTACTAACCTATGTATACCGAAGAACCTCCGCAGCCTATGAAGAGAAGTAACGTACCAGAAGAGCCTCAACCAACTGGTCTTCTTTGCTATTCTCTATCCATAATCAGAGTGAGTGTGGGCTCACACGTACAGCTCTTCCACCAGTGACTCTCCATCCAACCAATCGAGAGAACCCAAAGCTAGTGTTCGTGATTTGTGAACAAAAGCTCTCAGGGAGTTTTTAGATGCTCACCAAAAGAGTATCACTCTTGATCTCTCAATTGATCTAAGTAACTCATGAGACTTACTCCCTTTATATAGCGATTGGTCTTGGGGTCAATCCTTATCAGATTAGGTCTCAAAAACTCGAAACAGAATCAAGCTTGGATCAATATCTGATAAGATCCACGTGAAAACGTGTAATCTTATGGCCCGTTGATTGGCAGGCCGAATAGCCTGATCGACAGGCCGAACAGGCCCCATCAGTAGGCCAAACACGTAGATCGATAGGCTGAACTGCCGCGTAAATATCTCCTTGAATCTTTTATTTTCCACCCGAGATTCTATAGGATAAAGTCTCAGTTTTGATTCAAATAACGCAATAGAGAAGTTATCTGATCAAAACAAACTTTATCAAGATAATCTCTAAGAAAGTAATTCAATTCATAATAATTCTACAAGTTTATCTTGATTTAATTTATCCAATTAAATCAACCGATAAACAGACAAGAATTATCCGATCCTAATAATTCAACAACTTTATCTTAAATTAATTTTATTACAAAATTAATTCAACCAATAAACAGACATGAATTATTTAATTCTTTCAAATTTTAAACCAATCTGATAAATCTAACATAAGCCACCAATTATTAAAAAAGCACGCCGTATCGTTATAGGATTTTATGAGCTAGCAAAGGGGACTAAAATGGACCTATAAAGTTCAATCTCATGATAATTATGAAACCCAATAGCCCAGATATTCATTTCACAATTATCAACTCCAATGCTACTCCACTAAAAGCTTGGAGCTGCACTCTCGAACTTTATAGAATTACGAAGCTCGTATAGCTAAGTCTCCATGACATATCAAAGTGTATCGTATCCCCTGATAATTCATAATCAGCTTAAGGACAAGTTCTGTCTTACCTTCTTGATTATTTTTATCTTACATTCTATTATCTCACCAATAGAAAACTTACCATCCGAAGATAGTATACCATTCGGTTACACCTATGTATCTAAATGGTTGAGCGCTCCAGTTTTTCAATTATAGGATAACGGATATTAGAGGATCTCATTACTTCTAAAGAGGATCTATGGATTCCATATCTACGAATAACAAGTCTACGCTATCAAGAGTCATGCCTCCAACGTATCGGCATGCATACCACTATTAAGATGTTGGAGTCACCCTTTGGTATATCAAAAGACACAAGTCGAGACAATGGGCCCACTATTCATCTTAGGATTAAGATACAATGCAAATGATTGTCTAAAGTGAATCG
Source organism: Artocarpus heterophyllus (assembly GCA_025403435.1). Classification (NCBI taxonomy): domain Eukaryota; kingdom Viridiplantae; phylum Streptophyta; class Magnoliopsida; order Rosales; family Moraceae; genus Artocarpus; species Artocarpus heterophyllus. The sequence goes on from CM046353.1 coordinate 27,116,403, forward strand.
ATTTGCCAAGATAGAATTATTAATCCAAATCAATTCACTTTGTGTCCCGATCCAACATATCATCACCTATGACAACGTGCCAATGTTTCTATTCACGGAGTCTAACTTTGATGGTCAATACAAACCATCTCCTAATAGGGATATAGACAACATAACAATCTTTGCATGAATAAAGCATCCAACTTTATTCCCTCGATTACGGATCATACGTTTTAGACCGTCACCTTAAGAATTGTGTCTTCCACATAATCAATCCATCATATGCCCAATTCTTAACGGTTTAGATTGACAGTCTCAGACTACTATTTGCTTAACATACATTCAACAAATATGAATGTAAAGAGGACAAGATTTGGTGTATATAAATGAATAAATTCTTTATTGATAAAAATATCTCCAAAAACATATTAGATTTTTACTCCTTAGGGCATACATGTCTAACAGATGAAGAGCTTGAATTCCTTCCAGTACCTTCAGAACCTATTATTGCCAATGACAACGAGTCTATTGACTCTAGTGAAGAAAAGGAGGAAGAGGACCCTAAGGACGATCCCAAACATAGTGACATGTTTGGAATAGAGTCAGATTAGAAAGTAAATGGACCTATAAAGATACATATGTACTAAAATGTATGTAGAGGTGTAATTAGTATATTTTTGACTTTGTTGCCTTTGTATATGAGTGTACATCCAGCAAGTGATATCCTTCGCGGTGATAAGGTAAATGTAACCGGAAGAGATAACTACTTCCGGAAGATATGAACAATTTATGTAAGAAAGGAAAGTAAGTATGTATGATAGACACTTATGTAATGTTTTGGGAATGGAGAATGTACAAGAAAAAGGAAGAAGTTAATGAAATGAAATGTATGAAATGAGATATTAAGTTTATGTTATTGTTCATGTTTGCATGTATTTAAAGCATTTGAAAATTTGTTATACTATTAACTTAATAGTATATACTGACGTAATAACGAAACTGTATGGTAGGCATATAAGATTATTAGCAATGGCTGATGCACTTGGACGACCTGCGAACCCAGACCTGATGGCTATGATCACGAAGTTACAACAGAAACTCTAAGCTCAGGAGTTAGAAATGCAAGAGTTAAGAGTACAGTTAGTGAACTAGAATCTTGAACCTCAGGCACACGTGAACTTGTCAGCCCCAGTACCACCGCCTTAGCAAGTGGAACTAGCTATACTAGTTGTTCCGATTGCTCCAGTAGCATTTGCTACTGAATTTTATGAATGATTTCGACGGATGAAAGCCCCAAAATTTGACAAATCTACTGATCCACAAGAAGCCGATGATTGGCTTACTAGCATAGAGAGGGTTTTGAAATTTATGGGGCTCAATGATCATGAGAAGGTCTTATGTGCCTCATTTTCCCTCACTGAGGATGCTAGGCGATGGTGGAGTTAGTGGAACGTAGAAGGAACATAGAAGAAATGTCGTGGCCAAATTTCATGGAAGAATTTAGAAGGGCTTATTTCAATGTGGAAACAATAACAGCCCAGCAAAAAGAATTCAACAACTTTAAACAAGGCAACATGTCAGTGGTTGACGCTGTAAAAAGATTCAATCAACTAGCACGACTTTGTCTTGAACTAGTACCCACTGATCGGGAGCAAATAAGAAGATTAATGCGGATGTTTCGAACCGACATAGCCCTTGTAGTTGATAGTGGAGGGCAAGCTTCTAAGGATGTAGAGGATTGCATCGAATGGGCTACTAGAGCTAAGTTTAGAATTTCCCATGATAAGGAAGAGAGCTAAGTTTTGAATTGACGCCAGGTACAGCGCCAATTTTGAAAGCACCGTATCGTATGGCCCCAAGAGAACTCAAAGAGCTGCAGATACAATTACAAGAATTGTTGGACAAAGGGTTTATTCGACCAAGTCATTTGCCATGGGGAGCGCCTGTATTATTTGTAAAGAAGAAAGATGAAACATTACGAATGTACATTGATTAACGGGAACTGAACAAAATCATGATTAAGAATAATTATCCACTTTGGAGAATTGATGATCTATTTGATCAATTGAAGGGAGCATCAGTATTTTCAAAGATAGATTGACGTTCTGGGTATCATCAACTTTGGGTTAAAGAGGAGGACATGCCAAAGAAGGCATTTCGAATGCGGTATGGGCATTATGAGTTTTGTGTCATGCCATTTGGACTGACTAATGCCCTGACAGCATTTATGGACCTTATGAACTAGATCTTTAAGGACTACCTAAACAAGTTCGTCATCGTTTTCATTGACGATATCTTGATTTACTCAAGAACATCAAGAGAACATGAGGAACATTTAAAGCTTGCACTGTAATTACTGAGGAAGCATCAATTGTATGCCAAGTTCTCAAAATGTGAATTTTGGCTGTAAAAAGCTCATTTCCTAGGACATGTGGTATCACGAGATGGAGTATCTGTTGATCCTTCAAAGGTAGAAGCAGTAAATAAGTGGCCTACACCGAAAAGTGTTACCGAGATCGAGAGTTTCCTCAATCTAGTGGGCTATTATCGACATTTTGTAGAAGGATTCTCCCGACTTGCAGCACCACTCATGATGCTTACATGAAAAGCAGCAAAGTATGAATGGACCAAGAAGTGCAAAGAGAGTTTCTAGGCACTAAAAAGATGACTCATGAGTGTGCCAGTACTGACCATACTCGATCTGAACCTAGGAAACTTCGTGATCTACAACGATGCATCAAAAACAGGCTTGGGAGCTATACTTATGCAAAATGGAAAGGTGATTGCATACGCATCCCGACAACTGAAGGATCATGAAAAGAACTACCCAACACATGACTTGGAATTAGCAGAGGTCGTATTTGCACTGAAGATTTGGAGTCACTATTTGTATGGAGTTAAATGCGAGATTTATATAGACCACCAAAGTATGAAATATATCTTCACATAGAAGAAGCTAAACATGGGAGAATGAAGATGGCTTGAGTTGGTTAAGGACTACGACTGTGAAATTCTATATCACCCTGGAAAGGCTAACAGAGTAGCTGATGCACTCAGTCGTAGAACGATGTCTTCGCTTGCAATGGTGCAATCGATGCCAAGACCTCTTCAAAAAGACTTGGTAGAAGTGGGAATGCAGATAATCACTAGAGAACTAGCCAATCTATCCTTCCGACCAGCTATCTGGGAGCATATAAAGGAGCAACAAGAAGCAGATACTGTTAGACATGTATGCTCTAAGGAGTAAAAATGTAATACGTTTTTGGAGACATTTTTATCAATAAAGAATTTATTCATTTATATATACCAAATATTGTCCTCTTTACGTTCATATTTGTTGAATGTATGATAAGCAAACAGTAGTCTGAGACTGTCAGTCTAAACCTTAAGAGTTGGGCATATGATGGGATGATTATGCGGTAGACACGACTCTTAAGGTGATGGTCTAAAATATATGATCCGCAATCGAGGGAATAAAGTTGGGCGCTTTATTCATGTAAAGATTGTTATGTTGTCTATATCCCTTTTGGGAGATGGTTTGTCTTGGCCATCGGAGTTGGACTCCGTGAATAGAAACATTGGCGCGTTGTCATAGGTGATGATGTGTTGGATCGGGACATAAAGTGAATTGATTTGGATTAATAATTCTGTCTTGGCAAATTGATTCACTTTAGACAATCATTTGTATTGTATCTTAATCCTGAGATGAATAATGGGCCCGTTGTCTCGACTTGTGTCTTTTGATGTACCAATGGGTGACTCCCACATCTCTATAGTGGCATGCATGCCGGTACGTTGGAGGCATGACTCTTGGTAGCGTAGACTTGTTATTCATAGATATGGAATCCATAGCTCCTCTTTAGGAGTAATGATATCCTCTTATATGCGTTGTCCTGTAATTGGAAAACTGGAGCGCTCAACCGTTTGGATACATAGGTGTAACCGAATGGTATACTATCTTTGGATGGTAAGTTTTCTAATGGTGAGACAATGGAACGTAAGATAAAAATAATCGGGAAGGTAAGACAGAACTTGTCCTTAAGCCGATTATGGATGATCATATGGGGATGCGATACACTATGATATGTCATGGAGACTTAGCTACACGAGCTTCGTAATTCTATAAAGTTTGAGAGTGCAGCTCCAAGCTTTTAGTGGAGTAGCGTTGGAGTTGATAATTGTGAAATGTATATCTGGGATATTGGGTTTCATAATTATCATGAGCTTGAACTTTATAGGTCCATTTTGCTCCCCTTTGCTAGCTCACAAAATCCTGTAACGACACGGCGTGCTTTTCCAATAATTGGTGACTTATGTCGGATTTATCAAATTGGTTTAAAATTTATAAGAATCAAATAATTCATGTCTGTTTATCGGTTGAATTAATTATGTAAGAAATTAGTTCAAGATGAACTTGTTGAATTATGGCGTTCGGATAATTCTTGTCTGTTTATCAGTTGTTTTAATTTTGGACAATTAGAACAAGATAAACTTGTAGAATTATTGTGAATTGATTTATTTTCTTAGAGATTATCTTGATAAAGTTTGTTTTGATCAGATATCTTTTCTATTGGGCTATTTGAATCAAAACTGAGACTTTATCCTTTAGAATCTCGGGTGGAAAATAAAAGATTCGCGGAGACTTTTTCTCGGCAGTTCAGCCTGCCTATTAGAAAGTTTGGCCTGCCGATCTAGAAAGTTCGGCCTGCCGAACTGGCCAGTTCGGCCTGCCTATCACACAGTTCGGCATGCCGACCGCGACAGTTAAGATTACGCGTTTTTCACGCGTATCTTATCAGATATTGATCCGAACTTGATTCTGTTTTGATTTTTGAGACCTAATCTGATATGGACTGACCCCAAGGACCAATAGGTATAAAAAGGGAGTGAGTCTAATGATTTACTCAGATCAATTTGAGAGATTAAGAGTGATACTCTTCTAGTGAGCATCTGAAAACTCCCTGAGAGCTTTTGTTCACAAATCACGAACACTAGCTTTGGGTTCTCTCTATTGGTTGGAAGGAGAGTCACCGGTGGAAGAGCTGTACATGTGAGCCCACACTCACTCCGGTTGTGGATAGAGAATAGCAAAGAAGACCAGTTGGTTGAGGCTCTTCTGGAACGTTACTTCTCTACACAGGTCGCGGAGGTTCTTCGGCACACTGAGGTTAGTAAGATCTGTTTAATTTATACATATAACATGTCAAACTTGTGTTTTGCAAAATACTCTGTTGAAAAATTTTAAAAATTCCGCTGCGCACTTTGTTTCCAACAATTGGTATCAGAGCCGAGGTTTTTACATAAATTTGCAAGTTTGTGATCATGTTATATGCATAAATTTTGTGATCTTAATCTCTCCAATGCTTGAATTAAATTTTATAGAGAGATGGCACTCTAGGTTTCTATATAATATATATGTTGTCATGGATTATATGGTGAATGTTTATTAATTAATTATGGTTGATTAAATTGTTGTTTAATTATTTATTAATTAATTAATACCGGTTATGGTTCCTTAGAGGTTAGAATGTGTATCTAGGTTTTTCATGTAATTAGATGGCGGACTATCATCTCCGTCTAGGAATTATTATTTAATTTTTAATTTGTAAGAATTTTGTAATTAAATAATTATTCGGAGAAGACGGAACGAGAAGTCGGAACTTAAAGATTGATGATGGCGCCTCCCAGTATTTCCTGAGTCTCTAATTTTATGTTTTTGAATTGTTGAAAATAAAATTGATGAATTGCATTAAAATTGTATTTTCTGGATTGAGGGTTTTCTGCTCGGTCGGCATGCCGAACCTCACAGTTCGGCAGGCCGAAGGTCACAGATCGGCAGGCCGGACGTACGGTCCGGCAGGCCGACAGTGGGGCAGAAATTTTGGTGCTCTGCCGGCAGGCCGAACCTTCATGTTCGGCAGGCCGAACCTCCATGATCGGTAGGCCGATCACCTAGATCGGCCTGCCGACCGAGAGCTACCAGGTGTCCAGAAAAGGTGCAATTTTTCCAGTGCAGTTTTAATTTTATTTTTGGGACGATTCTGAGAAACATTAAATTTGGATTTGACCGGAAATATGAAGTGTTCGATTCATACGGGATTGAGGACTTGAAGATGGATATTACATGAAGAAGGATACAGCTTGAGGATTCAAGGATGAAGAATCGATAAATGTCTCGATTATTCTCTTGTAATCTTAGTTTTTCTATTCTCTAGGGTGGAACCATAATATTACGGTTATTATTATTATTATGCTTGTAGCTTTGCTTGATTGCTTTGCTTGTCTGCATTATAATATGATTTACCATGTATATTGATAACATGTCATATAGAATAGGGAGTGCCGCTCATATTAAATTTGTTCATGCATAATTTCAAAATAAAACCTTGACTTCAAAAGATTGAGTGGGAGAAGGTTTTCGAAGAGAGAACCTAAGGCCTCCATCGTTGGTCCATAGGAAGAACATGATGGTCCCAACCCCTAGGAAGGGATTTCTATCATGTACCTGATTGGATCTCTAAAAGGATAAGGTATTTTAGTATGATTTATGGTTGCACACCCCTAGGTGGTGATTATAAATCATGGATAAAATATTAAAACGGTGGTTACACACTCACGTTAATTTTATTATTAACCTCCCCTAGGAGCTCTGTTAATAAAATTAATGGCCAAAGAAACGATTATTAGTATGTGCTGGATCATACGGGTCCTGGATGGCATATATTAATCAGGAGGGGATCCGTGTTCCTGATTGAATTTGGCATGACTCCCCTAGGAGCTTGTTGAATTCTGAGTTGGGAATTATCGTTGTAAGGTTGTGATATTTTCAAGGTTTTGACACATAAACACATTTGTATGATTTTACATGATTGTGTTATCTTACTAAATTATTATATATGTTTGCTTATGTTTGGTATATGATTCTTTATTGTAGATTGAAAATGTCTAAAAACGCTTTATCATCGATACTTGACAAAAACCAATTAACCTGTGAGAACTATAATGATTGGAAACGGAACCTGGACATCGTCCTTTCCTTTGAGAAACTGAAATATGTTCTGACAACTCCTTGTCCTCCCGAGCCTAAGGGAGACTCAAGTAATGAGCAATTCCAAGCGTACGAACGCTGGAAAGATGCTAATGATCAGGCCCGCTGCTATGTTATGGCTAGCATGAATAACGTGCTGCAGGCTCAACATCAGGATTATGAGACTGCGAAGCAGATCTTGGATAATCTTGAGGACATGTTTGGAGGCCAGGCCATAACAAAGCGGCAAGGGGCGCTTCGGAAACTCTTAAACTGTAGACAGAGACCGGGGACATCTGTAAAGGAGCACATGATGTTGGTCATGGGTTACCTCGCTGAGGCTCAAACCAATGGAGCCGACATCGATGCTGAAACTCAGATGACTATGGTCTTTGAGACTCTGTCTAAGGAATTTATTCCGTTTAGAGCTACTTTTAATCTAAGCAATAGACGGGATATGACCTTGACAGAACTGATGAAACAGTTACAAGAGTTTGAACTGCTGATCAGGGAGTCTCCTGCTGGTGGAGAGGCCAATATGGTAGCTGCTTCTGGTTCCAATCCTAACTCTGGGAATGGAAAGAAGCAACGGGCCAAAAGTGGGAAGTCTTCTATTCCTATTGCTACCAAGAGCAAGAAGAAGAAGAAGAAGAACCCAAAGAAGCTTAAGTGCTTCTTTTGTGGTAAGGTCGGGCATATAAAGAAGCATTGCAAGGACTTCCTTTCCAAGGGAGGTAGGTGTGATCTTCTATATTTAGAAACTTGTTTGGTTGAGGAATCCAGTGACATTTGGGTCATAGATTCCGGTGCAACTAATCATGTTTGTGTTTCTCTGCAGGGATTCAAAGAAACGAGAAGTCTACTTCGTGAAGACTTAACGCTTCGGATGGGCGATGGATCCTTGGTCTCAGCAGAAGCAGTGGGAGATGTCCATCTTTATTTTGATAATTATAGGAGTTTAATTTTGCGAGATTGTTTTTATGTTCCTAAATTTAAAAGGAATTTAATTTCTGTATCTTCTTTATTTAAAGACTCCTACGTGGTATCTTTTAATGAAAAAGTGGTGATTCGTAAAAACAAATCTTTTATCTGTTCTGGATGGATGCAAAATAATCTATATTTTATCAAACCTAAGATGGACCTATTGCTTAATGCTGAGATAAATGATAATGACTCAAAAAGACTTAAAACTTCTCACTCTAATAAGACTTATCTTTGGCATTTGCGCCTTGGCCATATTAACCTAAATAGGATTCAAAGGTTGGTAAGGGATGGACCTTTAAGTCACTTAAAGGTGGAATCTATACCTTAATGTGAGTCTTGTTTGGAGGGTAAAATGACCAAAAGACCATACGGGTCTAAGGGCAATAGGGCCGAAGGGGTTCTAGAACTTGTGCATAGTGATGTTTGCGGACCGATGAACATCCGGGCACGAGGAGGGTATGAGTACTTCGTTACTTTTATTGACGATTACTCAAGATATGGGTATGTGTACCTAATGCACCACAAAAGCGAAACTTATGATAAGTTCAGGGAGTTTCGGGCTGAAGTGGAAAAGCAATTGGGTAGACCCATAAAGGCACTTCGATCTGATCGAGGTGGGGAATACCTTTCTGATGAGTTCTTGGGACACTTGTTAGAGAATGGGATTTTATCCCATTTGACTGCGCCGGGTACTCCGCAGCAGAATGGCGTAGCAGAGAGAAGGAATAGGACTTTGTTGGACATGATTCGATCCATGATGAGTTATTCATCATTGCCTTTATCCTTTTGAGGATATGCACTACAAACCGCATGTTATCTTTTGAACAATGTGCCTTCAAAATCGGTCCCTAAAACTCCTCACGAGTTGTGGACAAGACGGAAGACATCCTTAAACCATATTCGCATATGGGGATGTCCAGCTCATGTCCTGTTTAAGGATCCGAATAAGTTGGAAGCACGTTCAGAAGTTTGCGTATTTGTAGGATATCCAAAAGGGACTAAAGGGGGTTATTTTTATAACCCAAAGGAAAATAAAGTCGTGGTTTCAACTAATGCAACTTTCCTTGAGGAGAGTTACATGAACGACTTTAAACCTCAAAGCAAAGTGGTGCTTGAGGAGTTGAGGGGTAATGCCTTTACTCCGGAGGTTTCGAACGAAACCATTCCGATCGGTGTAGAAAAACCAAACAAACCTGAACAACAACCTCAGGGGCTTCGGCGTAGTGGGAGGATCGGGCGTCAACCTGAGAGGTATATGTTCAATGGGGAGGTCTTTTTGGCTGAACCGGATGAACAAGACAGGGATCCTTATACTTACGCAGAAGCCATGGAGGATGTTGATTCAAGACTCTGGACAGAGGCCATGAACATAGAGATGAAGTCTATGGAGACTAATCAGGTCTGGGAGCTTGTGAATCTTCCCGAAGGGGCAAAACCCGTAGGATGTAAGTGGATCTACAAGAGGAAAAGAGGAGTGGATGGAAAGGTCGAAACCTTTAAGGCTAGACTGGTAGCTAAGGGTTATACGCAAAAGGAAGGAATCGATTATGAGGAAACCTTTTCGCCTGTAGCCATGCTTAAGTCCATCCGGATTCTCTTGACCATAGCTGCCGCTCTCGACGACGTGATTTGGCAGATGGATGTCAAGACGGCTTTTCTGAATGGCTATCTTGATGAGTCCATTTATATGGAACAACCAAATGGGTTCAAGGTCGCGGGTCAAGAGGGTAAGGTTTGTAAGCTGCTAAAGTCAATTTATGGACTTAAGCAGGCTTCTCGTTCTTGGAACATAAGATTTGATCAAGTGATCAAGACTTATGGGTTCTCACAAAATGTGGATGAACCATGTGTTTACAAACACATTAAGAATGGGAAGGTGGTTTTTTCTACTACTCTATGTAGATGACATTCTGCTAATTGGCAATGACGTTGGGGCGTTGTCATCGGTCAAATTATGGTTGACCAAGCAGTTTGACATGAAGGACTTGGGTGAGTCTAATTTTGTTCTCGGTATCCAGATCTTTCGGGATAGGAAGAACAAAATGATAGCTTTTTCACAGGCCGGCTACATAGATAAAATTCTCAGGAGGTTTGCAATGCAGGATTCCAAGAAAGGTGGGCAACCATCTAGGTCTGGAATTACTCTTTCTAAGAAAGACTCTCCAAAGTCTTATGAAGAAAGAGAATACATGAAGAAGGTACCTTATGCTTCGGCAGTGGGTAGTCTCATGTATGCCATGCTTTGCACTCGACCGGATATTAGCTATGCGGTCGGGATTGTGAGTCGATTTTAGGCGGATCCAGGACCGAACCATTGGGTTGCGGTAAAGCATATTTTCAAGTACCTGAGAAGGACTCGAGGGTATATGCTTGTGTATTCGGGTGAGGATTTAACTCCTCTAGGATACACTGATTCGGATTTTCAATCCTGCCTGGATTCTAGGAAATCGACTTCGGGGTTTGTGTTTACTCTGGGTGCCGGTGCCATCAGTTGGAGAAGTGCGAAGCAAGATTGCACTTTGGATTCAACGATGGAGGCCGAGTATGTGGCGGCTAGTGATGCTTCAAAAGAAGCAGTGTGGCTCCGCAAGTTCCTTGGGGATCTTGAGGTAGTTCCTGGTATGGATAAAGCGGTATCACTGTACTGTGATAACAGTGCGGCGGTAGCTAATGCTAAGGAACCAAGATTTCACAAGAAGAGTAAGCATATTGATCGGAAGTATCATGTGATAAAGGACTTCGTTGAGAGCGGGCATGTCACGGTATGCAAGATCGCGTCAGAGGACAATTTAGCTGATCCATTTACGAAGACACTTTCTGGGAGAGTCTTCGAAAGGCATGTGGAAGCTATGGGAATGCAAAATTTGCAGTATTTACTCACTTAGTGCAAGTGGGAGATTGTTAGACATGTATGCTCTAAGGAGTAAAAATGTAATACGTTTTTGGAGACATTTTTATCAATAAAGAATTTATTCATTTATATATGCCAAATATTGTCCTCTTTACGTTCATATTTGTTGAATGTATGATAAGCAAACAGTAGTCTGAGACTGTCAGTCTAAACCTTAAGAGTTGGGCATATGATGGGATGATTATGCGGTAGACACGACTCTTAAGGTGATGGTCTAAAATATATGATCCGCAATCGAGGGAATAAAGTTGGGCGCTTTATTCATGTAAAGATTGTTATGTTGTCTATATCCCTTTTGGGAGATGGTTTGTCTTGGCCATCGGAGTTGGACTCCGTGAATAGAAACATTGGCGTGTTGTCATAGGTGACGATGTGTTGGATCGGGACATAAAGTGAATTGATTTGGATTAATAATTCTGTCTTGGCAAATCAATTCACTTTAGACAATCATTTGTATTGTATCTTAATCCTGAGATGAATAATGGGCCCGTTGTCTCGACTTGTGTCTTTTGATGTACCAATGGGTGACTCCCACATCTCTATAGTGGCATGCATGCCGGTACGTTGGAGGCATGACTCTTGGTAGCGTAGACTTGTTATTCATAGATATGGAATCCATAGCTCCTCTTTAGGAGTAATGATATCCTCTTATATGCGTTGTCCTATAATTGGAAAACTGGAGCGCTCAACCGTTTGGATACATAGGTGTAACCGAATGGTATACTATCTTTGGATGGTAAGTTTTCTAATGGTGAGACAATGGAACGTAAGATAAAAATAATCGGGAAGGTAAGACAGAACTTGTCCTTAAGCCGATTATGGATGATCATATGGGGATGCGATACACTATGATATGTCATGGTGACTTAGCTACACGAGCTTCGTAATTCTATAAAGTTCGAGAGTGCAGCTCCAAGCTTTTAGTGGAGTAGCGTTGGAGTTGATAATTGTGAAATGTATATTTGGGATATTGGGTTTCATAATTATCATGAGCTTGAACTTTATAGGTCCATTTTGGTCCCCTTTGCTAGCTCACAAAATCCTGTAACGACACGGCGTGCTTTTCCAATAATTGGTGACTTATGTCGGATTTATCAAATTGGTTTAAAATTTATAAGAATCAAATAATTCATGTCTGTTTATCGGTTGAATTAATTATGTAAGAAATTAGTTCAAGATGAACTTGTTGAATTATGGCGTTCGGATAATTCTTGTCTGTTTATCGGTTGTTTTAATTTTGGACAATTAGAACAAGATAAACTTGTAGAATTATTGTGAATTGATTTATTTTCTTAGAGATTATCTTGATAAAGTTTGTTTTGATCAGATATCTTTTCTATTGGGCTATTTGAATCAAAACTGAGACTTTATCCTTTAGAATCTCGGGTGGAAAATAAAAGATTCACAGAGATTTTTTCTCGGCAGTTCGGCCTGCCTATCACACAGTTCGGCATGCCGACCGCGACAGTTAAGATTACGCGTTTTTCACGCGTATCTTATCAGATATTGATCCGAACTTGATTCTGTTTCGATTTTTGAGACCTAATCTGATATGGACTGACCCCAAGGACCAATAGGTATAAAAAGGGAGTGAGTCTAATGATTTACTCAGATCAATTTGAGAGATTAAGAGTGATACTCTTCTAGTGAGCATCTGAAAACTCCCTGAGAGCTTTTGTTCACAAATCACGAACACTAGCTTTGGGTTCTCTCTATTGGTTGGAAGGAGAGCCACCGGTGGAAGAGCTGTACGTGTGAGCCCACACTCACTCCGGTTGTGGATAGAGAATAGCAAAGAAGACCAGTTGGTTGAGGCTCTTCTGGAACGTTACTTCTCTACACAGGTCGCGGAGGTTCTTCGGCACACTAAGGTTAGTAAGATCTGTTTAATTTATACATATAACATGTCAAACTTGTGTTTTGGAAAATACTCTGATGAAAAATTTTAAAAATTCTGCTGCGCACTTTATTTCCAATAGATACATCGTTGCTCAGATATAGGAGTGAGGCCCTTGAGAACAAAGAGGCAGAATTTAACGTATTGGAAGATGACATTCTCCGTTATAAAGGTAGATTATGCATTCCCAACTATGAGGAGTTAAAGAGGCAGATATTGAAAAAAGCTCATGAGGCGCCATATGTAGCTCATCCAGGAGCTACAAAATTGTACCAAGATTTGAAAGAGCACTACTAGTGGCATGGAATGAAGAATGACATTGCGAGATTCGTCAACAAATGTCTCACGTGTCAAAAGGTGAAGGCTGAACACCAGCGACCGGCAAGTGAGCTGTAAAAGTTAGATATTCCAGAGTGGAAATGAGACCAAATAACTATCGACCTAGTGATCGAACTACCTAGAACTACAAGAGGACATGATACTATATGGGTAATTGTAGATAGATTGACCAAATCTGCACACTTTTTACCCATTAAACTTAGCAGTTTTGTTGAACGACTAGCTGAATTATATGTCACACAAATAGTTAGATACCATGGAGTCCCTAAATCCATCATATCTGATCGTGATGGCCAGTTTGCTTCCAAGTCCTAGAGGAGCTAACTTTCACCACAACTTTCCACCCTCAAACGGATGGTCAGTCGGAAAGGACCATCTAAACTTTGGAGGATATGTTAAGAACCTGTGTGCTAGATTGCAAAGGAGGATAACAACAGTCATCAAACCTCCATAGGAATGGCTCTATACGAAGCTCTCTATGGTAGAAGATGTAGATCGCCACTGCATTGGTATGAAACTGGAGAAAAGATGTTATCGACTATAGATTTCATGCAAAGGACGACGGAGGACGTGAAACTAATCCATCAACGGATGGAAACTGCTTTTAGCCATCAGAAGAGTTATGCAGATCGGTGACGAAGACCCCTAAAATTCCAACTAGGAGATTTGGTCTTTTTAAAGGTAATGCCAATAAAAGGAGTAATAAGGTTTGGAAAGAAAGGAAAACTCAGCCCAAGGTATATTGGACCGTTTGAAATCCTAGAAAGAGTAGGTAGTGTAGCTTATAAGTTGGCTTTACCCCCTGAAATGGCATCGGTACACAACGTGTTCCATGTGTCCATGCTAAAGAATATGTACCTGATCCTTTACATGTTCTGCAGCCTGAGAAAATTGACGTACAAGAAAATTTATCTTATGAAAAGAAACCAGTTCAGATTCTAGCACAAGAAGAAAAGGAATTAAGGAACAAGAAGATACCCCTCATCAAAGTTTTGTGGTGCAACCAACAAGCAGAGGAGGCAACTTGGGAACGAGAGGATGAAATGAGAAGAGTCTACCTAGAATTGTTCTAATTTTCGGGGATGAAAACTTTTAAAGAGGATAAGTTATAATGGCCAAAGGAAATGCATTAATAAAATTTAATATTTAATTGGATTTAATTAATAAATTTACCCTTATAAATTAGATTTTTGTAAAAATTACGGTAACGTATAATAAACAATATTAATTGGAAATTTCGCTGTGAACGTAATGCAATGTTTGATATTGTTGATATAGATTTTGTGAATCTAAATACTCAAGAATTTGCAAATAATATCCATAAAATGAATTTTATATCACAATTAATTATAAAATTGTGATATATATGGATGGATAATTATGGTATGAATGAGACATAGAGTTCACAAAAAACCTTAAACTAGTGTGAAAAGGGGGCCAAAGCAGTATAAGTAGATTGCAAAATGGAAACATAGATATAGAAAATGTTACATTTGGCCTCAAAAGTGAACCAAAGGTAAGTAAAATATTTTATACAATCTAAGGATATGTTTTCCACTGATTTTACTATGGCAGTATAAGAAAAATACTGTTTGGTAAAAAATTACACAGTGTAAATTTTGAGGGCCCACCAAGTGGACACCCATTAGAGTTTCATTGGGCCACATGTCATGAAGGGTGGCCCAATCAAATATGCCACATTAGGTAGCCCACTTGATTACCTAGTGAGTCACCTTAAAGGATAGGCATGCATTAAATGTGAGATTAGCCAAAAAAATTTCCCATTTCTCTTCCTCACTCCCACGGCAGCCATTGATGCACTTCTTCAAAAAATTTTCAACTCCACATCTTTGCAAAATTGACCCCATTTAAGCTCAAAAAGCAACGCCCAAGGAATTTCATCAAGTTTTAAGGTAAAATCCTAAACTTTTTTCAAGGTTTCTTGGGTTTTTCTTGGGTGAAGGAAGGAAAGTTAGTTCAAGGTGTTTTTGCATGAAAATAATATCTAGGAAGGAGTTTTAAAGGAGCCTTGGAAGGCTAGAAGCACAAAGTGTTATTTGGGTAAGTTTTGATTTCTCAAAGTTTTGAAATTATGTGATTTTTATTTTGATTTTTATTCTTTCAAAGGTATGTGGGCTTTCAAGCAAAGTTTTGCTTAAATCCCATAGATACATGAATTATGGCATGGCGATGTTGTGAAAATTTAGGGTTTATTGTGCAAAATGTTAGTTTTTGCAAAATAGTTTATTTTTGTAATATTAGTACTAGTTTTGTAAAAATGAGGACTAGGCATGAAAATGATTTGGAAAAGGGTTAGAATTGCCTTCATAGGGAAAGATATGCTGTTTTGAAACAGATTTTTACAAAAACGACCCAAGGACTAAATTGCAATAAAAATTTTCTTCTTAGTAGAATTGAAAAACGCCCAAAAACACCCCTGTGTTGTGAGAATTTTGAAAAATTTAAAACACAAAAATTGTAGATCTTGACGAAGCTATTAGGCTACATGTGCAGTTCATCAAAAATCTCAACCGTTTGTGAGATTTTAATTTTACAAGAATTTGTTAAAATTGGAAAAAATTTTAAAAGGGCAAAAATATCATTTTTCCTAAGGATTTTGAATATGGTACTTTGAGCAAAAATGTTCCTCATGAAAAATAGAAAATTATGGTTTAAAAAGATTAATTTTGGTCCCAAGGGTAAAATTGTCAAAATTTTCAATTAAGTGGCAAAATTGCAAAGTTTTATAAAAAGGGGGTATAGATGTAAAATAAGGAGACCTGATACCCCAGGGTATTATTCTAAGGTTGATACGTGGCTATTTTTGCTAGAATAGAGAAGTTTAGTAGGCCCTAGGAGCAAAACTGTCATTTTTTCTGAGTGATTCGAATTGCTCCAAAACGTTTCAAAAAGAGGATAAGGAATGATTAGGAAGTTTTCCGCCCTTTGTTAGAGACAATAGGGTAGAATAAGATAAGAATAAGAAAATCGGTGGTTATCGTAGATATGTATAGTTATACAACTCGATTTATTAATTAACGAACGTTTTGTATTGAAACATAGAGGAAATAGTAAAATTTGGCTGATAGCTCTGTAATTGGCCAACAAGATCCTAGAAGTCTAGGAGAGAGGGAACTAAAGTTGACTTGCCCAGCAATTGAATCAAGTAAATTTTCATCCCACCTACAGTATGAAATTGTAGGTATAGAATGTGAAATATATATAAATGTATACCTATGTGTATATCAAGGTATATACCAATGTGTATGCTATAACATAAATACCTATAAGTGCATTAGTGTATACCCGTGAGTATACAGAATAATTACTTGTGTGTATATTTGCCATGTACTTGTGTGTGTATAATGACATGTACTTGTGTGTACATTATGCCATGTATCTGTGTGTATATGAATGTGTACCTATGTGTATATAAAGTATGTACCTGTGTGTACTATGCCACACAAGAGC